>CM073764.1:58222522-58552522 GCA_037127475.1 Arma custos
TAGAAAACCAGAATGCAGTAACTAAAATAACTAACCGGCTTCCTCCTAATGTTCTTCTGCAAAAATAAATAAATGAAAATCTTATATTTTCTATAAATAAAAAATTCAATATGCTACGATTTCCCAGCGGGACTTTCTAGAGCTCCGACAGAACCACACTATTAAACTATGCCGATCTTTAGCATGCTGGAGTTAGGATGCTTTGCCAATAGTTCTCTCCGTTGCCGGATCCTAAACAAACTTGATACTGTCCATCATCCCGGGATGCGGTTCGCGTCTGGCGCATTTAGAACCTATTTCTTGTATATGTTCCGATGCTGGAGTCCCCCCAATTTTATGCTAAAGGAAAAATAAGTAATAATCATAACTTCTAACTCCTCCCTCAAAAAGAACGCAGAGATTTTCCAACAGCTTACAAAAAAAATATTTTTGTCAGAAAATCTAGTTTGCAATTGGGTCACTTAAAGGAATAAATTTACATAAACCTGAAATTTATAACTTTTAATGGAAACGCAGGCTTTAAAATCTTTACTCAATCACCTCGATTACAAAAAAATAGTACATCAGTCCCAAAAATCAAAACTGAATTCTCCTTTATCCTCCTAAACATATCGCAGAACCTTTCTTAATTTCTACAGATGTATTTATTGAAGAATTATTATTTATTGCTCATAAGAACTAATAAGGAAAACATTTCTAAATAAAACATAGAAGGGAGATACAACATTCTGCAACAGAAATACAGAAATCCTACTTTATCTCCTGAATAATTGAGGCGTTCGGGATCAAAATAGGTTCGCTCTGAATTTCAAAAATTCATATTTTGACTAGTTTGGTCAATCAATGCTTTATTCTCCAGAAACTACATTTTCAAATCCGGACTAGAACAATAAGAAATAAGGCGGAAAAGTGTGGTGTTTGGCAAAATTGTTTGACTAAACTAGCGAAAACTGTGAAAGTAAATTTTTGAAATTTTGGAATGTTTTAACCCAAGAAGCCATAGTTGTTCTTTCCTTTCTTGAGGAACAATTTGGAGATATACTACTCAATCGTCAGAGCTCGTCAAATGTGTGCATCTCATTTTCTTTAAAGTAAACAAGCAATGCAAATTACTTTATTGTAAGTAAATAAGTATTGTTAAAACACTTTATCAAGCCTTGGTCAAAAATAAAATAATCATATACTGTTATAGAAATAATATAGGATGGTATTTGATAAGGCGTTTCGATTATTCAGTATATTTAATTCTAATTTTATTTCAATTTTAGATTTGTACTTTTTTTAGACGGATAGCGTTCAACTCATTAGAATAACAAATGCTTCAGCTTTTTAGAAGATAGAATGCAGAATTGAACTAGAAATAACTTTTTTTTATATATTTTTTATTTAAATTTAAATTATAAATGATTTATTCTGTGAAATTAGACTTGTTTGAATTATCCTTACTGAGCCTTTGAAAGAGCTTCTTTTAAAGAAAAAAAAATGTTATCTTTTGATTACGTAAACAATTCTATTATTCTAGTGGAGGAAAAACTACACTTCAAGATGGTTTTTGTTTCATTAAGCATTTGACTTTTTTTGAAGTTATTTATATTATCTATTACACCTTCAACAAGGAATTTTATACTTATAATTATCACAGAATATTTCATGTTCTCCATTCGTTTGTATAAAGCCAATGTTTCTAATATGCATTAATCAATTAGTAATAGGTTAATTAGAATTTCTAAAACTACGAAAAAATATTTCCGTATTTTCAGTTTACGAATGGGGGGCATCGCCGCATCCAAAAGTAAATGATCATTTATATTTCTAAATGATTGCTTATATTTCTCTTTTACCATTTGGTAGAATCATATGTTCTTGGTTACCTTTAATCTATGGAAACGTAAGAAATTGTAGCCTTTACAGACTACGTTTTATTTTGAAATGAGCCTTTTTTTAAAGTAATACACTTACAAATTGGAATTTTACTATTTATTCCAGATTTAAATATTTTGGTTATTACAAAATGCTGGCGATGTCGCTAATAGTAAATTTGAAAATAATAAATAACCTGATTCCATAATACTTGAAGTCGAATAAAAAACTCATTGACCGATATCTATAATAGTAAAATGAAAATAATAAGTTTTGAGTAATTATGTAATTGATTACCGTATAAATATGGAGACGATACTTTTCCAGGTTTAGGTAAGAAAATAATTCCTTAAATAGTGATAAACTATTTATAAAAAATCGAAGTTTAGACTAAATTTATTTTTAGTTTCACATTAAATATTTGTTCCACTATTCAAGTTTCACTCAAAAGTTTTTTTAGGGTATGGTTACAAACTTGTGACCTACATTATAAGATTTAATGTTCCCTTCCTCTTCGTTATTTATGTTTCCAAGTTTCATCCTACATACAACTGCCATCCTTTTGTTTTAACTACTATTTAATAGGTTGTTCTCATTGTTTTCCTTCTTATGATTCATTTACTTATATAATGTTTTCATCATTCTAGTTGTTGACCTGTATTTCGTTGTTTTAGTTCAAACTTTTAATATACTTTAATTTTATTTTATATTTTAAATGATTTCTGATTTTTTATTTTACTTATTCCAGTACTTCCAGTCTTGTATTTTTTTATTATAATTAATTAAGTTTTAATTATTATTAATTATTATCATGTCTTGAAGGAGACCTGCAATCTAGGTCGAAAAGTCGTTAATCACTTTTCAGGCAAATATTCTCAGACCTCCACCAGGATCATTTTCATCATAAAATATAATAAGAATTACAAAAATTAGCCTTTATAATGTGTAATAAAATAAATACAAACATAACAGAAGAAATATATGATTCGGGTAATTAATGGAAGTCATAAGGAAGAAATAAAGGTAAATAATTAATAAATAAAATACACTAGAAGAATGATGCGAATTTTAACCTTATTAGTTAAACAATAGGAATAAAAGGCGTGCTCTGGTGGACAAATAAGGACGCTTATGATAGATGACGTGTAAGTTAGGGGGGGGGGAAGAGGGGGAAATCTAATCAGTCTTTTCAAAAAGGCCTCTCACTTCAAGGTTATTAAATCCCATTTATTATGCCCAATGAGACCTCGTCTCATTCCAGTGTTTATCTTTAGAATTTTTTTGATACTTCAATTATTTTTAATGCATTTTACGATTATATATGTAAGTTTGAATACTGACGCCAAACTTAGTCATATGACAGACGTGAGATAACACGTGCATAACATATGCTGCCCCAATAACATTAGTCTTTAAAAAAGAAGAAGGAAGAAAATCTCGTTTATGCATAGACTTCAGAGAACTAAACAAGTTCCAGAGAGTCAACCATTCTCAAGAATAGAAGATTTGACGGTACGTGCTGGAGGCTGTAAGTTCTACACTAAACTAGACATAAACTCAGCGTTTTGGTCGATACCAGTACGAGAAAAAGACAGATATAAAACGGCTTTTGTGACACATCATGGAAACTGGCAATGGACATGTCTCCCGTTCGGATTGAAATCGTCACCAGCTATTTTCCAAAGAATATTGTCTAGTGTCTTGAGAAAAAATGGTTTAGATGCCTTTGCGGTGAACTATATAGATGATATACTGATTTATTCCGAAAATTATGTAGATCATATTAAACATATAGAATTAACACTAAAAACATTGAAAAGTGAAGGTCTCAAATTAAATAGAGCAAAATGTAAATTTGCACAAACAAAAACTGCATATTTAGGACACGAAATTGGTGATTATTCAGTAAGACCATTAAATGATAACCTGGTGGCCATAAATAAATTTCCTAGACCACAAACAAAAAAACAAATAAGACAGTTTTTAGGAAAAATTAGTTTTTATTTAGAGTATATACCAAAATACTCTACATCATTAGAACCATCATATAATCTATTGAGGAAAAATGTGGATTATAATTGGACAGAAGATTGTGAAGAGAGTTTTAATAAAATAAAAAAAAAATTATGTTCGGATCCAGTATTGGCAATTTTTAACCCACGAGCACCGATATATATTTATACTGATGCTTCTATAAAAGGAGTTGGTGCAATTTTGAAGCAGCCACAAGATGATAAATCTTTGAAGCCGGTATTTAATTTTTCCAGAAAACTGACAGAAGCCCAAAAAAGAAAGAAAGCCATATACTTAGAAAGTCTGGCCATAAAAGAGGCGATATTATATTGGCAATATTATCTATTAGGAAAAAGATTTATCATTTTCACAGATCATAAGCCACTGGAAAACTTCAACGTGAAAAACTGCAAAGATCCAGAATTATTACAAATATTGAATTACATTTCACAATTTGATTTTGTTATAGTTTATAATCCCGGAAAAGATAATTTAGAAGCTGACTGCATTTCCAGAAACCCAGTTTTAGAATCAAATGAAGAAGAAAATGAAAATGATTCAGCAATCAAAATAACATACTTTTTAAAATTGGAAGACGTAGTAAACAATCAAAAACAACTGAAACTGGACAAAAATAGTTTTTTGGAAAATGATGTCATTTATAAAAATTTGAATAACAGAAAGAAGATTTGGCTAACAGAAGAATTTGGGAAAAATTGGTAAAAGATGTACATATTAAACAGGGACACATTGGCATGAAACAATTAACGTTAATAATAGGCCACACATTTTATTTTAAAAATATGTACAAACATATTAAACAAACATGCCGATCTTGTGAAACTTGTATTAAGAATAAGACAAGAATAGGTTGTTTTAATGCACCTATGTCACAATTGGGTCCCGCAAAAGAACCTTTTGAAATTGTATCTTTAGACACAATTGGTGGTTTTGTAGGAAATAGAAGTACAAAGAAATATCTGCACCTTATTATAGATCACTTTACTAGATATGCTTTCATTGCTACATCTAAGACACAGATTGCTAAAGACTTTATAAAATTAATCAAAACAGTGGAAAATAAAGGCAAAATAAAAACTTTGTTAACAGATCAATATCAACTCCACACAATTTAAACGATATGTGAAGTCAAGAGGGATAAATTTAATATTCACAGCAGTAGACTGTGCATTCTCAAATGGGTTGAATGAAAGAACAAATCAAACGTTGGTTAACAGAATACGGTGTAAAATATATGAAAACAAAGAACGTCCATGGACTATTATAGCAGAAGAGTGTGTTGAAGAATACAACACTACAATCCATAGTTCAACGGGTTTCACACCAAATTATTTGCTAACAGGAATTGACAACTCAATCTTACCAAAAGAATTGGAAAAAAATAAATAAGAGAACTTAGAAGAAAATAGATCAATAGCTTTTGAGAACTCGAAAAAAATACATGAACAAAATAAGAAGTATTATGACAGAAATGTAAAGGAAATCATATATAAAGAAGGTGATTTGGTTTATATTCAATATAGTAATGGTCTAAACAGAGGTAAATTGGAAGTGATTAGATCAGGCCCTCACAGAATAAAAGAAAAATTATCTAACGTGATATACATCATCGACAGTGGATTGAAAAAGAAAGAATCAAATTTATTTCACGCCAGCAAATTGGTTCCTTATCGGGATGACGACGGTAGTCCTCTTCCAAAAAAGGGAGATGTAAGTTTGAATACTGACGCCAAACTTAGTCATATGACAGACGTGAGATAACCTGCAGGGACAGATGTGAGCGAAGGTTATAAAGACATTATAGACTGCTATTGTAGAAATTAAGTATTGAGTGTAATTCCTGAATATTGACTATTGTGTTGATTCAGGTATGTTATTAAAGATACCTGGAGTTATTTAGTTAGTTATAAATTTGTAAATATGTTCTTTTTAAACAGTTCTGACCTGCATCCACAAGAGTTTTATTCTATCACCTCATTGGTTAAGTCGTTGAATTCACGACTTACATATATAAGAATCTTCCACTGACTTGTGGAGCTTGAGACAAAGTACTGCAAACGTTAAAGAATACTTACTACCTAAAACTAATGTAAGTGTATAGGGGAACGAAACACTTCTTTAATGAAATTTATACTTCCGTGTGTAGACAAGACGAAATATATACGTTCATAGCCTTTATTACCGTTCAAAGATCAAAAGTTTCGTTATTTTGGCCATTTGATAGTCGGTAGTCTTACAAATAGCTCATACAGGTATGTCCATTAAATACGCAAACTAGGGTCGTAAAAACTTTATTTTACAAAATCGTGTCTACATTTATTTTGTCTCCTTTGGAGTTCGGCCGTCGGGAAGAAATAATTTTATCCAGATGGAGCTACCTAATGAATGAAATCCCATAGAAGCAAGTTTTGAAATCATCTCCAGCAAAATTAAACCATTTCAATAATATGGGCCTTTAATGTGTATCAGCTTAGTCCAATTTAACTTGGAATAATCAGTATTAGATCCAGCACTAATTTGTCCATGGCAGACATAATTTGCTTTCTTTAACAAAAAAAAAGTTATTTAATCTTTATCATTGGTATACCATACGAAACTCACGTTTTTATTTACTGGCATATTTGGAACATAACACATGAAATACGAAAATTGAAATATTATGTAATCTGCTAAATCTTGTGTCCAGAAAACAAAAACATTTGATTGTAATAAGTTATTTTGTTCAAAGTGAAAAAAAATACACAGGAAATGATGGCCAAATACGTATATTCGATTCCTACATATACAATATAACAAGCAATCTAATGCTCCACATTTCATTTCATTTTTCTTTTCAATTCACCTCTAAATACATCATGAATATCATTATGAAATGATCTACCTCATAGGTGTTTTTTTCTTTATTTATTTATACACCATCCATTGCACTCTATATTTTATTCACACATAGATTCCAAAATACGTACAAGAAAGTATAATAAAATACCCTAAATAAACAAAAAGATACCGTTTATTAACAACAGCAGTAAATATATTAAAAACTGCATTCAAATATTAAACTGGTAGTTTTGCAACCGTTTATTCCAATAAATTCTCAAATCGTCTGATAAAGAATAAATTTTCATATTAGTCGCCATTGTAATAGCAACGACATCGGTTATAATTTATTATTCTAAGATGATGTGCAACCGTAAACTTACGAAGAATCGCTTTTTTAGTTATAAAGTAATGCATAAATGTTACTAATCACTAATTAACTTTATGAAAAATATTGAAGTTATAAAAAAAAGTGTTTTCGTTTTTCACCGTGCAAATGAAAGAGGTTTGTTTAAGCTGGCCCCAATTAAGGGGTTTTGTTATGCCATATATAAAAAAATACGTGAACGCTAAAAGGACTGTTATCCTATAAAACATTTTTCCATTTTGAATGCCATCATAAATGAATGTACGCTTCTGAACTAAAGTAAAATTCAAATTTGGAAAAGAATTTCAGCATGGTGATTTACAATTATAAAAAAATTATACATTTTACATTATTCAAGTATATGTACTCCATGTACGTCACTATAAACTAGTCACATCTCTTTTTCCACAGTTCAAAGCACCCGAGAAAGTTAAACTTTTTAGTTTCCTCGTCGTTTCTGGTTTTAATGATTTATTCTTTTTATTTCCCCATCTTCCCAGTGGTTTCCTCTCATCATCATTTTGCATTTTGAAAAAAAAGAAAATAATGATGGGGATACTATTTGCCCTTGAGGTACGAATTCATATTTAACAGCAGCTTGCACAAAAAAAAAAACAACCTATCACCTTGATCTTGGTATTTGATCTACATTTTCTTAATTATTTTGTTAGAGGCTCTTATTTTCTGTCTACTCCTGGTATTCCGCAAACTTTACCAAACACTTGATATTGAGTCGCTTTAACACGTACAACAGTGCGTCCAGCTGCATAGCCATACGAGTGCTGATCGCTCATCGCCATGTTGGACGAGTTTGGGTTTTTATCGGACAAGCTTCCACTAAAATTATTTGTAGAAAAAAAAATGAAATAATGTAAATATCACTTCAATAATTCTAAACAAATAAATTTTGTTTAGTTTAGCTTAGGATTCTTAACGTAAGGGATTTGTTTAGAATAAAAATGAAATTAAAATCTGAATGTGCCCTATTTAGAATTGTTAACTCATAACATTATAAAATCCAGCTATAAATAAACAGACAATTTTAATCAAAGTTGAAGCAAGATTTGGTTTTAGTCCTTTTAGTAGCCAATATATTTTGGTAAATCAGATGCTATTATATTTTATGATTGCACTAGATGTTGAGAGGAAAACGTTGGAATAACTTATAAATACTATATCGTTATGGAATAATTTTCTTATTTATTGCAATATGTTTCTTAAAATATAAGGTAGAGAAGAATTATTTAAAAAAAAATAAATTCCCCCCCCTCTATTTTCCATTTTAGTTTACTATTGCTCCCTAGTTTCATTATAATAATATGATCTCCCGGTTATACTATTCAATAGGATAATAATATGAAAAATATTATGCCTTTTTAACACAATAATTGGACTAATTTTAAACCAATCATTAGCACGCTAAGTAAGCCTGGTTGCTTCGAATTTATTAGCTAGATAAGGTTTAAATGTTACGGTTTGCTAAAAATAACGTAAAACCAATCTATAAATATAATCTAAATAAATATAAATAGTTGTTTTTCAATTTTTTACCCCTTAGGTATTATGGTAAAAAATATGTATACGGTAATTAATGATGTATGTAATCCAATTTCCAAAACTGTATCCGATTGTTCCTAATGACCAAGAACTATTTCAAAAGCTGGAGAAGACATAACTGATAAATATCTATTAAGACATTTTAGGACAGTAACACTTCCGATGGAACAGTGAGTAGTATTCAAAAAGTTGGTGTTAAACTATACCAGCCCCTAAATCAACAAAGGATACATGGATAGTCAAAATAGAGATAATCATTGGAATAAGGAAACCCTGTATTATGTTAATCATAAAAGCTATACCTTAAGAAACGCTTTACACAAATAAATTGTATGATAAAACTATAAAAATTAATTAGATAGGAATCCGATTTTTCATTTTGATGATTATCTAATAATTTAAAAAAATGTAAAAAACCCTCAAATGAATTATATCCTTATTTGTGTATATAATTAGATTGATTATTATAATAAAGGAATTTTACTTCACCACCTATTATTTGCAGATGACCAAATCATGATAGCCTAAGGCAAAGAAGATGCAGAATATATGTGTACGAAACTGATGGAAGAATATGAGAGGAATGAAAATGAACATTGCAAAGACTGAGTATTTGGATTCGGAGGAGGGTGGACCATTGGAGGTGAATGGTCTACAGATCAAAAGTGTACCTAATTTTAAATATTTAGGATCTGTCCTTCAAAAAGATTGAACATCTGAAGTGGATATAGCCCGAAGAACTAGAGAATGACGAAAAGCCATAATAGCCATGCTAAATTCCGTACTATGGAGTAACAATATCCTAAGAACCACAAAAAAATGATTTCCCATGCTATTGTAACGTGTATAATGTTATGTGGCTGCGAAACATGGAAATTGGGAAAGCAAAGCAGAGAGAAATTTCTAGTTGCGGAGATGGGCTTCTGGAGAAGGTAGGCCGGCATTTCTAGGCGTGATAGAATACCCAATCAGTAGTCCGAGAGGTAATGGGTAGTAACAATACCATTTTCGAAAAAAATAAAACAAAGCGTCTTAGAAGTCCTCTCTAATGGTTTGGAAATCTACTGAATATATATAGAATATCCAAAATGACAATGCACTGGTGCCCTGAAGGAAGAAGAAGAAGAGGACGACCAAGAATTTCATGGATGAACCAAGTCCAGGAAGACATGGCAGGATATAGTTTTAATGAAGAGGACGCATTTGACAGGAAAACCTTGAAAAAATGTTTCACTAAAATTTGGAGAAAACCTCAACTTTGGGGAAACTCTTGATGAAAAAAAATAATATAATAAATCTACTTGTCCGTTGATTTTTAATTGGTTCTGAGTATTTATTAATAAATGATATAATATTTTATGAAGAATATTTTAGATTGTTCTTATTTACTAATATAATGAAGTAAGCATTATGAATGAAAAAATATATTCATGCTTAATGAAGGTATACGTTGTCTTCAAACTGGACTTACTCAACATTAAATATATCAAACTTAAATTATTCAACCGAATATTTTAATACAAATTCTTTTTTCAGGAAAGTCTTAGAAAGTTTGAAGTTAAGGATATAAAATATTGTTAGGCTAAACAGGAAGGGCAGAAATGTTTACAAACAAGGCCGAATTAAAATACAAGAAAATTTTACTTTGGGAACATTTAGGTGTGGAAGGAACATTTTATTGCTCGGAAGTTTGTTCCACCTTGTTTTGGAGTTCGGCCGTCGGGAAGAAATAATTTTATCCAGATGGAGCTACCTAATGAATGAAATCCCACAGAAGCAAGTTTTGAAATCATCTCCAGCAAAATTAAACCATTTCAATAATATGGGCCTTTAATGTGTATCAGCTTAGTCCAATTTAACTTGGAATAATCAGTATTAGATCCAGCACTGATTTGTCCATGGCAGACATAATTTGCTTTCTTTAACAAAAAAAAAGTTATTTAATCTTTATCATTGGTATACCATACGAAACTCACGTTTTTATTTACTGGCATATTTGGAACATAACACATGAAATACGAAAATTGAAATATTATGTAATCTGCTAAATCTTGTGTCCAGAAAACAAAAACATTTGATTGTAATAAGTTATTTTGTTCAAAGTGAAAAAAAATACACAGGAAATGATGGTCAAATACGTATATTCGATTCCTACATATACAATATAACAAGCAATCTAATGCTCCACATTTCATTTCATTTTTCTTTTCAATTCACCTCTAAATACATCATGAATATCATTATGAAATGATCTACCTCATAGGTGTTTTTTTCTTTATTTATTTATACACCATCCATTGCACTCTATATTTTATTCACACATAGATTCCAAAATACGTACAAGAAAGTATAATAAAATACCCTAAATAAACAAAAAGATACCGTTTATTAACAACAGCAGTAAATATATTAAAAACTGCATTCAAATATTAAACTGGTAGTTTTGCAACCGTTTATTCCAATAAATTCTCAAATCGTCTGATAAAGAATAAATTTTCATATTAGTCGCCATTGTAATAGCAACGACATCGGTTATAATTTATTATTCTAAGATGATGTGCAACCGTAAACTTACGAAGAATCGCTTTTTTAGTTATAAAGTAATGCATAAATGTTACTAATCACTAATTAACTTTATGAAAAATATTGAAGTTATAAAAAAAAGTGTTTTCGTTTTTCACCGTGCAAATGAAAGAGGTTTGTTTAAGCTGGCCCCAATTAAGGGGTTTTGTTATGCCATATATAAAAAAATACGTGAACGCTAAAAGGACTGTTATCCTATAAAACATTTTTCCATTTTGAATGCCATCATAAATGAATGTACGCTTCTGAACTAAAGTAAAATTCAAATTTGGAAAAGAATTTCAGCATGGTGATTTACAATTATAAAAAAATTATATATTTTACATTATTCAAGTATATGGGGATTAATCATTATAATCAATTAATGGGAGTTTTGTTATACAACATATGTTCACGCCATTTGGCGTTCTTTTTATAAATGAATTATTATAATACTTAAAAAATAGGTAAATTGTCAAATACATCTTGAAATAGCACACTACGCTCTCTAGCGGCTGTTTGGGGCAACTAACACTTCAATTAATTGACATAATCACAAACATAGCGCGATTTACGGGTGCTCTCTTCACCTGTGGTAGTGTTTTTAATACTGTCTTCAGCGTGCAGCCGCTCCTAGCAGTCGCTAGTCCTTTTATGCCTCCAGCTATCCAGCTAAAGCACCACGCGAGTCTTTTCATATGCCTCCAGCTATCCAGCTAAAGCATTCGGGAGTCTTTTCATATGCCTCCAGCTATCCAGCTAAAGCATTCGCGAGACTTCTGCGTGCAACCTCTGAGCGAGGCACATGCTCCTTTTCTTTGATCCAGCTATCCAGCTTAATTACAATTACCAGTTATTGATCAGTTCAATAATTTCCGTTTATTCATGTGTTACAATTATTTCACGATACATCTGAAAATAAGTCTGGATTCCCCAGGAGTTTTTCAAAGGCATAGGAAATCATCAGGACTAAGGGACGCTGCCAGCCTCTTTTGGTCTTTGAGTACGCAAAGACCAAAGTTCCTGTCCGTATGCTGCCGGCCTACGTCTTGGGTGAGTCACCTTTTATTTTCTGTGTTTTTTATTTCTTCCTGTTACCTCTTTATAATATCGAACGCTTTTAAAATTACTTATACAGTCCACATCCAGAGCGAAATTTATTTAACTAAAATTACATTTTTAAGAAATTTATTACGAACTTTCGAGCTTGTCTCAACATTTTTGGTCCTAGCAGGCCGGATTAAAAATTCAACATTTTTGGTCCTAGCGTGCCGGATAAATTTCTTAAAACTTGTTCAAGCGTTTATTTCGTTTCCTATTCTCCTAAGTAATCATAAATTATTGGCCTTACAAACCGAAATTTACAATTTCTTAACCTTAAAAAAGTGTTCGCATTATAGAGAGATTGAATATCATTCTTTTTTGCAGGTGAAACCCACATATTTAACTTCTAACAGAAATTTCATTAATTTCAAAATTAAAATTTCCAAAAGTTTTGAAGGTTTTCCAGCCTTTTTCACGAGTTTTCAATTTTCATTAAATTACGTATTAAATGCTCACGCTGAAGGCAGCCATTTTCTATTCATTTGTTATTACTGTAGGCTCACGGTACAGAGAATCACTGATAACCTTAATCCTAAATTGCTTCGTATTCGTATCATTGCTTGTTTACTCTCACTTTTATGTAAAAGTTATTATTTCATTCATCAATCATACGTTCTATTACATTTAGCTTTTCAATTAAGTTTCACTTTATTTTCTGTTCAACATTTATTTTGCTTTACCGTATTTCTGAATATTTATTTAAGCATTGTACTATTAAAAAATTTCCATCATGCCTACAGACGATAAAAATCTCGTACTTCAAACACAGCATCTTTCAAAAAGGGAAAATGTTTTTGCCGATATTACATCCCAATGGGATCAGATAAAATCTTCCGATGTATCAGATATTTTAAGTGTACAGGTGTGTTGTGAGAGCTTACCCTCCCTTCAAGCCAAATTTGAACAGGCAAATGACAAAATTGATGACCTTAATGCACTATTACCAAAACAGAATTTCGTCAATACTAGAGACCCTGCAATTGCCTTTAACAACATCTTACTCAAGATCAAAACGAAATATTTACAGTTAAAGAGGGAAGAACCAAGTTCAACCCCTACACCGGTCATTAATACCACTCAGAGTTCTCAAGGTAATTTCTCCTTACCTCCGATTCAATTGCCGAATTTCTCAGGTGATATTGAAAAATGGCCTGATTTTCTTTCTCTTTTTCAATCCCTCGTTCACAACAATAACTCTCTCTCTCAAATTCAAAGGTTTCATTTTTTGAGAACAAATTTAAGCGGAAGTGCCCTTTCCGTTATTTCAAACTTCCAACTCACTTCAGAGAATTATGATCTTGCCTTCACGGCTCTGGTCGATCGATATCAGGAACCACGCAGGATAGCTCAGGCCTATTTGAATAAAATTCTTCAATTTAAACCTATTAGTTCCAATTCACTAAACAATTTGAAGCATTTTCTAGAAACTCATCAAAATTCTGTATTAGCTATAAAGGCGTTGCCTATCGACGGCCTTGCGAATTTCCTTTTATTAACTTTATCTTTAAACAATCTCGATGCTCGCACTTCAAAGGCATTTGAAGATTTACATTCTTCATAAACCGTTCCGTCATTTGATGATCTATTAAAATTTGTTACCCGACAAATTAAAACATTAGAAATAATTCCTCCTCCTAACACTCACACCAGGAATTTTAAAGTCAATTCTTTCATTGTTAATAGCAATCCTGTTTATATAGCTAAATCAAACAGAACTCCTGCTGTACAGTCAAATTCTTCAAATTTCCGATGCATACTTTGTCCAAAGACGCACTCACTGTCATCCTGTTGTTCGTTTTTTCCTCTCAGTCGAGATAAAAAAATCGATCTTGTCAAGAAACACAAGCGCTGCTTCAATTGTTTAGGTCCTCACCTGATAACCAACTGTAATTCCAGATTCACATGTCGTAAGTGTAATTCTCGCGATCACCACACGCTTTTACATCCCTCTGAAGTTGTACATTCAAATTCACCTTTGAGCTCCACGCCTAATCGCACATCAGATTATGGCAATCGTACATTCAGTGAAAATTCATCCCCTTCAGCTGATCAATCACAAGTTGATTCCTCAATATCTCTCAGATGTGTTACTTCCGGTAACCCCGTAACCTCACTCCTAGGCACTTTCCGTGCGCGTATTTTGGATTCAGAAATAGGTTTCGTCCCAGTCCGCGGAGTAATCGACCCTGGATCACAACTTTCCTTTGTCTCAAAACGCCTTTTTGACCAGTTGAGTCAAAAAATGCGCGATCTACCCATTTCTGTATCGGGGATCGGTGGACGTCTTTCGCTGTCTCCTGGCACTGTTCCGTGTGATATTTTCTCCAGATTTTCACATAGCCACATTCTCGTCAACCCATCCGTGGTTCCTCACATAACGAATCATTTACCTCCTCAAAGTCTTACTGTGGATGTTGTACGCGCTTTCCAGCATTTGCCTCTGGCCGATCCTGAATTTCATCGATCGGACCAAATTGAACTCCTGTTAGGTGCCGATGTCTACCCGCAATTATTATTGCCTCAACCCTTTGTTCCTAGTTCTATCGGGCCTATAGCCATTAATACCATCTTCGGTTGGACAATCGTAGGTCCTATCCAGGCCTTATCTTCCAATCAGCCAACCACTTCATTAATTTCCTCTTGTCAAAAATCCCAGGAACTCCATAAGCTTTGGGAAATTAAAAATATAGTTACTCCCACTCCTCAAGACCCTCTGGACATTATTACTGAGCAACATTTCACCGCCACTCACAAGCGCAATGATGATGGCCGATACTCGGTTGCTCTTCCTGTCAAGCCAGACGCGACTCCTTCTAGCTCAACAGTACCTTGCCATGCTGGAGATGCATTCAAGCCACTTGGCCTCCGCGTACAGCCTATCCAGGCTATCACACCACCTAAGAATCCAGGTCAAGAACTAAGTTTACATTATAAAATAAGTGGTGCTAAGAAAACCATTTTGAATCCTGAACAACCTCAACCCAATAAATTACCAGAACTACCGTTCTCATCAAATAGCGAACTTACAGTTCGACAAATAGTTCACAAACCTAGAACTACATTTATTTCTAGGCCAGCACCAGCTGTTCCTCGCCAAGATGTTGTAAATTCCACTAACATCTTTCCTACATCTAAAGTAGAACCAACAAAAAGTGTTATCCCGCCACCTATACAAGATGAAAAACCCATGCCACCACCTGAGCTTAAGGCACAACCAGATCGAACCTTTGATCATTTTTCTTCTCCCTTCTCATCCCGTAATGGACTTCAACGAAATGTTGCTTGGATGCGCCGCTTCCCACCTTAAGTGTCGATCATGTAAACTGTCCGAACCACATTCAATAGGCCATTTAGTCGTGTCAGAAGTACAAGACGCCTTGCTCACTATTGTTTACTCACTCAAGCGGAACACTTTTCTCAACTACTGCCCAAAATCCGAGCTGATCTACCGGTCAAGCCCTTTGCACCCTTATACCTTCGTCGATACTCGAGTTCTCAGGGTGGGCGGCAGATTTTAAGACCCCGACCAGCAGAGTCGTGGGCTTCCTTTTTGTCCAAGGCTGTTGCCTTCCTAACTGTTCAAGGCTGTTGCCATCCTTTTTGTCTAAGGCTGTTGCCTTCCTAATTGTTCAAGGCTGTTGCCTTCCTTTTTGTCCAAGGCTGTTGCCTTCCTAATTATTCAAGGCTATTGCCTT
Organism: Arma custos; assembly: GCA_037127475.1. Lineage (NCBI taxonomy): Eukaryota > Metazoa > Arthropoda > Insecta > Hemiptera > Pentatomidae > Arma > Arma custos. Next base: position 58,238,519 of record CM073764.1, read on the forward strand.
CCTAATTGTCCAAGGCTGCTGCCTTCCTAATTGTTCAAGGCTGTTGCCTTTCTTTTCTTTTTATGGTTTTTATCCTGTTTAAGGCTGTTGCCTTCCTTTGGGCGGCAGATTTTAAGACCCCGACCAGCAGAGTCGTGGGCTTCCTTTTTGTCCAAGGCTGTTGCCTTCCTAATTGTTCAAGGCTGTTGCCTTCCTAATTGTTCAAGGCTGTTGCCATCCTTTTTGTCTAAGGCTGTTGCCTTCCTAATTGTTCAAGGCTGTTGCCTTCCTTTTTGTCCAACGCTGTTGCCTTCCTAATTATTCAAGGCTATTGCCTTCCTAATTGTCCAAGGCTGCTGCCTTCCTAATTGTCCAAGGCTGCTGCCTTCCTAATTGTTCAAGGCTGTTGCCTTCCCTTTTGTTCTAGGCTGTTGCCTTTCTTTTCTTTTTATGGTTTTTATCCTGTTTAAGGCTGTTGCCTTCCTTTTTGTTCTAGGCTGCTGCCTTTCTTTTATTTTCTTATGGTTTTTATCCTAGTTCAAGGCTGTTGCCTTCCCAATTGTTTAAGGCTGTTGCCTTCCTTATTTTTCAAGGCTGTTGCCTTCCTCTTTCTCCAAGGCTGTTGCCTTTCTTTTCTTTTCTTATGGTTTTTATCCTATTTACGCCCAGTTGGGTTCTTATATTTTACTTTGTTTCATTTTCTTTTCCTTTTACTTTCTCGATTTCCTGTATATTGTTTTCCTAATGGACCACCCACCATTTACCACTATTCAAGCTTTTTCTTTGGTTCTAAAATTGGACTTTCATCCCAATTTTGGTGGGCGGTATGTTCACGCCATTTGGCGTTCTTTTTATAAATGAATTATTATAATACTTAAAAAATAGGTAAAGTGTCAAATACATCTTGAAATAGCACACTACGCTCTCTAGCGGCTGTTTGGGGCAACTAACACTTCAATTAATTGACATAATCACAAACAGAGCGCGATTTACGGGTGCTCTCTTCACCTGTGGTACTGTTTTTAATCCTTTCTTCAGCGTGCAGCCGCTCCTAGCAGTCGCTAGTCCTTTTATGCCTCCAGCTATCCAGCTAAAGCACCACGCGAGTCTTTTCATATGCCTCCAGCTATCCAGCTAAAGCATTCGGGAGTCTTTTCATATGCCTCCAGCTATCCAGCTAAAGCATTCGCGAGACTTCTGCGTGCAACCTTATGTAAACCTGCAGTTTACATTATAAAATAAGTGGTGCTAAGAAAACCATTTTGAATCCTGAACAACCTCAACCCAATAAATTACCAGAACTACCGTTCTCATCAAATAGCGAACTTACAGTTCGACAAATAGTTCACAAACCTAGAACTACATTTATTTCTAGGCCAGCACCAGCTGTTCCTCGCCAAGATGTTGTAAATTCCACTAACATCTTTCCTACATCTAAAGTAGAACCAACAAAAAGTGTTATCCCGCCACCTATACAAGATGAAAAACCCATGCCACCACCTGAGCTTAAGGCACAACCAGATCGAACCTTTGATCATTTTTCTTCTCCCTTCTCATCCCGTAATGGACTTCAACGAAATGTTGCTTGGATGCGCCGCTTCCCACCTTAAGTGTCGATCATGTAAACTGTCCGAACCACATTCAATAGGCCATTTAGTCGTGTCAGAAGTACAAGACGCCTTGCTCACTATTGTTTACTCACTCAAGCGGAACACTTTTCTCAACTACTGCCCAAAATCCGAGCTGATCTACCGGTCAAGCCCTTTGCACCCTTATACCTTCGTCGATACTCGAGTTCTCAGGGTGGGCGGCAGATTTTAAGACCCCGACCAGCAGAGTCGTGGGCTTCCTTTTTGTCCAAGGCTGTTGCCTTCCTAACTGTTCAAGGCTGTTGCCATCCTTTTTGTCTAAGGCTGTTGCCTTCCTAATTGTTCAAGGCTGTTGCCTTCCTTTTTGTCCAAGGCTGTTGCCTTCCTAATTATTCAAGGCTATTGCCTTCCTAATTGTCCAAGGCTGCTGCCTTCCTAATTGTTCAAGGCTGTTGCCTTTCTTTTCTTTTTATGGTTTTTATCCTGTTTAAGGCTGTTGCCTTCCTTTGGGCGGCAGATTTTAAGACCCCGACCAGCAGAGTCGTGGGCTTCCTTTTTGTCCAAGGCTGTTGCCTTCCTAATTGTTCAAGGCTGTTGCCTTCCTAATTGTTCAAGGCTGTTGCCATCCTTTTTGTCTAAGGCTGTTGCCTTCCTAATTGTTCAAGGCTGTTGCCTTCCTTTTTGTCCAACGCTGTTGCCTTCCTAATTATTCAAGGCTATTGCCTTCCTAATTGTCCAAGGCTGCTGCCTTCCTAATTGTCCAAGGCTGCTGCCTTCCTAATTGTTCAAGGCTGTTGCCTTCCCTTTTGTTCTAGGCTGTTGCCTTTCTTTTCTTTTTATGGTTTTTATCCTGTTTAAGGCTGTTGCCTTCCTTTTTGTTCTAGGCTGCTGCCTTTCTTTTATTTTCTTATGGTTTTTATCCTAGTTCAAGGCTGTTGCCTTCCCAATTGTTTAAGGCTGTTGCCTTCCTTATTTTTCAAGGCTGTTGCCTTCCTCTTTCTCCAAGGCTGTTGCCTTTCTTTTCTTTTCTTATGGTTTTTATCCTATTTACGCCCAGTTGGGTTCTTATATTTTACTTTGTTTCATTTTCTTTTCCTTTTACTTTCTCGATTTCCTGTATATTGTTTTCCTAATGGACCACCCACCATTTACCACTATTCAAGCTTTTTCTTTGGTTCTAAAATTGGACTTTCATCCCAATTTTGGTGGGCGGTATGTTCACGCCATTTGGCGTTCTTTTTATAAATGAATTATTATAATACTTAAAAAATAGGTAAAGTGTCAAATACATCTTGAAATAGCACACTACGCTCTCTAGCGGCTGTTTGGGGCAACTAACACTTCAATTAATTGACATAATCACAAACAGAGCGCGATTTACGGGTGCTCTCTTCACCTGTGGTACTGTTTTTAATCCTTTCTTCAGCGTGCAGCCGCTCCTAGCAGTCGCTAGTCCTTTTATGCCTCCAGCTATCCAGCTAAAGCACCACGCGAGTCTTTTCATATGCCTCCAGCTATCCAGCTAAAGCATCCGGGAGTCTTTTCATATGTCTCCAGCTATCCAGCTAAAGAATTCGCGAGACTTCTGCGTGCAACCTCTGAGCGAGACACATGCTCCTTTTCTTTGATCCAGCTATCCAGCTTAATTACAATTACCAGTTATTGATCAGTTTAATAATTTCCGTTTATTCATGTGTTACAATTATTTCACGATTCATCTGCAAATAAGTCTGGATTCCCCAGGAGTTTTTCAAAGGCATAGGAAATCATCAGGACTAAGGGACGCTGCCAGCCTCTTTTGGTCTTTGAGTACGCAGAGACCAAAGTTCCTGTCCGTATGCTGCCGGCCTACGTCTTGGGTGAGTCACCTTTTATTTTCTGTGTTTTTGATTTCTTCCTGTTACCTCTTTATAATATCGAACGCTTTTAAAATTACTTATACAGTCCACATCCAGAGCGAAATTTATTTAACTAAAATTACATTTTTAAGAAATTTATTACGAACTTTCAAGCTTGTCTCAACAATATATAAAAAAATACATGAATGCTAATAGGCATGTTATCCTGTAAAACATTTTACCATTTTGAATGCAATAAATTAATGTATGTTTCTGATTTAAAGTAAATTTAAATCGGGAGAGAGTTTCAGCATGGTGTGTACAGTTATAAAAAATATATATATTTTACATTAATCATGTATGAAAATCTATAAAAAAAAAATATCCGAGGATACAGTAAATGAAGATGGATCACGATTTCATTGATCGAGTCAGTGATACTCACCCATAAACTCTTGTTATGGAAGGAACAAATATACCGTTACCATTAGATTGATTTTCTATTATGCCATTATTAGTTTTTAAAAATTTCAATACCACCTAACAAATGTTACGATGATCAAATTTATTTATTAATAAGGCAATCAATCAGACGTCCTCAATTTGAATTTGTTTGTTCAAAATTTTTTTGTCTATTCCTAAAATTAATAAGTACTTAATATTACCTCTTAAGAAAAATTTAGCGGTAAAGCTCTCATATTATTTTCCCTTTAGCCTGTTAATAGTAGTGCAATAGTTTATAATAATACTATAGCATTTGATTGATGATAAAGATTAATGAACAGTTTAATAGAAAGGTCCAGTGTTTGGGACTGTTTAGCGGCTATGTTTCTGTAATCTCTAAACAGGGTAAAGGTGCAAAGTTAGAATGGCATCTCTGGAAGTAAAGTAGTTCAAAACTCCTATTATTAGCAGCCCTACTCCTAGAAGTCACAAGTGAAACTTTACGGCTGTTAACAATTTCACTTCTAGCAATTTCATTATGGAACTAACCTGAAGCCCGCCCCCTTTTAATGTTTAATATAAATTTAACAAGAAATTCTTTATTAAAAGTTGTAATAAAATGGCGTCGGAATCGCATAATTAATAAGCTTCTATAACAATGTTGACTTATGAGAAAAGAAAGTAGAGGATAACTTAAACCAAAACTGAAATTTTATAAAGGAAAAGGATTTTAACTAAATTAAATATTAGAATAAAATTTCCAGATTTTCAACAATTAATAACTTGAAATTATCAACCACTCAGACAAAAAAAAGGTCGAAAAACGTATTCGAGATCTTATTTGTTTAGGAACACTAAAAAAGGATTATGAGAAAAAATACAGAGAACTGAGCATTTTATTCAAAAATTCAAACTGTTCAGTAGTTTATGTTAAGTATTATAGTCAATACTTAAGTTGAAGACTGAAGACTGAAAAAAGTACTCTCTCTTAAATACTCTTTATTTTCTCGATTTACCTAGAATATTTTTCTTCGAATAGTCAAACCTTCAGCTATCAGCATTCGTCTCTGCTATTGTTCTAAAACCTAATAATTAATAATAAAATGATGCAATAAATTTTTATTGATCTCATAGTTTTTGAAAGTTCTCTCGATACAAAGTGGGCATACACCCATATTGCTTCATATTAATGTTTCAGATTTTTGATCAGATCAATTAACTATCGATTCCTTGGTTTTAGATAATAACTACAAAGTTATGTGGATATCAATTCGTATTTGGCAGTCATGAATTTTTTATTTTGCTTCCATGATTATTATCAACTAAAAATGAAGTAAATACAAATAGGGATTATTTTTCATTTAGAAAAGAAAACATTCAGAAAACTAAAAATTCCCTTTTCCGGAAAGAGTTTGTTCTTTCTTCAATTTCCCTCTTTCACTCCATACATTTTTTAACAGGCCTACTACAAAAGCCAACAGTGGCCGTAATTACTCGGCAAGCAATGTTAATAGGTAATTGTGACAAGAGGGAAAGCATTAAAGCAGCCTACTTCCTACCTCCATCCCCTTCTATTATTCACTAAGGGTAGAAGTATTTTGGTTAACGATCCACCCCGCCCTCCCTTGTATTTTCTACAATGGTGAAGAGTAAAGTTTATGTAAGGCAACACCAGATAAATATTTAAGTTTATTCAACTACTTAAGCATTTCAGGATATCTTAACCTGTTTAATTATAAATGTATAAACGAATCAGAAGGAAAAATTATTATTTCAAAAAACATAATTCTTTTCTGAAGATTTTCATAGTAAAAGTGCTGTTAAGAATTGTAACTGCACGGTTGTGCAGGGAGGTGAATAATTCTAGATTGTGCTCAACCGCCAGATTTCCGTGCCTTATTTTGTGTGCCGTCTTTATAGAAGCTGGGTGAGCCCCATGAGGGTCCTAGATACCATAGGATTCATCCAGCAGATTATATAAAAGTCTTGCCAGCAGCGGGATTTGAAACCCGGACCTTCGGAATGGCAACTTAGCGCTTTATCACTGAGCCACTCCTATGAATAAGTGGTAAGTCGAATTTTATCAAGATTGAGTTGCATTGAGGGAAGCAGAATTATGTAATTATCGTAGTTTTTGGCTTGAAATAGAATTTCATTATAAGAAGTAACCCCAATTTAAAGCTAATGTCAGTACTACTAGCCCCATATTCACTACGAAAATACCACGATTCCCCTTCATTCAGTATAAAAATCACATTATTAATTAATTTAGACATATACATATATATATGTGTGTGTGTGTAAGAGGTCAAGATGACCGAGTGGGTTAACCTACTTGCAAAGTGGATCTGCTTACAAACCCAGATGTGAGCTACAATATATTGTTAGATCGAATCCCGGTACCGTAATTTTTCTAGCATCCTTCCACCTTCGGATATATAAGGCCCGTCAGACTACTGGATTTAACCCGCAAAGACCAGGTGTATTAGTAATGCCTCTATCCCGTATACTTCTGTTTGATATAGCATTTTGCTACGCACCGAGGATGCAATGATGAAACGTTCGTCAGTTATATTATTTTTTTTTGTTCAATTATCTTTAAAAGAACGTAGGCAAAAGAATCTCAGCCCATGCAGCCTCTTCCCATCCCCAAAACTACACCATTTCTTACTTTTTTATCACTTATTATATATTTTTTTTTATATTTGCTCCCTCCATGGCAACCCCATGGAGCGACCGTTTATTAATTTTAGGACATCCTCCATACTTTAGTAAGCATATTTCACGCCATTACATGTGATTTTAATACTTACAGATCAGTTTAATGTTATAATTACAGAATACATTTTAGTATAATTTAACAATTCAAGAAATTAAAAATTTACAGTTTGACTAAATTGATAATTTGCACGTGAGAATAAAATTAAAATTAAATTTGTAATCCTAAATTGTATAATGAAACAAAAATAAATAAAATTTAACAAATATACAACTAAACAAAAATGAAAGGTTTTATTATATAAATCATGTAACTAAAAAACATCAATTCATAAGTTATACATTACGATTAGCCACAGTACTTAATAAAAATATATACACATAAAAGTTACAATTAAAAATGAGAAACTTTGGATCTGGTGGATTGCCCTTCTTATGTCCTAGAGCTGATCAAAATTTATGTCTTTTATAAATGATAGTAAGTCAGTTTTAAATTTAGAAAAATTAAATGTTCTGTCTCAGGCCAAGTCCCTCGTTTGAGCATTATGTTTTTTATCAATTTAATCTTTGTCGGTCGTATCGTGAACAGCCACATAGTATGTGTCTGAAAGTGTGGGTTGTCCATCTTCATCACATGCGTCTGTTCTTATTATGTTAAATCTTTTTAAATACAGTTTTGTGGGTCCGTGTTCTGTTAAAAATTGTGTTAATTTGAAGTCTGAACTGTGTAATTGTTGGTAATTTTCGAGTGTTATGCGAGGAATGTATCTGTGTAGGCTGGGTGATTTTGTTGATGAAGTCCATGTAGTGTTCCATTTTTTAATTGTTTCTTCTGTCAGCTGTTTCTTGAGGTAAGATATTGGGAACTTACTGTAAGAGGTCAAGAGCTCGCTGTTGGCTGCCTCTTTGGCTAAACGGTCTGCCATTACCCTCTTTCCTATCACCGTCAAATTTATCAAGGTTAATCTAAAGTTTTCTGTTAAAGGGTCGTGTATGTTAGCGTTTTTAGTGGAATGAATGATGTTCTTGTTTTCAGTGTGTAAGTCTCTGACGGATGTTCATGTAGAAATTCTATAGCCTTTGAAACAGCGTATTTCTCGGCTTGGATGTCTGAGCACCGGAAGTGATTCATTATTATATCACTTATTATATTATTATATATTATGTACTTACGATTACTGATCTTCTTTCAGTAAATTAACACCATTTTTGACACAGTAAAACTCACTATAAAACATATTTGAAAAATTAAAATAAGAGTGAAAACGAATATGAGGGAACTCGTTATATTATTATATTAATGACACGCGAACCCTATTAAACTTTAACTAACAACTAACGCTTCTTTGTTTTGCTTTGATTATTTCCCTCGTAATTTTTACGCTTTTTTTCTATCCATAGGAACCTTCTTTGCGCCTAAACAAAATATGAAAAAACACATTTGGCGATCCATTTTTATTTATATAGATATATCCGAGATGGTCACATCCTTCGGCCGATGATCTTCATGAGTACGGTAATTTTCATCGTTTTACTCATTTATTTTAATGTTAAAGATGCCAGATAATATTTAATGCCCGGTGTGCTTAGTTTATAAGGCCTTCATTGTGTTTAGTTCATATAAGCTATGAATTTTATATAAACTCCAAAATGATTTTTATAATATTCAACATTGAAAAAATAATGAAAAATATTTAAATATTTGTCAGGCCATATGAAGAAATATTTCCAAGGCATATTTCCAGTGAGCTTTGTCTGTCAAATAGTTGACATCTGTGGTCGCTAAAGTGAGTGGCGGATGTAAGGTTTTAAACAAAAGATTTTTTTCTATTCACATATCACATATCAATCCTATTTTACTAAGTGAAGTAAAATAGAAATCGGGAATTAATGACAAATCACTGATGCTATTAAATGAAATCGAATATAATGTATTAATACTACAAAATATATAATTTTTTTTATAATTTATTATTGGTCAACTGTTTTGATTAATCAATATTTTTTTATTGTAAAGAGAAAAGATGTGTTCTCGCAATTTTTTGCGATGTATACACGAGAACAAATGTTCTTTGAACATTACTTTAATTTTAGGATCTTGTCGACTTACCTCATATTACTATTTATAATTTGTTATAATTTTATAATTATTTTATTTTATAATTTTATATATACTGGCCCGATCTCGGTGAGAAAGAGGATCCGGATTCGAGTCCCGGCCGGGGGCATATCTTTTATCTTTAAAATAAACAAATGTATGATATGTTTATGAATACATATATGTATATGTGTGTGTGTGTGTGTGTGTGTGTGTGTGTGTGTGTGTGTGTGTGTGTGTGTCTATTTATTATATTACATACAGGGTGTATATGACTCTATTCTCATTTCTATAAAATCTTTTGCATTTTATATTAGAGGTGTAACTTGGTGAGATATATTTTTGTCACCTGAAGTTACCTTGAGCTTTTATTCCACCTCCCGTATATTTTTCCGATACTTCCCGGGGTCACATAACTCTGATATTTTCAATGAAACGGGATATACTGTATGACAGATCCATTTTTAAAGTTAAATTCTTGAGTGATATTTTATATTTTATCTGCAAGAAATAATAATTTTTCTCCAAGATGATAGTCTCTTACCAAAGCATCTGTGTTGAATACGTTTTAATATATCCAAGAAATTAACTGGGGTGCAAACTCCTTTCTTATTAACTGAGATAATCTTGTTTGAATGGTTATAGGTATGGGATGGGGAAGGTATACGAGGAACATTTAGGCCATAGAGGAACATTTTATGATAGAGGAACATTACTGTAGAGCACCATTATCATAGAAGATCATTTTAAAATCTGGGTAGATTTCTCGAGCATGGAGTGTACTTAATTATAGTTTTTTACATTACATTAAAAATAATATAATTTCCGATCTTACCCACAACATTTTTCTTTCATTAATTAATTCCGAATTAATCAAAATCAGCGCAAACATGTATACAAGTTATTGTAGGTAAATACTAATTTCTATAATAGACTATAGAAATATTTTATATATTATTGGGTCTCGTGCTTCCCACCATAATGAAGGGTTAAAGTTTCCTCTTCCATCCCTAAGCAATGCTTCCTGGGTTTATTCATATACCGATAAAACTCACCTTTCCTCTAAGATCACCAACAATTCAAATCCTCAGCACTATCAAAAGAAACAACTTCTCGCCCTTCCGACTTTTGTTCCAGTACCCTATTAGCCCGGAATTCAATCCCACCTAATATTTGCAATGTTTCTTTCCTATCCACATTCAAATCTATCCATTTTTAATATCTCCTTGAATCCCAAAATATGCTCTCTATTTAGAAATAATAATTAAGCTGAAGCACTAGCTCTAAAGGATCATCTGAACATTGATGCATAGTTCATTTGAAGTTGAAAGTGATAGCTACAGGCAATGCTAAATCTATACTCGGCAAAAAAAAATCATAAAATCCGTTTTATTTAACCATGTTTAGGCAATATTTATTCAACCGATGCTTTGCATTTATCTACCCAATGCGATAGCTTGGAATTTTCACATTCCATGCGTGGTACTTTACCAGCTAAGCTAGAGTTGCTGAAGACGCGGGTTCGAATCCCGGTCAGAACAAATCTTTTCTCTTCAAAATAAAAATAAAGAAATTTGGATATATTTTTGTGAAAGCTATAAGTTAAAGTTTCAAGCAGCCGCGTCCAGTTGAATGGTTTCATTCCTTGTTTGTTTTTGGTTCCTTTAGAGGAACGTCAGCTGTCGTTGAGAATATTGCATATCGATTGTTATCATACAGTATGCTAAACATTAGTTAGGCTTCTTAACTTAGCATTGTTTTTTTTTTGCAGAATGCTAATAAAACAGAGCACCGATATATAATTCCGTCATCGGGAGTTAAAACTCCTTTACAGGTTTAACTTTTTTATTTACTTATTACCTTTCACTACAAAATGCCTAGGATGATAATTTTATAACTATGCTAATATAAATTATAATTTCCATTCTAATTATTGGTTATGTATTTAGTCGTTTGTAATAAATGTTTTCTTCGTCTCTAGTAATTTATAAAATGTTCCATTTCAATGATTATCCCGTTTAAATGTTGAGTCCTTAATAAAGCTATATACTCGTGTAAATATGGCTGAACAGAGAAACTGACAGAAACGCCCTAACAAAAAAACTGTGAACATCCAAATGATAAAAGTGAATGTGAAGAAAATCATTCTAAGAATGCTAATCTTGTATGTTATTGTGTTTATTCCTGCCGAAAGTAACTGAAAATAGTCATTGCTTTTAGAGTTATTATAACCAGTTTTAACAATTACATGATTTAAATTTTTATTTTAATTTATCTATAGAAACAAACTATTATTTTTGACAATTCGTGTTTAGGAGTAGATCACAGATCGTAATTTTGTAATGACGGAGAAAATTAACTTAGGTATGGTTTTATTCCCCGGGCGTGGGGTAAAAACTACTGTAAAATCAAATTTCGAAAAATGGAATTATCCAACGTCGCCCATTACTTTATTTCACGTAACTAGGATCCCACAATGAAAATCGTTATCAGCGTACAAATTGTTAACATTTAAATGGAGGAAGGGTTATTAACAATGGAAAGATTCTAATTAGGTGGGGCTTACTCTGCCTATATATACAGTAGTATAGGAAGATGAATAAGCATATTTGATATGCACAACATAATGCAAAACACATTAGATAATTAATGATACAATGGAATACAACCCAACAGTGAGGATAGAGATAATACAAAAGAACAAAAACACAAAATTAGTATTTATATCAGCTGATGAAATATTATTTTATCGCATTTATCAATTTAATCATCAGTATTTATTAACAGCAATGTTGGGTACATTGATAACATTGTTTCAATGACGACAGGAATTGTACAAGTATAGCAGCAGATATGGGATACTAATCATTAAATACAACTTTCAAAATACATATTGTAAGATGTGAATACAAGCGGGGCGATCAGTGGTGTAGTGGTTATCGCAATAACCTACTATACCCAAAATCGCGAGTTCATATCCTTGCAGTTGGCCCTAGGATTTTTTAAAATGCAGTGAAAAATCCTTGGTTAGGCCGTCTTTAGGAAGGCACAAAAAACAAAAATCCTTATCCTAGTTAAACCAGGATAGGAAAAATTAAAGCTCCCCCTGTAGTATGTTCCGATTAGCCATAGAACCATAAAAAGTGACATTAAATAAACAATCAAAACTAAATGTAAGATGTGAAAATTTTAATCGGTTGATAGAAATATAACATTATATTTACAATTTCAAGTCCAATAATTGTATACACCATCTATATTTTTAGGCTTTACTCGTTTCATATCTGCCATCATAAAAAAAAGTATCTTTACTGTAGCATTTTAATTATTTTATAATGATTTAAATTATCACCCATGGATCAGGAATACTCTCAACAGTTCAGCCCGAATTTGTTGGGTCAGTAAAGGTTAATTAGGCTATGATACCAGCTATAACCGTTGCGTTCCTAGGTGTTTTAGAACCAACATGACCCTAAAAACACATCAAATTGTCTCTTGTAATCCTATTTGTTTACAGAAATATATTACATGTATTTTCGATATTATTTTCAATATTTTGGGTATCATCCTAATAAAAGATAATTTATTTTTGGTTATAAATCAAGTCGGTTAGCAGCAATCGATTCCTTTATTCAACATTCGTCGTTGGCAATTTGTTATTAAACCCACTTAGGTGAATTAAAGTATAATAATATTGAATTGAATAATGTGTATCTCATTATGAAAAATCTGTTGTAGATACTAATTTCCCAATGTCACTTACAATCGTCCTTTCTATATCGTAAACATAGACGCCGGAATCCAAAGGGCAAGGCATTTCTTCCTCTTCTAATATTTTATGAAAAGAGCCACAATAACTCTTCCTCCCCTCATATTTCACTATAATTTAATTAAATATAACTTACTTTTACTATTTTACATGTTTTTCTGTCCAGTTTTAGCGAATTTTTTCCTCTTTATATTGTTCATTTTTAATTTTAAAAACATGTTTACTATGGAAATCACCCAATTCGTAAGTGAATTCACATAAATAACATCATTGCATACCGGGTGTGCAGCTCGCGCTTCGGAAAATTTTTATTCCTATTTATGTATAAATAAAATACATTTATTTCAAAAACAGTTTGATCTCTATTTTGCTTTCAATAATAAAGAACAGAATATAATGCCAACTTTTTTTTAAAAAGTAGTAAAAAGTTAAAACAAAAAATAAGTTGAATAATGAAAAAAAAACAATGCCAAATTTTGTTTTCCTGTATTTTACAGATTTCATTAGTTGAAGAAAAATCTTATTTCGACGACTAGTTTACTCAGAATAACTGATAATTACACATTACTGTTTTTGCACACACGGCCGTATTGTAGCCTCGGAAATCAATTGCACACGGCGTGCAATCGGCCTCGAATGGGTTAAGTAAGCCGTTCTCTCACCTTCTCTATACTGTTATCATTTCACAATATTCTATTATTTCCTAATAGCCAGCGCCTATGAGGGATAAGTGTTAATTTTTAATTAACAGTTTCACGGGAGCTGAGTAGCTAAGTGTATAAACTCAGTTGCTACCCTAAAGGTTCCGGGTTCAAATCCGGCTAAGCCAGATAAATTATTTAATCCTTTAGCAGCCACGGAGAGACCATGTTGGATCTTCAGACCCTCCTAGAGCTCACCCAGCTCCCTAAATTGACGGAACATCCTGCACAATCGTTGTCCAAAAAACTGTAAAATCTCTACCACTTCATGGGTTGTAGTAGTAATTTTTGTTTTTACTGTTTAATATATTACATGTTTTTACAGTTGTGCTCAACGAATGTACCCCAAATCTCACAACCCACAGAATCCAATATACACCCAAAAAAACAAATACTTATACACATATTAATGTAACCGATGAATGATGGATGACCGAATCAATGTGGAAGGAAAACGGCCAACAAATGTAACTTCTTTGCACCTCCTGAATTTTATAATGTTATGTGTATGTTAAAATAATATTATCAATCTACCTTGCATTGCTGTTAGTAAATGCTGATGATAACATCTACAAATGAGGTAACATAATAAGCTATTAGCTTATATAAATAATATTTTATGGCATGATGAATAATGTCTTCTTGGTATAACCATTTCAACCTAAATAGATCTAAAATATTTAACAACTCTTAATACCAATCCAATAAAGTGATATTTATCATAGCTATATTGATATGGCTTGTCTAACTTTATGAATTTGTGAATTTAATATAAATTACATTAATCATTGGAATTCCTGGCCATATATCTCGTCGTTAGTAATAATATTTTTAAAACACCGTTCAAATTTTATACACTCTTTCCAAAAGAATAATGGTGGGTCTTGTTAAAAGGGAAAATTTTATGAGTTAGTATCAAGAAGCATGGCGTGACCAAATGCTCTCCTAGAAATTGATAAAAATAATAAGTAGATCCAATGCGCGCCATTTAACATTAAAACTAACTAAATACTACTCAATAATTACCAAAGGATAATTAATTTCCCAACCGTAATAAGAAGTTAATTGCCTAGTAATTAGTCAAGTTCCGGTATTAGCAGGAATAAACTCTCATGTACGAGTATACCTTACAGCCTTCACAACAGAATTTCATTATTTCTGAATTAATGCGGTATTCATTTTTCCTTCTTAGAAGAAAAATATATATTCCACTTTTTTAGTTTATCTTTTTCAATCCCACTTCTGTGCTGCATTAAACTGAAGTAATGTATATTTTTACTTTCAGCTTCGTAAATAATGAATACCCGCCCTGTGTTTCCCTTTGCACTAACAAAACAAAGATGAATATTAATTATATATCAATAACATTTCAACAACACATAGTAATTATAATTTTAATCATTGGTTATCACCATTTCAGTTTACATCAACAATAACTAGACAAACACACTAAGCTCCCAATTAATTACAAAAGACTCATATACATGACCATAATACCAGTCTGGTCTTAAAGAGTAGAGCTTTGGTGCTCCAATAAGCCATCGAATTTTTCTTGTATTTAATCCTTAAAATCCAAAATTATTCGTACCTTGCTTTGTTATGAGCCATCCATAACCACTTTAGTGTTCCATTTTTTACTGATTTGTCCCAAACCCGATATCAATCCTTTCATGACAAACTTTATGCCCACTCATAACTATTTTCAAACTAAGCAACCTCTACAATTCCTGATAATCAGACGAGTCGTTTGAAAAGTAAATGGCCTCGTGGCATTTTAAGTCTAACTTGTTATTCGAATACTACCGTTTCTCTACTTGCCTTTATTTCATTTCGTCATGTATATCTTTCATTCTATTTACTAGATTTATTATTATCATACAGTTGTAAATTTCAATTAAAAATTTAATTATGGGTGTGATTTGTTTCCTTAAATGTGATTCTTTAACACATAATATACATATTTTAAGTTTCTAATCAGATTCCTTTTCAGATTTAGAGTCCGGAAATGTTTTCAAATGAAGAAACAAATGATACAAGTTGTCACACTCTGTCTGGTGTGATTATACCAAAGGATTTAGAAGATGGTAGGATTGACAGAGGTACAAACGAGTATGGGTACAAACTGTTGAAGAGTATGGGAAAGGAAACAAGAAATATTAATTACTATAAAGAAACGCAAACTACAATACCTACGACTCATAATGGATGGAGATGTATACAGGTATTTGCGACTTATAATGCATGAGAAAAATCAGGGTAGAAAAAGTGAAGTTAGGAGACGACACTCATTGCTGCAAATCCTCAGAGAATGGTTTAATAGCTCCACAAAAGAGGTTTTTAGCAACTCATTTCCAATAGCCTTGATGATTGCCGACCATAGGATCGAAAATGACTAATGAAAAAAGTCATTCTGAAGGGAAATAAAATTTACATTCCTATGTGCATTAAATTTTATTTTAATACTATATTCACTAAGTAATATATAAAAAAAATGCATAAACAACAAAAATAGACTGAAAATAAAACTGAGGCTTAATATATGTACAACAATAAATAAAGTAATTTACTCTATATAGATCAATAAAACACTTTTTGTATGAATATATTTCAAAAATTTAGATTTAAATGCAATTTTTTAATGAAAATTGTAAATAAAATAAGTTATTTTATTTTGTTTTTGTTTACTATTATTAACTGGGCTAAACTTATTTATGCTGCACAATGTAGGTTATAGTTTCCCCAACTCTAATTTACTAGCGAAAAGGAATAGACATAATGGAGCCATTATTTTAAAATAAGGTTATAACCCCCGCAGAAACACTGAAAAGGGAAGGGAAAAATCCCTTTATAATGTAATAGTTTCATCCATTATTCGCCCTTTCCATAGCCCTTGATGCAACAATAATCGTCTCTCAGTAGATTTTTTAAGTCAATTTTAAGCGAACATCCAATTTATGATCTTCTTAAAGACCATTCTCATGAACAATATCTTTCTAATGCAGAAAAATAAATAATTGAAAATGACACCATAGTGTCGAAACGTTTTGTCATATAAAACAATAAAGTAGTTGACTGGAAGCCGATTTTTTTTCTTGAAGATATCTTTCTAACTTAAACTTTGTATCTATACAATACAATGTATTATACCGTAAATTTTAGGTTAAGTTCAGTTGGTATGTAATTAATTCGAAAATACGATAGTAAATTAAATAGTTATTAAAGGTCAGTGAAAGAATCCAAATAAGAAACCAATAGTCTCAAATGTAACAGAAAAAAAAAATACCAGCTTATATTATACCCAGTATCGAGGAAGAAGGAGTATAATTAAATCATTGAAGACTTATTAATAAGGATAATTAATAATTAATTAAAATAAACAAGTACATTCAAAACTTAGTCCAAAAAGACCAGAGACAGCAAGCCACTACCATATTCCACATTAAACAGGAGATTTATAATTATAAACTGAATAAAGATAATGATCTATTAGATCTCCACAACTTTGTAAATAAGAACAGATAAATTATTTCTGTACTCTTAAATAACAAAAAAAAAACTAAAAACCTATGGTAAAAAATAATAGTTTAGGTAAATATGGGGAACTAGGAAGCTAAGTATGTGGAGCGATGAGTTGCTGTGCAGTAGATCCTCAATGTAAACTCGGTTATGGTGGATAAATTATTTGGTCTGTTAACAGTATAGGATGGAACCTTTGGGATCTGCGGAATCACCTGGGGTTCACCCAGCTTCTATAATTAGGGTCGAGTTTGATTTCGGGTGAATCATTCTCCTGCACATCCGTAGTCCTCCAACAGACTCTACCAAGTACTGAACCGATGACCCTTACACTGCTAATTATTGTTACTAAGTATAGTTAATAGAACATTGTTAACTAATTCGAACGCTGAGGAACTCATGCATAAAGGTCCGAATTAGCTAATTACCTTTGAAGTAATGGCTAACTACGATCGATTTATATGTAATCGAATTAAATGTTCACTATTAGTGTGATATATATTCTACAATATGATTTATCTAGTATTGGTCATTATTTAAATCTCACAATTATGATAGATCTAATCCATATAGACTACAGATGTAAGAAGCGCAGTAATAATCAGTAATTTAGTGACTTAGTAACGTAATTAAGTAAATCTGTAGCATCACATTCCGAGTCGTTGTTTTTTTTAAATTAACTTGTCATTATATTCATTTTTAATAAACGTTTTTGAATTTTGTATAACAGGCCGAAATTCTTAGAAATTAATTCTATAATAAAATGGAATAAATACCTTTAAAAAAACAGCGCTAAAAAATTAAATTACTAATTAAGTGTCAGTGCGTTAGTAAGGCAGATTATTGGGGGAGCTTTATACGATTTATTTTAACGTCAGGTGACAACCCAAGGAACACTTTCTTGTTATCTAAGCTCGTTAACAAGTTATTTTTATTTTCATTTTTTATTATTTAATTATGACATGTGATTACAAATTTTAACAGTTTTCCCTGAAAAAATTGTCAAGGGCCGCGGCCTTGACCATGAAGGACATTGTCAAGCAAATTAATACATCACAGGTACCCCAGCATAAGAATATTGTTATTACAACATAAAAATTATATTTATCATTAAAGATGAGGTAATCTTTATTAATTATCTGTGACAATTATTTAAAACAATTAATAAATTAGTAATGGTCAAAGCAATCAAATATTCCGCTCCTCTCGAAGCTTTCCTATATTTAATTTAAATTTGACAAAAAAATTCAATAAAAACTTGAACAAAAGGCTACTTATTAATATCATTCAATAAAATGATTCCACTATAGCTAGTTTTGAACCATCTTTATGTAATGTAGTTACTTTTGTTAAAAAATAATTGTAAACTTGAGCAAATTAGGAAAAAACAAATCAATAACATTTCGAATAATTTTCTTCATTGCATTTTATTATTTAAATGAAAATACAACAGTTGCAGATAACTCAGGTGGATCCATCCACAGTTACAAGTTTCATGCGTGTTTCTTTGAACTGTCTGTATAATAAGAAATAAACCTTATTTCTATTTAATTAGCATAAAAAAATTCTCAACAAGGATTTAGGAAATAAAGTATGCCATAGACATGCTCGTGGTTGGATAAAATGATTATATTAAATTTAGTATCGTTAGTGACTAAAAAAAAAAATCTCTTGAAAATAGTCGTTTAAATCAATTATATATGAAAATATAAAAAATGGCAAAACGAAATACCTAAATCATTTTATGAGGTGCAACAATCATTTTCCAATTAAGTGCTTCAAAATTGGATAGATGACATTGCAATGAAATAAATAAAATAGAATTAATTCATTTCCATTTCGGTTACAATTCAAATGAAATAGTTACACTAACGGTCACTATCCAAATGGAAAAGGTGGCAATTGGTTTGTTTAAATGTTACAATTACGATGGGAACTACTACAATTAAAATACAAAAAAAAACTTTGTTTTTTTTAAATTGACTTGGAAATGCATACGAAAGCAATTCAATGAAGACCGAAGATTCGGAATTATTAAACACCAAATTAAAAATACTTTTACATGTATGAATTGCTGAGTGTTATTAAAGTTAGAAATGAAGAAATTCCTGAGAACAACACACAGATATTAAATATCGTGGTGATATTCATTAAATTTATAAATTGTTTGTTTAAAGCAAATACAAATAAAAAGGAGGTACAGTATTTTCTTTGCTAATGGCATTTATTATTCCCGTCAAAACAAAGCAATATTAAAAAATTTCTTATTAATATCGCATTCCTGGCATACCTTGTAGTCATTGTTTGCTGGTTCATTTAACGTCACTTACTGCTGCTATGGCTAATCGGACGATGCTACATTGGGAGCCCTAAACCTTGTACTCATCACTAAACCATTAAAATGAAAAATATTGTTTTGCGAATACTGTTGAAATAAAGATAAAATAATTGTGAAAGGACAGAACAATACAACAACTCTTCTTAATTAATCCACAATTATTAAGTTTTTAGGATTGCAACCAAGGCTAAACCCACAACTATTCAGGCCTATCTGGTTCCATTAGATAATAGCACTTCAATTATATTAACAGGATGCATGCTCCTCAATTCTTAAAATGGAATTTAGTGGGACTGTCCTTTTTTCTGACCGAATATTCTACGCAATATATTATTTTCGAATACCCAAAGAATTTGCTCATGGTTCAATATTGGAGGCCAGGTTTCACAGCCATAAAGAATAGTTAGAGAAAAAGAAGAAAATAAAAAAAGATTTAATAACACAATCATTTAAATTTTCTCTGTCGAGTTTACGTATCCAATTGAATTTAATATACTTAAATGGAGTTTTGTCGCATAGAATGGAGGACCCTAGTAATGTTGTAATAAAATAGATAAATTTAGGCTGAAAATTAATTACAAAGTAATAAACCGAAATGAAAAAGGGTAAGAAAAAGATCAGCTCACCTGAATATCTGTATCTTCTATAATCTAAATTGTAGATGGTAAAAAATTGAATAAGAAGATTTTGTGGTAGCCGACTAAAGGTAGAAATATTGTAAAAAAATAGTAAAAGCAGCACAAGGTGGAGTAATTCAAAGAAAAAAAAGTTAGATGATACCTGAGTGGTTTCTCTAACAGGTTCACGTGTGTGATGAAAAGTAGCAGGCTTTAAATAGTAATCTAGGAGAAAAGGTAATGGTGTAAAAGTAACAAAAAGGAATAAAAAATACCTGTACAAATCTTCATACACACAAAATAGATAAATGTAGGTATGTGTTTACCACTTGAAATATAGTTGTAACTGAAGCTCGAGCTTATCATAACCGCCACTCAAATTAGACTACGATGTTTAAAACAGTCCAACTGCCTAAAGTGCGGGAGAACAATTAACTAAGGGCGCTAGTAGTTCAAATTAAAAGAGAGGGGGGGGGGTTTAAAACTAGGAAAAATTATAAGAAGTACGAATAAGTATAAAATTAAATTAAAAGAAAACCTGCCGAAATACGGCACACCGGCCCCCCTGAACAACTGTTCAGGAGAGGTACCTGGAAAAGACAAAATAAAGGTGCCGCAGCGAATCCCGCCGAGCACAGACTCCGCACATCTAGAAACCTAGAAAAAATAAGTGAAAAAAAACAAAAAAGGTATTCTTTTCAAAAAAAAGTAAAAATTAATTAAAGTTTCATTGTAAATAGGAAGCTTATAAAGCTTCACTACTGGTCGCAAATACTTGCCTGTCGGAGTTAAGACCTCGGCCTGCCGAACCACACCATCCTCCCCAGCACGCACAGCAGATATACTACCTAAAGGAGAAATATACCACGTAGAAGGAGGTGAATTGGCTTCATCGATAATAACTAAGTCGCCTACAACTAAATTGGGACAAAAAGTGTTCCATTTCTGCTTTGGTTGCAATAAAGGTAAGTATTCAACTCTCCATCTCTTCCAAAAAGACTGGTGCATAGATTACACCCATTTAAAGTTAACAGGACTACAAAGAGATGGATGAACCTCAGGCTCAGGTAGAGAAGTTAGAGGACGACCAATTAAAAGATGACCAGGAGTCAGGGCCTCAAAGTCAGTAGGGTTGCTAGATATAGGAGTTATAGGTCTGGAATTTAGAATTCCTTCTATTCGAATTAATAAAGAGTTTAAATTGACCCAAGTGGGTACTTGATTATTTAACATGCGAGTAAGATGGTGTTTAACAGAACGAACGGTACGTTTCCACAGTCCTCCTTGGTGAGGAGCTGAGGGTGGATTAAAGTTAAAGTTGACACCCTTTTCATCACAAAAACATTTAACTAAGGTTGAAACATCAGGATTATTGAAAAACGATTTTATCTGTCTAGTAAGGAGTATAGAGGAACCTATAAAATTAGTGCCACAGTCGGAATACAGCTGTGAGGGACAGCCACGCCTACTTGTAAAACGGTGTAAAACGTCAATGAAAGAAGTAGTAGAAAGATCAAGTGAAAGCTCTAAATGTACTGCTTTAGATGCCATACAAATAAAAATACAAAGATATGCCTTTATAATAGGTGCCTTGCGCAAGAGAGAAGACTTCACACTAAAGGGCCCAGCAAAATCCATGTCGGTGTGAAAAAAAGGAGGTGAAGGATTCACCCGTGGTGGAGGTAATTCACCCATTAGTGGAACGTTATGTACAGGAGCGGCTCTAAAACATTTAATAAATTTAAAAATTCGAGATCGTATAATTTGGCGAGCAGATAAAATCCAAAAATTTAAAGAAAGATGGTACTGAGTAAAAGTTAAACCTGCATGAAAATAAGTAATGTGTTAATGATCAATTAAAAGGAGTACAAAAGGATGTGATTTAGGTAGTAAAATTTGATGTTTCGATTTTACAACGTTAGAATGCGATAGTTGACCTCCGACTCTAATTACACCACATGAATCTATAAAGGGGTTTAATCTTTTAATTCGTAAGCTTGGTGTTTTATTTTTTGTTAAGGCTTCAATTTCATCAGAAAATGTACAATGTTGAATGTAATAACAAACTCGAATGCTAGCTTCAGAAAATGTTACAGGTTTACGATTCTTAAGACAACAACGCCAAGAAAGAATAACTTTGGTTACACCAATAAGGCGTGTCCAAGTAGAAATAAATATATTTAGAGTTTTTAAATAAATCAGAATTATTTGAAACAGGTTGAGTAAGTAAAACAGGCGTTAATTCTGTAGAATCGGGAATTAATTTAGGAGATGTTTGAGGCCAAGAAGTTTCATCTGAAATCCATGGAGGTCCATGCCACCATAGTTCATGCCTAGCTAATTGGTCGGGAGAAGCTCCCCTAGAGGTCAAATCGGCCGGATTATTGGCACTAGGAACATGATGCCAGGTAGAATGAGACGTCCACTGAGAAATTTGAGAAATACGGTTTGCAACAAAAGTTTTTAATTTATCAATTTCTATTTTTAACCAACTCAAAACAATTTGAGAATCGGTCCACAAATGTGAAGCTGAAATTATACTACTAGGGCCAAAAAGTTCTAGAAAATGTTGTACAAGAGAAGCTAACAGATGAGCTGCACATAGCTCTAAACGTGGAATCGACATTCGCTTTATAGGAGCTACCCTACTTTTTGCCATAAGCAAAACGGGTTTATTTTTACATGATACTGACTGGAAATATAAAACTGCTGCGTACACAGTTTGAGAGGCATCACAGAAACCTTGTAAAATATATAAATTATTTAAATTAGTAGAAAAGGGTCTCGGAACCGTACATTTAGAGAGAGTAGAACAATCCTCAAAAAGAGTTAAAAAATCGTTATGTAATTCTGAACTGAGAGGGGTATCCCAGTCAAGAGCTACGCACCAAAGGCGCTGCATAAAGTGTTAGCTCTCAAAATAAATGGTGTTAACCAACCACAAGGGTCAAAAATTTGTGAAATGTAAGATAATGCAATACGCTTAGTTATAGTTTTATTATTAGGAATAGAAATTTCAACAGGAATTGAAAGAGTATCCTCGCTAGAATCCCATAAGGTGCCTAACAGAGGTATAGATTGCTGAACTACTAAAGTGGATGGTTCAAGTAAGTGATCTTGAGGAATATCCTTTAATAAAGAAGGGTGATTTGAAATCCATTTTCTTAAAAGAAAATTTCCTTTGGCCAAAAGAGAAATAATTTCATTTCTTAAAAGTAACGCTTGAACTAAAGATTTAGCCCCATAGCCCATAGCCCATACGTGACGGTAGTTAAATAATAAGTTTGAATTGGTTTAGAAGGGTCATTTCGCCAAAGTATATAGTATATAGTATTGAAAAGGATAATCTTCAGGATGTATGGCAATCTGCCGAAACATTTGACGTATGTCACAGACAAAAACATATAAAAATTGACGGAATAAAGATATAACATCTGAAAGTAAAGGTTGTAATTTTGGCCCAGCATAAAGAAGATAATTTAAAGAAAGACCAGTAGTAGTTTTAGAAGTTGCATTAAAAACAACTCTAATTTTAGAAGTGTCACCATGTGATTTAAACACACCATGGTGTGGTATAAAATAATGCTTGGGACCGTTAGCAAGAGTCATATGACCTTGTTGTAAATAATCGTCCATAAAAGCGAATTTACGCTCTAGAGCAATAAATCGCGCGTAAGCAGTTTTATAAGAGTCACCAAGGGAGTGAGTAGTAGAAGGTAGAAAAGGTAGCCTAACTTGGTAACGACCAGATGGAGTTTCTTTAAGAAAGGTTTCACAGAATTCATCCTCATGAGAAGGTGTAGAAATAGCCTTAGGAGGTTCTTCAACACTCCAAAAGCGTTCAAGTGATAAATGTAAGTCCGATGAAGGATCGGCATAAAAGCTACTAACGGAAGGAGGAGTAGCAGAAAACCCAAGAGGGGTTGCAATTAAGGCCGAATCTGGGTTCCTGGAAGCGGAGCCCATTAAAATATAACCGAACACAGATGGAACGGCAGTAGGAAATTTTGGCCCTAACACAACTGGAGAACCACCTTCGAAAGCGATAGCAGCTATGTCTGCACTAAGAAGCAGTCAATAGGAGACGGCGAATCGAAAGAAGGATCCGCTAAACGCAGTTGATTAGTTGCAGTACGAACTGCTGAGGATATTTGAGCCTGTGGTGTATTATTTGTAAGGGATTCCATAATAAAAAAGGGGTGATTTTCAGAAACAATTTTGCCTTCTAAAGTTAAAGTAGAAAGAAAACATGAACCTTTAGTTTTAATTTGAGAATGACCTATTGCGCTAACGGGTATAGGAGTTCGAGAACGAGCACATTGTAATAATTGAGCACATCTTTCAGAAATAAAAGAAGCTCCTGCACCTGAATCCAGGAGAGCTCTAACAATAACAGAATTATTGGTGATACCTGTAATTTTACTAAACATGTGGCCATTAAAATTGTTGTAGTTTTAAACTGTGTTGAAGTTAAGGCAGTGATACCAACAACACACGAAGAAGGAGGAGGAGTGGCTTAGGCAGTACCGGAACTCGGCTAGGAAAAATTATAAGAAGTACGAATAAGTATAAAATTAAATTAAAAGAAAACCTGCCGAAATACGGCACAGTAATGGTGTAATAAATTCTTCCTTATACCAGTACTAATAAAATCGCAGGCGATAAATCGTACATCAGCCCTGATATTTTCCGACTTTCATAAAAAGTATTTTGTAAATTATTTGTATATTTTCAACTCTATTACTCAGATTCACCAATCACTCACAAACCCAAGCCCGAATACATTTCCACCCATACTCAAACCTCTTTTTGTACCAACTTTCTATTGACACATTCTGAAGGATAAAAGGGAATCACCTTGTTTTAAACCCGTCTGATCCTAGAAATTGTTTGAGATAAAATTTCCATAACATTTCAATCAAGCACATTCCTGTTTGATTTACTAATTTGTTCGTTATTCAATAGTTCAATCAACATATTTTAGAGCATCTGATTGCCAATGGAATTTTCGTTCCTAATTCCATTAATTTTTTGTTCAACAGTTTCCGCGATATATTTATAAAGCTAAACGTGCCCTTTGGGCACCAGTTCTATAATAACTGTATTGTTATTAAGATACCCTATGGGATTGTTTTTGTCTGTGAAAACTTTACAATATTAGTAATAAAAAAATATAAAACTGCCTGCTGCCTATCGGATAGCACTTGGTAAATAGACAACCAGACGACTTGTCAAAAAAATACATAAACTTAAAATGTAAAACTTATCATATTTTATACCTATCTTGGGAAATAGCAAACAAATAGGACAATTAATTTGAAGAGATATCTAATAAAATTGATTTTGATCATAATAATAATAATGAAATGTTGTTATCTGGATAGTTTAAACATAGCTATGAAAAACCAACCGCATAAATTCCTCTTGCAGAGTTGGTGACAAAATCGATATATATATATATATATATATATATGTATTTTAAGTAGTGTTTTATGTAACATAATTACATAGCTTATATGTAAGGTCATAAAGGTCTCAAATAAATAGTTCATCACCATTTAAGGAACTAATTTTTTTACCTCCACCTGGACCAACCTCTTTCCCTAAATTTTGTTTTATAAAAATTTTGTTTTGGAATAAAAAACACCTGGCTCACGATTTCATCTCTTTGTTTTCAATTTATTTTGTGAATTCCGCTGAAAAGGATGTGACCCTCAAATTTTCCGCTGAAATATTATTAGGAGCGACACAAATGGGTAACATTACTTCTACTTATATTCAAGGAATACAGTGAATACCGAGTTTCAAACATTCTAAGCAATTTCTTTCTGCAAAGCTAGCCAAATAAATTCGACGAAATTCTTCTATAAAATTAGTATTAAATATTTTTAAATAATTGATAACAGTCAAAAAGAGACATAAATAGAAAGAATAAATAGGAAGAATCCCAAAAACCAAGCCTTAAGGATCCGAAATACTGCATAAAAAAACAATCAGTCGTCTTTCGACTACGAGTATTTTGTCATCATAAGACCCACACTTGGGTCCAAACCCATCAAATAGAGACCGAAAACTTCCTTCAAGACGATCCAGAAATAACAAACAGCTCCCAGACAATAAAAAAAAACTGTACCACTACAACCCGTGAACAGGTCCGGAGTTCAGTACATGTTAGAGATGGTAGAGAATGTTTCATGGACAACAGTTGTGCAGGGTGGAGATTTGTCCTAGATCAAGCTCAACCGCCTGATCCCCCTAATTTTGGGTGACCACTTTATAGAGGCTAGAGTCCTAGATTCCATATGGTCCATCTCCGGCCGCTAACAGCACAAACAATAAGCAGCTCACAAATTTGTTATCTATTTGATGAGTCTACATGGACTGTTGGTTTGAGATTTGCCGGCCCTTTGTCTTCTTTTATGTGACTTCCTTGAGATGTTTGGGTCTGAGGATGCCTGAACAGACGAAACATTGACTGATTGTTTCTTGTTCTAGTATTTTGAAGACTTAAGGCTTTGTTCTGGAATATTTTTCCAATATCATCCTATATATAAAAATCATTATTAAAATTAAATTAATAAACGCATGTAAATTATAATAAATACAAATAAAAATAAATACCCTACACTTAGGCACTACTCAACAGTAATTCGTCCAGAGAAATTCGGATGCAGAAAAGATAGCAAAAACACAGGAAGAGAATGAAAGAGATATGGAAAAAATTAAACAACAGTTGAAACAGACGTAGTCCATAGTCACTCGAACTTAAAAAAGAAAAAGAAAAAATGATAGTAAATAACCAATAACTGTTTATGTTAATACCAACAGATATTATATAATATCCGTATATAACCGTATATATAATAATATATCCGTTCCCATAGAACCAAAACTTTTGAGCGTTCCTTGCTCGCCCGTTCCATCTCTCTTTGGAACTCACTCCCATCCGATATCCGTCATGCGTCTTCTTTAACCTCATTTAAATCTAAACTTTTCCAACATCTTCTAAATTCCCAATCAGGTGATTTATAACCAATAAATAATTGATAGATATTTTCAACTTTATTGATTGATGAACTACTGTAAATATTCCTCACTCATAATGAAATCATTTTTTTATTTTTTATTTCTGTTACCAGATGCTATCATGTATTTACTGGGTATTTTTTCCCATAAGCCTAGTTCTTTTTATTGTAAATTTGTCTTTTTTTTTGTATTTTAATTTTGCATCACTTTAATAAATAACACTAAACATACCTGTTTAGTTATTTACTTTCAGGATATTTTGTAAATAAGTTTTTACTCAGTTGTAGGCCTTTGGCCAGATAAATATATTCTTAATTATGTTTATCTCTGTTATTCTGAAGGGACCTGGTCTCAGAATAAAATTATTTTTCTATTTCTATAATAATCTATCCAAGATAAAATAAAGTGTAATTTTATCTACAATAAGTAAATAATTTCTTTTAAATAAAAAGTTTTAAATACCAATATATCTATTGCATACAAGAGGAAATCTTGACACACATACTTCCCAGCTGATTAGGGATACAAACTGGGACAGGTTTTTCCTGGAGCGGTGGCGTGCAGTTGAAAGCCTGATCGACAGCAAAACCGAACCTTGGGGAAATTGGCTCTCGATAAATCCTGAAAGAGCACATCCATTATCGCAAGAGTGGGCTCACCGCGAACAGATTGCGCCGTTTAGAAAAAGGGAATAAAATCTGATCGCGTGAGCGCCACCGTCAATACGGCTTCCACGGTCCTACCTCAGCCACACCGATTTCTATAACCTTGGACGAATAAAATAAGTGGTCCATCAAATTTTAATACATAATAGAATTATTCCGAATCATTTTTGGTATTTATATGACGGCGAATCAACTTGAAATAAGGAAGAACTTCCTTAGCATTTTAAGCTCTGTTTAAAACTGAAACTGAAGGGAGCGGAATAGCTCAGTGGTAGAGCACTGAGTTGCCTTGCCAGAAATCCTGGTTCAAATTCGGAGATGCTTCATATGGGATCTAGGAACTTCTTGGGGCTCACCCAGCCTCTATAAAATATTATGAAAATAGGGTGCCCAAATTAAGGGGGGAAATCTGGCGGTTGAGCGTGATCTAGAGCAAGCCACCTCCTTGCAGAACCGTTGTCCATGAAACAGTACAGTCTCTACCGTGTACTGAACCCCAGACCCGTTCATGGGCTGTAGTTGTACAGATTTTTTTTTTAAACTGAAAAAATATGACTAATCACTAAGAAGTAATTCACTTATAGTTACAAAAAACAAAATACAACCTATATACAATACTTGCAAGACTAGTCCGAGACCAGTTTGTCTTTATAACTGTGTACCATGAAAGAAAACAGTTGCTTAGCGGAGTTAACAAGAAGAAACTTTTTGATTTTTCGAACCCTATTTAAACAAGCGTATACGTTGCGGGATTCAATTATTTTCAGAGAGATGTCAAAATTTAATGTGCTCTTATCAATTGGAAGGAATGTGTTTTTATGAAACGAGATGAACATTTGACTACAAAGAACTTTATAAGAACTGTCAAAAATAAGAGAAACATACTTGTGTGTGGGTGCATCAGTGTTTCAGAGGTGAGAAAGTTAGTATTATTTATAGATGATAAAATAGAGCATCATGTTCAAAAACCAGCGCACCTAATCTGGAGTAAGGGGGTCAGTTATCTTTCACCATGAAAATGTGATAAAACATTCTCTTCTAAGCTTATAAAGTTTTTAACATTCCTCGGGGATCTGTTCTCAACACAATGGAGCATCTAGGGGATTAAATTGGAAGGAAAAGCAGAAAAAGAAATGTTAAAAACAAAAATGCCCCTAAAAAATTAGAATGGTATTTCACCAAAAGTAACAAAAAACATTTTTCTTCAATGACAAGTAATTTTGTAGAAGTAATTCGAGAAAAAGAGGGAAAAAATTGAAATAGTCAACTATTCTGTAGTACACAAATATTCCAAAGGTATCCAGACTTTTTGGGCTTTCATTCTGCAATGTTTTCATCTAATTAGAGAACCATAGTGTGCGGAGAATAATTTGACCTAGTGTAGGTATATATTTTCTTGACTGATGATGATTTTAGAACTAGTCGTTTCTGGCTATTTCATCATTTACTACACAAAGTTCTAAGCTCCCAGTTAATTAAAAAAATACTAACATGCATGACTATTGTATGGCCCATTTACACACTGATGTACATTATATTTACTTGATGTACTATTATTATACAGTAGTAAATTTCAATAAATAAATTTTTTGAGAACAATATTCTCGAAACGTCGCCAGAAGACAGTTTAACAAGTACTGACTGAATTTCGAGAACCGAAAAAACTCATTTCATATAAAATAAAAACAATTCATTTAAAATTTATTATAATTTTCTATGCCTGGAAATCTGGAAATCATAAATTAGGTATAAATAAATAAATTTTAAAAAAACATCATAAATTACAGAATTTGGAGCAAAAGTAAAAGAATGCATCAAAATAATAAAAAGTTTAATTAACTGAAAAAATACACAAGTAAAGCCAACAGCAAACTACATTTGCTGCACATGTCCAGGCAATTAGTCAAAACATTTATTTTTAATGAATATAAACAATTCTCACTTGATTACATAAAAAAAAATTCTGATTCAATCGAATTAACGTTTTTAAGAATTATAAATCTATTTTATGTGAAATATTCTGTCTAATGATTTTGTATAATGAACATATATAAAGTAAATGTTTAAAATTTTTAATTTGTCTATCTTCGTTTCCTGTTTTCAATGTTTTAAATATTTTAAATTATTGGTTTGTATTGCCGTTTTCAATCAGTTACTATTTCATTTTGTAATTATCATTACGTATACGACTGTGGAATAAATAATTGCAAACTCGTTGACCTGGTGGAGATCACTTAAATTTGGTCCCTACTTCTAACGGAATTGACTTGTACACCTCTTTTTATATAGATAAATGAGTTTCACGGTACGATGTCACTCACTTTTGACGGTTCTTTAAGAAGGTAATTCCCTTTTTCATTACTCTTAACTCTTAAATGTGCCTTTACGCATTATAGAAGGACTCCTTTTTTAGTGACCTTAATTTTTGAGAACAATTAAAGAATTATCTAATTTTATTCGTCGTACCGGGTCCAGTAAAACCTTGCTGTATGTACAGAACCTCTATAGCAGATCAGAACATTAAAAAAAAAAAAGGATAATCCTGCACCACTACAATCAATGAAGTGTCTTAAGTTCAGTACGCGGTTGAGACTGTACTGTTTCTTGGATGTGTATAGTAATGTTTCTAGGAAAGTGATGCTAAACCGCCAGGTTTTTCCCCAATTAAAGGAACCCACTTTATAGAGGCTGAATGAGCCCCAGATACTTTTAACATAACAACAAATACTACTCCCATCAACCAACTATTAAACCATCTGTATTTTCTTGTTGTTATAGTCATGATTTTTACTTGGATGAAACCAATTCATGAAGTTCTTATTTCTATTTTGTTCTGTTTGGAGTTGCCTTTATCCATCCCTATTTTAATCTTAATAGTTATTCAGTTATCTAGTATTTCTATCAATATTATTGTAGCCTCATGAAGCTTTTTACGGTGATGTATGCTTGTGGTTCCTACATCATGATATTTTTCTGACACTGCAATGCCTAACATATATAGCATATGTAAATTAATTTATAATAATTAGCTAAACATGAACATTTTAAAATATGTAGCATTGCGCAATAGGTCTAGTAAACACTAGTTTATGGTGTGTTTCTGTTTAAAGACAACTATTCTGAGTCGTTTTCGACTACGTCCCGTCTAATATTCTATAATATATTTTTTGATTTTCTAATCCGTCCTAGTCTTCTTTATCCATTAATTTCCAAGTTTCCATCGGCAATGTCATTTTAGTAGTTTTAGTAAAATATTTAAACAAAGTAATGGAAATAAATATAACAGAAAGCCCTATTGCAACCTGTCTGTTAAAATAAAGATGAAAGTTAAAATATCCAGTTTTTGTATCTAATATTTTAAAATAGTATAAAACATCATGGCTAATGATTTTAATTGAGTTCACAGAAATAAGCATGCTATTTTAGGAAGCTTTTAAAAAACCAAATGTCCAATTAAGCGGTAACGAGTACCAATAACCGGAGATTCTTTTTTCTTTCTTAAATTAATTTCTTCGGCATTAACAAAAGGGAAAAACATGAATATACAAGTCTAACAGCGTTTTTTAAATAAAAGGTGCATTTCCTTCAAAATACACATCATCAATATACGATATATATAAGCGCCTTCATTATGTATTTCGTAGATACATGGGTTCGTGAAATTAAAATGGATTATAATTTTTTATAATTATTGGTCAGCTGTTTTGATTTTTAAATATTTTTATTTTAAAGAGAAAAGGCCGGGGGCATATCTTTTCTCTTTAAAATAAAATATTTAAAATGGATTACGTTTTAAACAATATTGTTATTTACGAACCAATAACCAATTTTTTTTTCATATAAATACATTCTTCTTTACGAAATTTTATTTAAAACAACATGCAGTAACAAGAAAACAATGTAAACCGCTAACATTAATGATCAACAAAGAAGGAAAATAATCTACACGATTCAGTAATTAATCAAAATAGTCAAACAGTTTTCCTTCTAGTAAACTATGTTAAATTTTCTTTAAAAGGTAAAATTAATAACGGTCATTATTACGTAATTAACGGTCCTTAAAATTAGAAATATATATCAATTAAGTACAAGATCAGCCTGAGTAATAAGCCGGAACATCTATGGGAAAGAAGAATAACGAATTCCTGCTTCTACTGTGACGATAAGGTATACTAAAAAATATAATACAATGATTATACTGTTAATATAATTATATTATTATAATATACAATAATTATACTATAGGATATAATTACGGGGTTTGAACAGAAAGATTTTCGTTCATCAAATATTGCTGATAAATACAAATTATTTCAATCTTCAATAATTCCATTTACATTAATCATACCTTCATATTGCACCGTATCTCGCCTGCTTTTGACAGCTTAAAGATACTTTGTACATTAAAATTATACAGATTTTGAAAAACATTGAATTTTTATTCGGTTTGCAAAAAAAAACAACAAGGCAACGAGGATTTTGCTGGTAATAAAGTTTGCTGCGAATTAAAAAAAAATCCAGACCCTAGCAGTGTTTTACAAACATACTAATGAGGTTTTTGTTATGATAATAAATATAATGTTACTGCAACACTAATTATAAAAACAGTAAAAACGATCCATTTAACAATAAACTCTTGTTATTGCAACAAAAATATAATTAAAAATTATATCAATAAACTTTAATAAATATATTTATGTCATTTAGAAATAAAATACATATAGGACTGTATTTTCACTGTATACAGGTTATACTGATGGCGTATCTACGACCAATGTAAATAGTGGAAAATCCACAGAAACGCAAATAAAAACTGGCTTAAGAAAAAAACATCACATTTATCATACATACCATTGCTAACCTTTCAACTGTTACCACGATAAAAAAAAATATTACTCACCTTTAATATTAAATTTGAAATTAATGTTTATATAAATCGGTTTCAAAAATTACAAAAAGCTGAAGATTCATTGTTATAATATTATAATTAATTGTTTTCCAAATCTATGTTTGTATTTCTTTCATAAAATTTAAAGCTTTGGTGTCTAGTAACCACAAAAATGCCTTGAAAGATGGTAACCATAATTTATAATTGGCAACTTAACATTTTATTGGTTATAGATATTAGGGATTATATCGGCAGAAAACAACAATAATATTAAAATTATTATATTTGTACCCACTATGCGTTTTCGCTCATACGGATAGATAATGAAAGAACAAATACAGATATATCCATTTTGGTTTTTCCAAATAATACAATCCACATAAGTTTCATTACACTCTATATAACTTCAACTGTACATTCCATGGTGATGCTATACTAATTTTAATGGTGTTTATACTGCTTACTATACTTCAGCAATGTTTTTTGTCACAATTTCTAACCTACTCTACGAGTAAAATAGACAAAATACCAGGCAGTCACTTTTTTTGCAGATAAAATATATTGCCATCAAATGTAACGCTTTGAATATCAGAAAGTCTATACAACAATCAATGTCTACCATTATTTTATCGTATACATTTATCTATTTTTTTGGTATACTCTCAAGAATTTAGATCGGTGCGTTTAAAATTAGTGGTAGAGTTGAAAATTTTAAATATGAATCCAGATACAACTATGGGTATTTGCATTCCTAAAATAAAATGCGAAAACAATCGCACAATCGAATTGAGTCTTCGTCCACTCTTTCGTAAAATAAAAAAACAAACTACAGGAAGTAAATATTTCATTATCTGAGTCTGGGCTTACTTTGTTTCTTCGTTTTTGTAGAAATTTGTATGAAACTATCACAAATCTGATTCCATTAAAGGAAATAAGAATTAAAAGGAAACAATAATTTAAAAATGTATTGCTAAGGATGGAAAAAATGAAAGGAATTTCATTGCAGAAAGTATAATCATCTAGAGTCCACGAAAAATGAAGAATGCCAAGAGTTGGTGATTTCCTATCCTAGAGGAATTATTTGTTTGTGTTGTTTTTTTTTTAATCAATCCAAACAAATGATGGAACGAATGATAAAGGCAAACATAGTAGAAATGGCATAATTTTAAACCCGGAGTGAGTTTGGGGTTTAGTTTTGGATGTATAATCATGCTTTCTGAAATATACAGGTGTTTATACCATTTCAATAATTTTGATTAATTTAAATTCGCGAGTTATTCCATAAAAAACAATCGTTCAAATTCAAATAAACTCTATTATAGATATCCATTAAATATATATATATATATATATCCATACGCAGATATATAGCAGACAACCCGTAGCAGACAGATTTGAAAAGATACGGTTTTTGTTCTGCTAATTCAAAATCTTGGAAACAGAACAGAAATTTAAAGATGGATAAAAAAAAAATAAATAAATTACAAAACAAATTTAAAAAAAAATAAGAAGTAAACTTTTAAGAAAAGGACATAAAACTTCTCTCATCGAGCCCAGATCACGAAGCGCCATCGCGTTCCTCTTATTACTCCACCCTATGTGATGACAGCTCAAATTTTATTTACTTTTTTCTTAATTTCTACCTGACTAAATAAACTTAATTGCTCATATAATAAACTTTACGAAGTGCTAATCAAGGTCACTATGATTAAGTAACGGTTTATCGCACAATCAAAGTCGAAGACATCAGAAAACATTGTTCCCCAAAACAAGATCAACTAAAATCAGACTTTTCAGTCAAAAAGAATTTATATAATATATATTTTTTTTGTTTATCTAAAAACTAATAGATCATAGTCTATTTTTTAAATACCAACTTACATTGTTCGAAATTAAAAAAAAAAAATATTTTTATTACTCGGTGATTTTTCCGATTACTAAAACAAGGAAAGTAAAATTTTGGAAAAATTTGTATTCAATCAATTAAATTATTACTATTTCAAAATAAAATAAAAACTTTAAAAAGGGTTTACTGTTTCAAAGCTACAATCCATAATTATAGGCGGAAACTATTTTAGACTAATTTAACCGAAAGGTAACAGAAGACTTTTGTTTACATAGAAGCATTTGCAGGTATTTATTTTAAATTTGTATTTGTATTGTAAACAAAATTTTGTAGGATGTGAAAAAAAAAAAATCATGCTTAATTATGCGATGAAAATATTTTTTATCACTGAGTTAATATTGTCTTCAACATTATCATAATATTTTTATTGTTATTGTTGAACGTTCGTATGGTAATATTTTTATAATAGATTTAACTCTATTTTAATTACTCATTTTTAATTTTTTTTTTTAATTTTTAGTAATGAGGAATAGGATTGGTATTTTAGTTAATATCTAAGTTATCACTATTTTAAATTCTATTTTATAGTCATTTTTAATTTAATTTAAAATAGTTGTGTGACTATTTTTTTATACATTTTTATTATTTAAAAAAATAACGCGATATCTAGAAAAAATATATATTACAAAAATTTACCTTAAATTAATATCCTCCGAAAAATAATCCCATGACCGGCAAGAGGCAGAGGCGGCGAGACACGACCACAGACGCGGCACACTACGGACTGCCGCCTCCGAGCCTTGCGCAGGCCCAGAATCGATAGTTACAGCCGACTCGATTTCTCGATCTTGCCTTAGTTTTTCTAGACAATCGGTATAAAATCGATTCGTTGTCGGAGAAGGGAGGTCCAAGATAATAAGTTCATTTAACCCTGGGCGGCTTAGGGGCGAACTTCAAAGCGGATTAGGATCAAGTAACAGTGTCGGGGCCGCCTCTCAAGATCAGGCTTCGGTTCCGACTCAACGCAACCAGCCCTGGGAGTGGTAACAACCTAGACAGATTTTCCCGTTTTGATATTCAGGTTTCCTATATGATACACTTTCAGTTTATCAAATATAAGACTTATAGTTATTATTATATAACATATTTAAAATTTCGAGCAGTAATCTCTCTCCTAAAATTTTCTGTATTATCTTTTTTTTAATCATTCGGACTATTTCTTCAAATTCAGGTAAACACGCTTATGTGTTTAATAAAAAAACCTGTACCTTTACAACTCTTGAAGGGTCTGGGGTTCAGTACATGGTAGAGACTGTACTGTTTCTCGGACAATAGTTGTTCTGAGATGTGATTTGACCTAGATCACGAACAACCAGATCTTCAGTCAGACGTCAGATTTTCTCCCCTTTTATTGGGTACCCACATTACAGATGCTGGGTGAGCCCGTTCCATTTCTAGATTCCGGCAGCTAACAGATTAAATAAATGTCTTGTTGCCAGCAGTGGGATATGAACCCAGGACCAGCTCAGCGCTCTACCATTGAGTCACTCCGCCCCCTATTCTTTGCAATGTTCTTTCAAAATGGAATTTTAATTTCTCCATTTTCACAAGTCCTTTATTTCGTATATCTACAATGCATGTTTATTTTTAAAGGATTAATAATCCCTACCTATTGTGGAAAAGTGCCTGATGTTAGTTAAACGTGAACTAAAATGGAAACGAATATTATATTGCTTTATGATAGCTTTTTGGAATTAGTTAGTTTAAAAATTATTAAAAAAAAGTAAATTATAATTAACAGATTATTAAAAAAACGTCTTATACGCATGTGAAATATTCATGAACTCTCATAATTAATCATATAAAGAATATTTTTGTTCATACTATTCGTGCCAATCTTTACCTTAATAATAACAATAATGAGGCTAAGCGACCCCGATACTACCAATCTCTACTCATATACTTCCGTCCACTACCCAAACTCAATCATATATCATAATAAGATCACTCTTAACGCAATCTTCCCACCTATGCCTCGGCCTAACACTCAGACGTTTATTAACCTGCTCAAAAATTCCGCGTTCTGTAATCTCCCATATTCTCCAGTGGTCCCTTAGATTTCGGTACTAATATTCTATCTAATACCTCATTTTCGAATATCTTAAGTTATTGTTTCACATCCGTAAAGGACGTTTACTTTTACTACTCCCTAATTTTGAACACCTGAGTTCGCTAATAGAGTGATTTACACCATTTAAATCTAAGCCCACCAGGGAGTTGTTAATTGTACAGTTTTGCTTTATTATCTGAAAGATGACAGGTTCTGGAACAAATTAACAGAGTTAACGAAAATGAGATAATTTAAAAAAACTCTTAGCAAAATGCATCATTGCATACGACCATGTGAAGCTGCAGAATCGGGAGTTCGCCAAGATCGGCTTGGAAAAAATAATATACTTTGTGTGTGGTGCAGCATCGAAGTAAACATTTTATCTCGTACGGCTAACAGCGTAGATGTGGCACCAAAAGAATTGGTACCGTTATTAGCTCTGATTACTGGCAGAAAGATTGATGAAAGTAATTGAAAACAACAGATTTTACTTTTAAGAATAGTACTCAGTAATGTTTAAAAAATGTAATCTGAATTAAAGCACAAGAACTTTTAACAGTCTCGTAAATAAAAGAATCGGATGTGCTAAATCGTACAAATCGAAAAATGAATTGACAAAACCGATCCAACAATTCATACGATAGACAGATATTCAACAGCCTTAATGGGAGAATTCGTGATATTTTTTTTATTGTGCTTAATGATAAGCATATTTTCCCTCTACTACTCATGGAAGCTTAAACGTCACTTTATGCTGCTATATACTACATACTATATGCTACATAGATGATGCTTCAGTGAACCATAAATTTTACCTAATCTGGTATAATTACGATAGGGATGTTAAACGAGCACCTGACACCGTACAGGCTCATGACCCCCACTTTACGCCCCTTCCAAAGGACGAGATAACAATTACTCCTTTAAAAAAAAACGGGCCATTTTCTAGGCGTTGAACCGGTGTCTTGAGCATTGTAGGTTGCTATGTTAACCATTAGATGACCCCTGCCGAGTAATCTGATAATAGAAATTTGAAGTTGTCGAGAGAACGAAAATAAAGATAGTATAAATACTCATTTATTGCAATTTTTTTTTATTTTAAGTTTTTGGTTGAAGTTTTCAATGAAGACTCGCCGATATTCACTCACTCGGAACACCTCTTTGATCGCCCTTTGTAGATCCGATGAATGAGATCCCACATAACTCGGTGAGACTTTATTTCTTTTTATCAATTAAAATTTATACGTACACTTGTTTATTCCATGATGAAAATTTGGACCTACAGCTTATAAAAATACGATGAACATTCAATTAAACTTTATAACGGATTCGGAAGCTATTTCTGAGCTTTTTTATACAGCTAATTAAATTCTGTGCTTCATACAAGGCAGTGAATAAATACGTTCACGGAAGGCTTAGTCGACGTCGAAGCTAATCATTTAAAAATAAAATATTATATAAATTTTTTTGAAGGCATTAAGAACCATATGTTTATAAGCTTTCAGATACGACTAACTGAATACTTTTTACCTCGTAACAGCTGGCAGGAATTAAATAAGTCCAATAAGGAACTGAGCCATTTTCAAGAGATCAGCTTTTAAAAAACCCACTGTATTAATATTTACGAACAAATTAGGAAGAGTTTAAATTTTGAGTTCATCATACAGGTCAGAAATTAAATAATATCGACTGTGATTCCTCATTTTTAAGCATATAAAAAAAACCGTACATCTAAAACCCATGAATAGTCTTGGATACAGTACGTGGTAGAGACTGCTCTGTTTCTGGGACAACTGTTCTGCTGGGAGGTGATTTGTCCTAGATCAGGTTCAACAGCCAGATTTCCTACTGTTTTAGGTACCTACTTTATAGATGCTGGGTGAGCCCCAGGAGGGTCCTAGAAACCACAAGATCCTTCTCCAACATCCAAAAGTTTAAGGAAAGTCTGTCAGGAGCGGGATTTGAAACCAGGACCTTCAGCACGGCAACTCAGCACTCAACCTCAGAGTCACTCTGTTCCCTAAATATAAAAGTCACACACGCACACACACACACACACGATAGAAGATTAGCATGGCCCCTGCGCAAGGATGACACGCAAAATCGTGTGGAGTTTTTAGTCTTCCATCGGGCGCCTCCCCAGGTGGCGGAATTCTCACCAGATATGGTGGGTACCGGGGATTAAAATACCCGGGGCGGACCAAAACTAGATAAACCCAGGCGTGACGGTTCCTAGAATAGGCGGCGACCTGGTCAGCGTCTGTTCCTCAGATTAGGGGCGGCTGTATTAAACCTGGCAGGAGGTATAAAATGCATTATTTGAAGATATTGATAATGGAAGAGAAGGATAAACATTTTACGGTGCAGGGGGTAGGAATCCCAGTACCGGCGTCGGAAGGAAGTGCGGAAGACTTGGCCATTGTAGCATTTCAGGCTACAAGATTAACTACAACGGAGGTGATGCAGAATCTTGGGGTCTAGATTGACAAACTACTATCTTTCATTCGGTCAAAACATAATGTTCACGGGAAAATTAAAAGTTACGCCTGCGAAATTCGTCTGTATTTTGAACAATTGGAAACTGCTGCCCTACCTATCAGGACGGTAGATGGTGACACCCAAACAGGAGAGCTTACTCCACCGGGGAACAAAAGGAATGGCATTAGAAGTTAAGGAATAAATAGCACATCCCCACTATCGAACACCAAGAGTCCAACGCAGACAGTTGAAAGGAGGTCAAAACCGAAGAGAGCGGTGGAATACAATGAAGTTCGTAAATCATCTCAAGTAGGGGCTTGTTCTCAAAGATCAGCAACTGAATCGAAGATATCTTCCAAAGACCCTTGGCAAATAGTGCCAAAGTGATCGAAGAAGAAACCTCGCCTCTAAACACCACGACCTGATGCAGTCATTGTGAAGGTATCAGAAAGTCAGTCCTATGCAGGTGTTTTGAGACAAATAAGAGCTGATCCAGCAATGATGGAACTGGACCCTTCCATAACCAGAGTCCGGAAGAATAACAACGGTGATCTTCTACTGCAATTGGACCACAAAAAAAGGGGAAACCCTTTCATCTATGAAGACTAGAGTGGAGAAAATGCTTGGTGAAGGTGCAGAAGTGCGGACATGGACGGAGGATCTACGTTTGAACTAAGAGACTTAGATGCTCTGACCACAAAAGAGGAGCTTGTGGAAGCATTAAAGCCACTACTGGGTGAGGAGGCAGTACCCATAACAGCAATAAAATCATCCGTCGGGCATATGGAGATACGCAAACAGCAGTCATTGCATTACCAGTTCTCCAGGCAAGAAAGGTTATGGCCCAAAGCAAGATACGTGTAGGTCTAGTCGTTAGCCGCATACGGGAGAAACTAAAAGTACAAAAGTGCTTCCGGTGCTGGGAGTATGTACACTTAGCTCGAAACTGTGTAGGGGAAGACAGAACAGCCTTATGCCGAAACTGTGGCCAGCTAGGTCACTAGGCTGTTGAATGTAGGCAGAGCCCTAAATGTGCATTATGTGAGGGAAAGAATAGCGTGGATCACCTTAGTGGGAGTAATAAGTGCCCAGCTTTTCGTTAAGCACTTAAAACCATGATGCAAGTTCAACAACATCGCAGATGAGACTTCTGCAGTTGAATTTGAACCACTGTGAAGCTGCACAGGATTTACTCTGTCAAACTGTACGAGAAACCCACATCGACGTTGCTATTGTCTGTGAACAATACAAGAACCTCGATTGTACAGCATGGGTATCCGACAAAACTCGTAAAGCTGCTATTTGGGCCAGGTGGTGAATATGGTATTCAGGAGGTGGATAAAGTGAAGCAGTCTGGTTTGAATGGGTAAAGATTAATGATGTGTGTGTTTTTAGCTGCTACGCTGCTCCTAGTGTAACGATGGAAGATTATGAAAACTTACTGGATCGTATTGTCGTGGATTCTAATTGCAATGGGCCAAATATAATTGCTGGCGATTTTAATATGTGGCCAACGGAATGGGGTAGTAAAACTATGAATCGTCGAGGTGAAGTTCTCCTGGAGGCATTTGCCCAAATAAATGACTTGGTCCTTATGAACTACGGTACTGTTCCAACTTTCACTAGGGCAGGAAGGTCATCCATTATTGATTTAACGTTTGTCAGTGGACGCCTGCAACGGGGCGCCGATTGGTAAGTTTGTGGATTTTATACTCATAATGACCACCAGGCCCTCCTGACTACGCTGGAGATACCGACAAGAAGGAAGAATTGCAGATGGAGAACGGTAGGCTGGAATACTCAAACTTTCGATGCTGAGTCATTCTCGGTGATGATGGAAGATCCATGTGCAGAGAAAAGACGTTTAAACTCACCTCGTTCATCTCCAGGGCATGTGACGCGGCTATGACTCGTTCAAAACCGGGTAAAAACCGTTCCCCAGTATACTGGTGGACAGATATAATAGCTAGCCTTCGTCAGTGTTTCCACCAAGCAAGGAGACATTACCAGCGAGCAAGGCATCGACCGGAGTTTAGCAGGCTTCAGGAAGAGTTCAAGATTGCTAGAAGAAACCTCCGCAGAGCCATAAAGGATAGTAAACGACGGTGCTACAAAGAATTCTGTGATGAGGTTGATGAAGACCCGTGGGACGCATTCCCAATTTAGCCCTTAAGGTGGCTCTCAAAAAGCGTCCAGATCTTTTTAAGGAGGTCTTCGATTCCTGATTTCATGAAGGGTCGTTCCCGGCTCCTTGGAAGAGACAGCGTCTTTATTTGCTCTGATTAACAGTTCTGATTCCAAAGGGTAAAGGTAGCTTCGAGGACCCGTCAACCTATCGCCCAATATGTTTGTTGGATACTTTAGGAAAAGTGTTTGAGAAACTTTTCTCTCTCAGGCTTCAAGAATTTACGGAAGGTCAAAGAGGCCTCTCAAAGGCTCAATACGGATTCCGTAAACAGCGATCTACGATAGAAGCTATTGGACTAGTCACCGATATTGCCCGAAAAGCGATTGCAGGAGTGAGGTGGAAGAGGGGTGCGAAGAATTATGCAGCTATCGTCACCTTGGATGTGAACATGGCGAACTGGGCCTGCATATTGGATGCCCTACGGACGATGGTGGTCCCATTGTATCTAAGAAGGGTTATCAATGACCATTTTAAAGATAGGGTACTGTTTTATGCTTCGGATAGTGGTTTCAGGAGGTATGAGTAGGGTTCTACCGATACCCAAAAATATCGATACCAGGCCTTTGCGATATATCGGAACAAAGTATCGATACCGATAAAATATCGAAAGAAAAATATCGATATCACTTCCCAATTTCCCTGATATGAACAGATAGGGTTCATATCATAATAAAAAAATGATTAAAGAGAAAGGCATCGGAAGATTTTTAGTCGTTTAAAAGCACGGTTCATCAAATGGCTACAAACATTCCATTGCCAGGAAAACGTCACACATTGGATAATCAATGAAATAGTGAAAGACCTTTTATTTTTTATTTTTTATTAGAATAATATGGTTCTCATTCGATATTCTCAAAGTATAGAAAGATCTCCGATATTTCACTGATGGCCGATGTATAAATTTTATATTATGTTATGAACCCTATCTGCACATATCAGGGAAAGTAATTAAAAGAAAAAATAACATATACATGCATAGGAAAGGACATTCTTTCGATACTAGAAGAATATGGTACTCATTCGATATTCTCAAAGTATCGAAAGATCTTTCCGATATTTCACAGTTGACTAATATCTAAATTTTTTATTATGTTATTAACGCTATCTATACATATCAGGGAAAGTAATTAAAAGGAAAAAAACATATACATGCATAGGAAAGGACATTCTTTCGATCCTAGAAGAATATGGTACTCATTCGATATTCTCAAAGTATCGAAAGATCTCCGATATTTCACAGATGGCTGATATATAAATTTTATATTATGTTATGAACCTTACCTGTACATATCAGGGAAAGTAAATAAAAGAAAAAAAACATATACATGCATAGGAAAGGACATTCTTTCGATACTAGAAGAATATGGTACTCATTCGATATTCTCAGAGTATCGAAAGATCTTTCCGATATTTCAAAGATGGTTGATATCTAAATTTTTTATTATGTTATGAACTCTACCTGTACATATCAGGGAAAGTAATTAAAAGGAAAAAAAAACATATACATGCATAGGAAAGGACATTCTTTCAATCCTAGAATAATATGGTTCTCACTCGATATACTCAAAGTATCGAAAGATCTTTCCGATATTTCACAGATGGCTGATATATACATTTTTTATTATGTTATGAACCCCATCTATACATATCAGGGAAAGTAATTAAAGAGAAAAAATAATATACACGCATAGGAAAGGACATTCTTTCAATCCTAGAAGAATATGGTACTCATTCGATATTCTCAAAGTATCGAAAGATCTCCGATATTTCACAGATGGCTGATATATACATTTTTTATTATGTTATGAACCCCATCTATACATATCAGGGAAAGTAATTAAAGAGAAAAAATAATATACACGCATAGGAAAGGACATTCTTTCAATCCTAGAAGAATATGGTACTCATTCGATATTCTCAAAGTATCGAAAGATCTCCGATATTTCACAGATGGCTGATATATAAATTTTATATTATGTTCTGAACCTTACCTGTAGATATCAGGGAAAGTAAATAAAAGAAAAAAAACATATACATGCATAGGAAAGGACATTCTTTCGATACTAGAAGAACAGGATACACTTTCGATATTCTAAAAATATTTTCCGATACTTCACAGATGGCTGATATCTAATTTTTTTATTATGATATGAACCCTATCTGTTCATATCAGGGAAATTAATTAAAAGAAAAAATAATATATATATATATACATAGTAAAGAAAAATTCTTTCCATACCAGAAGAACAGGGTACTCTTTTGATATTCTCAAAATATCGAATGATCATTCCGATATTTCACAGATAGCCAATATCTAAATTATGATATTAACAACACTATCTGTACACATTAGGGAAATTAATTAAAAGAAAAAAAATAATATATATGCATAGCAATGGAAATTCTTTGGATACTAGAAGAACAAGGTAATCTTTTGATATTTTTCTTTAAAATATGTTTACATTACTTATTTTATTTATAAATTAAAAAAAGGGAATAATGTCAGAAAATAGTGATGGTCGGGATGATATCCCCCCGATAAAAACTAGTAAGAAATAACAAATGTGATTCTTGAGAATAATTTATTACATAATTTAGTTAACAATAATTCAGTTCATGATTCGAAATTAATTTCAGTGTTATCAATTCCAGATAGGGAGCTGACCCAAACATATCTTTATTATTTTATAGATCTACGATAAGGGCAATTTTTGATTATGGAGCAGTCATA
The DNA here is from genome assembly GCA_037127475.1 of Arma custos. Lineage (NCBI taxonomy): Eukaryota > Metazoa > Arthropoda > Insecta > Hemiptera > Pentatomidae > Arma > Arma custos. Next base: position 58,282,058 of record CM073764.1, read on the forward strand.
TACGGTGAAGCCCCAGATTCATCATTAAAAAAACTAGACGTAATCCAAAACCGTTGCATAAGAATTTATAAGAGTCGAAAGAGTACTCTGTTCTTCTGGTATCGAAAGAATTTTTCTTTACTATGTATATATGTTATTTTTTTCTTTTAATTAATTTCTCTGGTATGTACAGATAGGGTTCATAACATAATAAAAAATTTAGATATCAGCCATCTGTAAAGTATCGGAAAATATTTTTTGAATATCGAAAGAGTACCCTGTTCTTCTAGTATCGAAAGAATTTCCGTTGCTATGCATATATATTATTTTTTCTTTTAATTAATTTCCCGGATATGTACAAATATTGTTCATAACATAATAATAAATTTAGATATTAGCCATCTGTGAAGTATCGGAAAATATTTTTAGAATATCGAAAGAGTACCTTGTTCTTCTGGTATCGAAAGAATTTTTCTTTACTATGTATATATGTTATTTTTTTCTTTTAATTAATTTCTCTGGTATGTACAGATAGGGTTCATAACATAATAAAAAATTTAGATATCAGCCATCTGTAAAGTATCGGAAAATATTTTTTGAATATCGAAAGAGTACCCTGTTCTTCTAGTATCGAAAGAATTTCCGTTGCTATGCATATATATTATTTTTTCTTTTAATTAATTTCCCGGATATGTACAAATATTGTTCATAACATAATAATAAATTTAGATATTAGCCATCTGTGAAGTATCGGAAAATATTTTTAGAATATCGAAAGAGTACCTTGTTCTTCTGGTATCGAAAGAATTCTTCTTTGCTATGCATATATATTATTTTTTTCTTTTAACTTATTTCCCGGATATGTACAGATAGGGTTAATAACATAATAATAAGTTTAGATACCAGCCATCTGTAAAGTATCGGACAATATTTTTTGAATATCGAAAGAGTACCCTGTTCTTCTAGTATCGAAAGAATTTCCGTTGCTATGCATATATATTATTTTTTTCTTTTAACTTATTTCCCGGATATGTACAGATAGGGTTAATAACATAATAATAAGTTTATATATTAGCCATCTGTGAAGTATCGGAAAATATTTTTTTAATAGTACCCTGTTCTTCTAGTATCGAAAGAATTTCCATTGCTATGCATATATATAATTTTGTTTCTTTTAATTAATTTTCCGGATATGTACAGATAGGGTTCATAACATAATAATTAATTTAGATATTACCCAACTGTGAAGTATCGGAAAATATAGAAAGATTACCCTGTTCTTCTAGTATCGAAAGAATTTCCATTGCTATGCATATATATTATTTTTTTCTTTTAATTAATTTCCCGGATATGTACAGATAGGGTTCATAACATAATAAAAAATTAAGATATCAGCCATCTGTGAAGTATCGGAAAATATTATTAGAATATCGAAAGAGTACCCTGTTCTTCTGGTATCGAAAGAATTTTTCTTTGCTATGCATATATATTATTTTTTTTCTATTAATTAATTTCCGTGATATGTACAGATAGGGTTCATAATAATAAAATAATGGGGTTCAAATAGGGAAAGGAAACATATCATTCTATTTTTTTGAGAATATGGAAAGAATGTGCCGTAGGATATATACAACTTTTTATTTAGGTTTCGTTTGGATGAGCAAAAAAAAAAAGGTCAGTTAACTGTTTCGATATTTAGTTTTCCATACCGATATCGATAAAATATCTGAAGAAAAGTATCGATACCAAAATATCGGTATCGAAAGGAAAAGTATCGATACTGTACCCATCTCGGTAATATCGGTAGAACTGTAGGTATGAGGTCACTGGTGGCGTCCCACAGAGCTCAGTTTTGGGTCCTCTCTTATGGAACGTTATGTACGACGGAGTTTTTGGGTTACCCATGCCGGATGGAGTTACAGTTGTTGGTTTCGCCGATGGTGTGGCAGTTGTGGTCGTGGCAAAATATATTGAGGAGATTACGCTAATTGCCAACCAGGCTGTTGCTATTATTCGAAGATCGCTAACTTCTATGGGGTTCCAGCTTGCGGACCATAAGACTGAGACGCTCCTGGTCAGTAGCAGGAAGAAAACGAGGCTGTATGCGCGCATGCCTCCAATCGAGATGTTAGTGAAAGAAAGAAACAGAATGTACAATCGTAGTTCTCGAGTGTCAAGAGACGAAGAGAGGAAAACCACCATCGTACGTTGGCAACAGCGTTGGAATTCGGCTAATGCTGGGAGATGGACCTACAGGTTGGTGCCTGACATAGGTTAGTGGTATGATCGGCATGGGGAGGTGGATTTTCACCTTACACAGCTATTGTCTGGACATGGATGCTTTAGAGCCTACCAGTACAGGTTCAAACTAGATGACTATGCTGAATGCCCAACGTGTACGGCGGTGGAGGAAACAGTGGAACATGTGTTTTTTGAATGTACTCGCTTCACTGACGAGAGAAGAGAATTGAAGCTGGCCTGCAGAAAGAAGGTGACTCCTGAAAATTTAGTGAGCTGCATGCTTAAGTCGGATTAACAGTGGGCAGCGGTGAAAAAATTGGCCACAGGGGTCTTCAAAAGACTGAAACAGGAGGAAAGGACAAGGAGAGAAAATCAGCAAAGACTGGTGCCTTCTTGAAGAAGAGGAATTTAGACTAAGAAGTGTGGAAGTCCCGTGGAGTGTGGAAAACAGGTACAGGGAGGTGGTTTTAGTGGGTAAAAATCCCACACACGGATAGGTACGGGCCTATCCGCTTCTTTTGAAGATTTCCACCTGCCCACCTAAAACACACACACACACACACACACACACATATATATATATATATATATATATATATATATATACATATACATATTACAAATACTACGACAAAATTATTCCTAATTCTCATTTATGGACTTTCTAAATTATTTCCTTAGTTCCTGAACAATTCCTGTTCACGGCTATTCATTAATTAATTAACACAGTTTTGCTATTTATAAAATCGCATATATATAAAAATATAAAATATAAAAATACTCCGGTCTATAGAGCTTGCACTAGAAGATTCGAAAAATACAATAGATAAAATAATAAACCTTTTTAAAGAAATAGATCTCTACCATAAAATATAAGACGCAATTAAAGTATAAATTAGGAAATATATAAAAGGAAAAATTAGTACGCAATCCAAAGAAAATTGAAAAGTAAAATCAATTAAAAGACCGTAATATACATAAAAGTGCAAAGGGCGTAATAACCAAGATGTTGATCGCCCAAAAAAAAATCTAATCTAATCTATAAAATCGCAAAATTTCTTTATTTCGAGTTGTAACCACTTCGTGTTAGATCGCGGGTTCATAGCCCTTCAGGAGGCCCTAGAATTTTTTTAAGGGAGTAAAAAATCGTTAGTTATACCGTCCTTTGGAAAGGTCGATAAACGGGGGTCCCGAGCCTGTGCGATGTCAGGTACTCGTTAAAAATCCCTATCTTAATTATACCTGGATAGGAAAAATTAATAATTCCCACTGTAGCATCACCTGATTAGACATAGCCGCATAAAGTGACGTTAAATGAACAAACAACAAATCAACCACGCATTTCACCAACTTCAAAAAACAATGCTTAAATGAATTTAACTAAATGAACAATGAACTTATTTGTTTGTTATTCATTTGTCACTGTATGCTGCAATGGCTTATCGAACGATGCCATTTTGCCATTCTAGATCACTGGTTTTTGTGGTTTTCTGAAACTTAATTTTATATAATATTAGATTTTAATATAAAGAAAATGGTTATATTTTGGTTCGCAACGTTGTGCCTTCGGGCACATCACACATTAACAACCAAAAGACAGCATCCTTACTTCTAGTCATTCGATGTCGACGAGTGAACATACATCTTTACTACGCAGAATATTAGCTGACAATAGAGGGAATCCTCACCGAATATACTTCAGCGAGGAAATTACTCCTATAAACAGTACTTGCTGGCCCGCCATAAAGGGCTAGCTGCAGTAATGTTATTCAATGGCCAGTAGAGTACGCTGCCAGTACGATGACTTCATCAACAGATCGTCCGATGGTTTTCTGCTGACCATTAGGGACCGTTACTCCAAAATTTTGAAATGAAATCTCACAAGTTACTTTAAGTCCAATAATTTGAACGGTTTATTTGTTTATGGTGTATTTGATCCATATTTATTTAAACCTCATCAAACCTTCCTGACATCATAACTTCCTTTTACTTGTCGATCTTACAAAAATCACACTTGTAACGTTTGACACCTTGGAAGACATCCTCTCCTCTGATCTCAGTATTTTTACTCTTATGGCTCTCTTGAAGTCTGTACCCACCACCGACCGGTTGAGCAGAAGTACGGATCTGCAAAAGGGACGTGAGACAGCCGAAGGTGCTTTGAATGTTAAAAATAAATAACAGATGATTCTCAAAGTATTCCACAATCCCAAAAGACGATTATTTAATTCAATTATTTTCTAGAATCCCTTTCATCTGTATGTGATTCTAATTTAAAATAATGAATTCAAGAAATATTTCATTGACAAAGAACTGTAACCGTAAAATAGCTAAAACCTTCGCTCCTTCCTAGTTTCACTCTTGGAGTTCAGACTTCATGGAAGTTGGTGTTGACGTACATTGGTGGTTGACAAATGGGAAACCGTAAAGCTATTAACTGCCTGGAGGCAGACAGTAAGTGTTTAGCGGCCATTAGTACGTAACACTGCACAGATTGGCCTAGGTGTTAACAGTCAGCAAATATTGATGGGTTAAGTGTTAAGGACCAATTCTGAGTATTCTGTCTTGTTAGTTTGAATAAACGTTTAATCTCTCTCAGCTTTATACATTCTATTCTGGCCCACTTATACGAATATATCTGCTGTGATATATGAATACAAGTATTTTTGCCCCTTCTTGAATTGTTAGGAATACCATTTATGCTTAGGATCCAGAAAAATAAAGATAAGATTTTCCGTCAGACTTCAACTCAAGAAGATTGATAAACCAAGCATCGTTAAATAATTATTATTGTTTTTAATAATACTATTTCACAACTTTACAATAAAAATAAATGAACACTAAATAAATAATTTATCATAATTAGTCTGTAAACACTGGCAGTTGATTGATAAATGATACACAAATTTTTTTGGATAAAAAAGTATGCGTCACTAGATAATTTTAATTGAAGATTGTTGTTTTATTTTTATATAAGCTTAATTATGTAGTAAATATTTTTTAAGTAAGACTTGTTTTTATTTTATCATTAATTCAGAATTCCTTATTAAATTAACTAATGAGTTAAAGCTTATTTGGTGAGTATAAAATAAAACTGACGTAAGGATTTAATTATTTGCAATAATTAATGATTTATAAAAATAATTTTTTTGCAACGTTTTCATCTGTCTAAAATAACTGAGTTGATTACACTTAAATACTACTTTTTAGGAAAAATCATAGCGAATTACGATTCATTAATGATTATTAAATAGTCAATTAGATATTTATTAAATGAAGATTAGCGGAATGGACTAATGCTAAACGTGGTCTCATATGATAATATAATAAAAAGGAAATGTACATTAAATCCCATATCGTTCTGGAAATTAGTGATCCACATGATACGGAGGGAAATATGCGTGTTGAAGTCGTTCGCGTGTTTGAATAGGCCACGTATGCGTTCGCGTGCCAGTCGGATGCATCATCTCATCTAGTGCTTCTCTTCGATAATTACTTCTCGATCCGTTTTGCCTTCAGTTGTCTACTTCCACGTCCGAGAAACCAGAAAAAACATGAAGCTAAGGTTAACCATTCTAGTCTAAAATAGAGAAATAAGTTTATTCACCGAATTTATTTTTATCAAAGTTCATTGATAGTTGTCCATAGTCAATAAGTTACAATGACAGTCAACAGCAATAAGTCACCTAGTTAGTTCATAAGAATGTCTCTTTTATATCCGTCTCATAAATGTTAAATATCTCAATAAACCTATATATTTCTTACTGGTGATCTACCGTTTGTTAACTATTACACAAATTAAACAGACAGGGAAAGTTCAATTATACCTACGGAATGTAATTTTCATTTCTAAATTTAAATTTAATTTTCTAAATTTTGTTTATTAAATATATTTTATATGTGTATAGAATTAGACCGGTCTTCTGTAGATCCCGGAATCGATACCGTCTGTGATAAATAGGCTGTTAACAGCCGATCTATAGACTCTTCCTTGGCTCACTCAGCCTATAGAAAGAAGGAATCCTTAATAGGGGGAAAACCTCGGGATTGAGGGTGGTCTCAGCCAAACCATCTATATGCATAACTGTCGTTTAGAAACATTACGGTCTCTCTCATGTACTGAACACAAGACCTTTAGTGATACAGTTTTTTTATTTGTTCATTTATTCAATATAACTTTATGCTACTGTGGCTAATCGCATAATTCATCAGTGAGAGTCATAAATTTTTCCTACCCAGGTTTAATAATGTTCAGGCCCACCGTTTCATTTCCCCTCCTGAGGATGCAAATGGTCTTAACCAAGGGTTTTTTTTTTATCAGTCCTACTAATTTATTTTATTTAGTTTTAGGTTTTAAAGAAATAAATTAACAAATAATATGTAACTTTCTAATTGATTACCCTCCTTAATCACAAAATTTCATCAGTTGCGCACAGTCCTCTCAGATTTCATTTTTTCACCTGCATCGTCGGTTAGACTCGGCGTTCATTGAGGGTCTTTGAATGGTGTAAACATGTGAAATTCACACGGCAATAAGTATGAACATTTCATTATATGAGAGTGTTCCGTTGGTTGTTGAAATATCAAAAAGGTACCTCTGACTGATCGTTGCTATGTGTTAGCCATTCCCCAATCCAAGAAATTATGAAAAAAGCAATGATTACTATTTTCTGTAGGTGAAAAAAATCCGGAAATTTTTAATATAGTTTTCTTTTAAACCCGTTTTTAGTTTATAAAACGTTTGTAGTTTTATTTGCGCTTGAAACAAATCATATCTAATGCAATTGCTGTGATATAGAATGTTTGTTTTTTTAGTTTTTTCAATGTTTTTGAGATCAAGGGTGAAAAAGAGATTTTTATAAGATTCAGAAAAAAAAACCATAAGAAGCAGAACGAAAACAATGCGGAAATTATTTTTCACATTAAATATTTGACAGTGAAAATGACTCTATTTTCAACAAAGCGCTTCTACTAAGTGAACATGTGAATCTCTGGAATAGGGAGATTGCCAATCTCAGAATGTTTCTTTTACTGATTTTAATTATTTTCGTATTGAATAGGCGCAGAACTCTGCTCCACAATATTTTTTCTATGTGTTTTTCACTTACATTACTCAGAGATTGGTAGCTTTACGTTCGTTCGTTGAATAACTTCGCATTGCTGCTAGACTTTTATCATTATTAAAAAATACTGGTATCTGTTTCGCAGTTTATCGCTTCGAGTTCAATTACAAGTATTAACTGTTTATTTGTTTCATTTTTAATATTTTCCAAAAAAAAAAAAAAGTTATCGTGAGCTTTAGTATGGAAAAGAGAATGAAATTATGGGTAATGAATAGATTTCGGTAATAATCTAACCAAGAAACAAACGTTTCAACTAACATTTGGAAGTATTGATGGCATAAGTTTTTTGAGACTTTCAATTTCTAGATAAAATGATTAGCAATGTATGCACTTTTCTCATAATTGTATTCTCTTTTCTAGAATAAAGCGCATGATAGCTTGTAATTTTGGAAAATATTAAAAGGGAAACGAATGTTAAAACTTGTCGAAGCGACAGGCTGTAGAATAATTACCAAAATACATGTTTAAAATATTACAAAATAAATGAATCATGATTTTTTTAAGATAATGAGTATACAATTTAATATAATTCAATATATATATTTTTTGTTTCAAAATCTCCGTTTATTATAAAATATTACATACAATATATATATATATATATATATATATATATATATATATATATATATATATATATATATATATATGTATATATATATATATATATATATATATATATATATATATATATATATATATGTATATATATATATATATATATATATATATATATATATATATATATATATATATACGAATATATAAAGCAATAATTACAATTTAATTGTACTATCCGAAGGGATTTTAAGTATTTACAATGCTGAGTTCGCTGAAGGCCGGTTTAATATATATGTATATTGTTTTGAAGGCAATTGCATGTTATAATTTAAACATACGTGTATATGTAATGCTATATATAAATTCTCTATTGAAAAACATGTTCAACCGGTTGCCTCAAAATGACATTTATGGATCGTAATATGCTATACAAATTAATATATATGATAGTAAATTTATAAGATAATGATATTGTACCTATATAATAATAAAGACTAGATTATCATTTCAAAGAACTATTTCAAAATAGGGCTATGGCAAGCAGCTTGCTTATTTATATATTTATTTTAGATATTTTTTAAAACAAGATTTTAAAATTTAGTTCCATATCTATTCAATCATATTCTCCTTTAAACCTCTACTACATTTTAATTTTAATTTCTATAATAAAGAGGAAAATGTCTATAATTTATTATTCTTGCTTAATATTAATTTAATCTTGATAGATCAATTGCATTGAAAATTAAAAGTTACATTATTCGTTAAAAATTACATAATTTCTTTCCTTGCTCAATGAATAACAATTAGTGTGAATAATGTAATCGAAATAATTAAAATGTCTTATATAAGTTCTGAATTCCAAATGCGTATTCAGTACTGCATTCAAACTTGTATATATTAATATGTATAGCATCAAATTTCAGATTCATCATTGTTTGAATCGGTACAATTAAATTTTGAAAATGCATCCATTTTTACTATATCAGTGTACAATGGCAACGTACGAATTAGCATTAAAAAAACACAACATTCCAAGTCATTTTTAACTTTCGTTTAACTATTTATCACGTGACCCAAAACATACAGCTTTATACTAATAAAAGTAGCTGTCATAAAAAAGGACACGTGTGGATGAAGAAATTTTATCTTTTGTGGCCTGAAGCTATGAAAACGCTTCAACATAATTCGTTTTATTACAAAATGTTTACGTTCTGTCTGGATCATATCCAAGCCATCGTTACAACAAAGAAGAATAATCGTACAAAATTTCCACCAGTAGGAAATATAAAAAGCCTAATAAACAAAGTAAAAAACAACAAAGAATGAAATATAAAATGAAGGAGAGCCAACGTTAGAACACGAAGTACTGAGGTATGCCAGTACTAAAACGGTCTTAGCGTTTCAGTGAACTTAAAGGTATGATACATATATTCGTAAGTAACAGTTGTTTGTGTGTTTTGAAGGCAATTGGCAGTTATAATTCAAGCATTGTTTCGTTGATTTAATAATCTAAGTGTTGAATTTTATTAAAACAGTATTGTTTTATTTTTTCAAACAAGGTTTCTTTTATTTTTCAACTCATTTAGAGATAACGCACCCAGAAGGAGTAGATATATTCCTTCCATTAAATTTACATGATCTGGATGGAAACAAAATCAAGCGTTGTATTTATTAGCAGTAGAACAATAAATGTCGATTCATGAACTACTTCTGTAATTAAATTAGAAATTATATATATATATATATATATATATATATATATATATATATATATATATATCATTATTATATCTAATAACCATGAATTAAAAACTTTGACATATTTAGTATTATATTGGATTGCTGAAACAAACATACCTGCAATGTTGCATTCAAATACTCGAACATTAGAAACCAATGACAATCCAATACTATATTCCTTATTATTTAAATGGGTCTGGTTTTATTCTTATCTACATAATTCATATGTACAACATATAATTGTTATATTCTAAGTCAACAAATTTTTCTAATCCAAATTCAAATTCAAAGCGGGGTGGCTAAGTGTTAAACCGTTGTGTTCGAAATTCGAAGGTTCAAATCCGGCTGTGCCAGAGGCTGTGGGTCTGGTTTTATTCTTATCTACATAATTCATATGTACAACATATAATTGTTATATTCTAAGTCAACAAATTTTTCTAATCCAAATTCAAATTCAAAGCGGGGTGGCTAAGTGTTAGACCGTTGTGTTCGAAATTCGAAGGTTCAAATCCGGCTGTGCCAGATTTTATTTAATCCTTTAATGGATTCTTTGGATAAATCCTTTGGAGCCTGTGACCCTCCTGGGGTAACCCAGCCCCTATAAAGTGGATACCCAAAATAGGTGGAAAAATCTGGCGTTTGAGGTTGATCTAGAACAAATCTCCTCCTTGTATAGGTTGTAGTAATCCCTACAGTTCTTTTTTTTTTTTAGAAAGCCCTGATGATACCTTCACCCAAAATAGTCCTCTACCTAAATTTATTACACTACAAACATACATCATCTATAATTCTTAATGTTTAAACTTTTTCTTTATGAACTGATTATCGAAATCTACTCATTAACCCTAATTACAATTGTGCAATACACAGTGCAGTTTCCACCATGTACTGAATCCAAGACCTTCATGGGTGGCTTTGGTACAGATTTTTTTCTTATTTCACAAAAAAAAATTTGTTCTTCCAGAGTCTGAAACTTCAGGAGTAAAGGTTATGGAGTTTCCCGATTGCATAAAACCACATTCGCAATTTCATCTGATTATTCCATGTTAGAAGACCATTTTATAACATGGAAGTAATAAAATGGTAAGAATAAGTAGTATGAATCTGTTATAACAATGTCCTATCCTGACCATCACAGAGGTATAATAATATTAGTTATCATAATAATCATAAACCACAATATTAGTTGATAAAGAGACTTTTAAGCCAACCTCACAGATGATAGCGTTTTTGGTGATATCATTGATTAAAAATATTGCACATCCTCAACGCGGAAAGAACTCTGCTATTCCTAATAAATGACACAGTACCTAAATTCCAATTTATGGAAGTGGAAACTCCATTATTAAAAGAAGTCAGATTCGAATTTTAACAATAGAAGACTAGTTTGTTACGTTTTTTATCACAAGTTCAAACTCCCATTGGTAATTGTAGTCATTGACATCCCCAACTAGGATTAAAAGTGTTAATCATGTTTTACCAATCATATTCCCTGATTAATTGTTCAGGGGACTCATAGAGAGGCTTTTGTTTATATAGAAGCATTTGCATGTATTTATTGTAAATTTGTATTGTATTGTAAATAAAATTTTGGAGAATGTGAAAAAAAAATAGAGAGGCTATGTTAAGTTTCAATTTATTTACTATCATTATTTTGATTGCTGTGTCCACGTTAACAACTTTATAAATATTAAAGTTATAATGTAATTAGATTATTGTAAATGTAATTGGGTTTTATTAATACGGCCACTTATCTATAGCTGTCCGTGTTTCCGTATGTAGTAAATATTACATAAAGTATATAGATTATAGAACCGATTAACACATATGGTTTAGGTTTCGTCTTTTATATTTATAAATCATCTTCTATAATTCGAATTTTTGTTGAAACGGCCATTTCTTGATGAAATGATTACCAAAATATACACATTTCCCTTAATACAACTGTTTTATTCATACTAAAACTCCCGATAATTTTTTTTGGAGATATTAAAGGAAAGGGAATGAATACTTATTACTTTTTGTGACTTAACTCGAAGCGGCAATCTGCGGAACTGATACCCCACTCTTTTGTTATATTTCGTCCGATCCTTTACGATTGGGAAAGTAATATATTATTAAAAATTATCGGATATGAGCCAATTAATTTCTCCAAATTATATGGTGCCCTTTCGGTCGATCTAATTCATAAATTTTCAGTAGGACCTAAATCACTTTTTTTTCATATAACTGAGCCGATTTATTAATGTTAACTGATTTATATTCGTTTAGTTCTTTTTTTTCCGCTTTCCTGTCTTATTGTCAACCTTTCTGGAATCAGAATTATTGTACTCAGTCAGTTCTATCTTAAAACCCTTCCTAAGTAAATTTATTTCTAGTGTCTTTGTTATATCTCAGCAGAAGATTATTCGTCATACGAGTCGGTATCAGTAACTCGACTTCTAGCATCACCACCTGTGGAGTACCTCAAGGCTCTGTATTGGAGCCACTGAGGTTTGTGATTTTCACAGCACCATTGAAGCACTCAGGAGCAATGGTAGTAGCATATGCGGATGATACGATTTAAGATGATATGATTTACGCCACCAGAATCAGCACCCAACATCAAGGCGACTGAAGCCATATTGAACGAGATGAAACTAATTGGCATCAGGGTGAATCCGTCTAAGACGTTCAGTCATTTCAGAGTGTGAGTAGGAAACCTCAACCGAAGACTTTTACCGCGAGGATAGAAGATTATCCACTTCAATCGTCTACCTTGGCGTCACCTTCGATAGACATCTCAAAGCACGTTCCGGCAAGGTTGAAGTTGGCACAACAGAAATCCCACAGGCTATTCCATCTGCTCTTGTCGCCGCAGCTCTCGCTGAGGTTGAAATTACATATATACAAGTCAATCATAAGACCCACGTTGCTCTATGGTGCACCACTACTGAGACACCTCTACAGAACAGAATTTTTTTTGATGTGTTCCCTTGATTGATGTGCTTACATTTGATCTAGGGATGGGGTAAGTACTCCCTTGTTCTTATCCTTCCTTCCTTTTCCTTCTTCCTTCCTTCCCTTCCTTCTTTCTACAACTATTTCTTGATCCCGCTAAACGGTACCTCCCTGTTTTGTATTGTATAAAGTCAGCGGCTTTGAGCCGGTTCGAGTAAAAAGACTCAGCCCATTGTAACGCCTTAAAATACCGAAAGTTAACAGAAGGCTTTTGTTTATATAGAAGCATTTGCATGTATTTATTGTAAATTTGTATTATTTGTAAATAAAATTTCGGAGGATGTGAAATATATATATATATATATATATATATATATATATATATATATATATATATATATATATATATATATATAAAATAAGTAGAAAAGGACTGAAAATTATCCTAACCCCTTGGTTTATTTATTTATTTGAAATGGATATTCATCAGGATTGACGAAATCTCTTTACCCTCTTTTCCTGTACCAGATGCATTTTAAGAGGGCGCTTATTATTTTCGAAGGAGAGAATAATACAGTCGATTTTCTTGGGATTAACTGTAATATTCAATCCATTTAGTCCCTCCTCACTGGCCAGCTCCGCCTGCCGTTGAGCTCTCTCTGCATTTAATGAGCTACTGTTAAACTAGGTTAATTTTTAAATAGTGTATATATTTATATATATATACTTGGGTAACAGTAACCACCTATGAAGCAATACTTCACGGCTACAAGACTAATTATATCAAAATAGGTTAAACACTCTCAGTTCGAGCAAGCCGCTCTACTAACGTCAAGATGTTGTCTCTTAGGACGTTACGAATACTGTAAAACAGTCCAAGGGGAACAATGCTTTAAGGTTCTTTTTCTCCTCTTCAATAATTAAAATAAACTTCGAATCAGTTTTTCGTTTAAGACTCACTAAGTGGGTGGGTTCACGCCGAACTGAAGAGATAATATTAATTCCTTATAGGACAATTTTTCGAATGTTTTATTTGTGTGATGTAATATATATAAAATATATATAATCTAATTCATATCTGTTCTTGGAGCTAATATCACAGATCCTCCCCCTATAACATCAATAGGCTATTGTGGAAGTTGCAAAAAGAGACCGCACATCAAAAGAAACACAGGGCCCACTAACCTTCTTCTTCGACTTCTGAAGGGAACTATTATAAAGGTTTTATATACCATTGGAAAGCTAAAGATTTAAGGGTATATATTTATAGCAAATAAACTCGTTAATGTTAACGTTAAAATATTTTAAAACAAAGGATCTAAAGAAAAAAAAATACTAGGGTGTTGAATATCTTAATTATATTACAAATAACAGAGGATACTAATATTTTCATGAAAAATAAAAAAAAATTCTGTAGAAACTAATTTACAAAATTAAAAATGTTTTTAAAATACTGAGTAAAGAAAAAATGTAATAATAAATTCTGACAAAATAAAGATTTATTTTTAAAAAACTTGATAATCTATTAAAGGATTAAATGACATCTGAGTAAAGAATAAATTACATTCAGAGTTACCATAAAAAAAATATACTTTATAGGGTTTAGAACAAGGGTTGCCTCAACTGGTCAGAGCAGAGCTTCATGCCTGCCAATTCATCCAATCCTCTTTCCGAAGTCCTCAACCAGCCATTTGTTCCTGACTCCCTACGCCTACTTCTGGGCCGTCCGCGTCCTTTCCTCCCTGGTGTAACTCAATCCAGGACTCGATTTGGCCAACATTCGAGCGCCATTCTCTTCACATGGCCGTACTATCTTAGGTGACGTGCCGCGATCCTTTCATTTGTAGATATAATCACATCCATCCTCTGTCGAATTTCTTTGTTTCTTACTTTATCCAGCCTGGTGACACGGATACACCTCATTCCGAAACTTGTCTCAACCACCTGTACTGTTGAGTACAGACGGGGGGCTCATATTCCAGGTTTCCGAGGAATATGTCACGATGGTTTCCACCATGTGAAAATACGGCGTTTATTTTCATTAGAAATCCCTGTATTCCAGAGGACCGAATGTAGCATTCTAGTAGCATTTTGGGCTTATTCCACCTTTCTTCCGACGTCATGCTCGGACGACACCTTAGCATCCAGATAATAACCCAGGTGCTTGAATACATTTTCTTTTTTAACAGGCCTCCCTTTCTACCAGAATCGGACTAGTATCAATATCTTCTATTGCGATATACTCGGTCTTTTCGAAGTTAATTAAAAACCTCCGTTTCGAAGCACATCTTTAGGCCTACACCATCATTTCTAGGTAGACCTTCCGCCTCGCAAACACAACCTGGTCGTCAGTGAAGAACAAGGACAGCAGTTGTTCACCATCAATGAATGACCCAACATCCCCACACTGCCAGTAACATGGTTTCACAGCCTCGTGAAGGTATATCTTGAAGAGAGTGGGGGACATGCTACAACCTTGCTTCAATCTCTTAGTACCATGACCAGAGTCCGAAAGGTGGCTACCGCATTTTATCTGATAGAATAAAATGACAGATAAAATGCAAAGCCTTTAACTGAGCTCCACTAATGCCTGTTTCTTTAAGTGCCACCTACAACCTCTCTCTAGGCACATTGTCATATGCTTGTTGCCTTTAAAGGTTATGTGTAGTTCCTGCTTCCTTTCCTGAGACGTCTCAAAGAGGTGACGAACAAAAAATATATTCACAAAACTTTAGTGGTTACTGGCTTAGACCGTGTTGTTGAATTATTCTTCGCCAACGTTTCGCCAGACATACTGCTAGCTTCCTCAAGACTGGATCGAGAATGAAGATGCTCCAGTAACTCATGGCTTTATATAGCCGTCGTATCTTCACTCTTCGAGTTATGTCCTCCCCATAGAGGCTAATTAAATACTCTTTTAAGTTTCCACAGCCACTATTTATACACAAAACTTTAGTTGTTTCTGGTTTGGACCGTGTTTTTTTAATTTTTCTTCGCCAACGTTTCGCCAGACTGCTAGCTTCCTCAAGCCACGAGTTACCGGAGCATCTTCATTCTGGGGGTTCTGTGTCCGTTTCCAAATTATTTTTCCCTGTAATCCATTTGAATTGTTCCTAGCGAAAATCCCCAACCAGGAGACCAGGGGTTTCTTTCAGGGGTTTCCTTCCCTTAGACAGACTGCCATCACCTGGTTTACGAGTTCTATCCACCTGGGTTTTTCTTCGGTGTTGTCCTTCTCCTAGGCAGATCCGGGGCTGATCTTCATCATATTCCCAGCTATCCTACCGGCATTACTAAAAAACAAGACATTGCGATATCAGCCATTGCGACCCGCCTGCTACCTAGAGCTATAGGTTCCCTGTAGAGGGAACCATCTAAAATTAGATAAACTAAATAAAATTTGATGCCCATACTAAATAACCAATGATAACGTTTCTTAATTTTATAAGCCATTATTATTGACTTAGTTTCAATAATAATAATTTCTATTACGATTTTATAAATTCACTATTTCATTTTATAGGTAAAAGAGAGAATAAAGCGGTATAAATATATTAAATATAGTATATAATTTCAGCAGTATTCAACGCAAGAACAGATAACTCTCCCATCAAAGTAATTGGGCAAACACATGTAGAATATATAAAAACTGGACTGAAGATCAGTTTCGAGACTTCGTACTTTCAATAACATAGTATAAGAAACAGGTTCTTTCCCATTATGGTATTCAAAATTTACATTAAGTGCTAGAAGCAGAAGGTCGGTAATGATTACATTACACTCTAGTAGTAGATGCTTAATATACACTACTTACACAACAACTATACATGATATCAGGTCCTACAGAAGGTATGATATCCACGTTGACAACTTTCTTACTGCCTTGAAATTAAGAATTCCTCTACCTTATCACTAAGAAAATAAAAAGAGTACAGTTTTATGAAGATGATGCTTTTAAAATATATTTGTTCTATGATCTAAATATCGGATTATTATATGAAAAACACTTATACGATGCAAAAAGACAAGGTAATAATAAAAAATTGAA
This sequence comes from Arma custos, assembly GCA_037127475.1. Taxonomy (NCBI): domain Eukaryota; kingdom Metazoa; phylum Arthropoda; class Insecta; order Hemiptera; family Pentatomidae; genus Arma; species Arma custos. Next base: position 58,298,690 of record CM073764.1, read on the forward strand.
AGAAATAGTACGAATTATAAAACAAGCAGTTTCTGTTGTGAAGCTCTAGGGAAAAGAAAAAATGTACAAATATACAATATACCATATCAAATAAGAAAAAATACATATTTAAAATGTATACAAAAAATACACAAGATCACATTGAATATGAACGACAAGCTGCAGAGGTAAAAAGAGAGACAAGACTAATACTATAATAGGACTGGAAAACTTCGTGATGAATATGTAATCTCTATATCACTTGAGGAACAATGAAAATACGTACAGATCGAAGTCTACTGGTGAAGACCACCTAACCATAGAACTATTCAAGTATAGGACATATTATTATTGATGTTATTAAGTTTTATATACAAATGACTGCTGTGGTCATGGTAAAGGAGATAAAAATGGGAAGCAAAAAGACATAATATATCTTGCCTTTGCCGAGCCACCTTGACAAATAACCAACAGGAAGCAAAATAAACCCTTGGAGTCACGGCATGAAATAGCTGCCAAAACTGTATTAATACTTTCATGCGTAAAAATAAACTACATAGACACAAAATGCACGGACAGGCATTTACACTACCAAACATGGCAGATATTGTTGGTAGAAAATTTAAAATATCTTGTATATACAAAAAATACCGTCGGCGCGGCCGGGCCCGTATGCCGCAAACCGTCCCCGGGCAGTGGAAAGGAGGAAACTCCACCACATCCCGGGGGTGATCCCCCCTCATCACTATGATCAAGCTGCTGCAGATAAATCTCCATCACTGCAGGGCAGCCAGTGGAACTCTGCAGCAATATGTGGTAAGTCATGGCATTGATATTATACTTATACAAGAGCCGTGGATTAACAAAAATAGCAGGATTGCAGGACTGGGCCTGAAGGGATATAGACTTATCCAAGCAAACTGCCCAAGGCCCAGAGCCTGCATCCTTGCAAAAATAGAATTAAATTGTTTTCCAATGTGGTCATTATGTTCCAGAGATTCTGTGGCAGTAATGATCAATTTAGGGGGCCAGGAAGTCATCCTGGCCTCATTGTATCTCCCATTTGAGGAACAAGTCCCAACGACCTGCCTTGAGAGTATAGTTGACTATCTCAAAAGACAGGAAACGATGGGAATTATTGGGGCGGACGCCAATGCCCATCATAACATCTGGGGCAGCAGTAACACTAACCGTAGAGGTGAGTCCCTTTTGGAATATTTGCTAGTTAATAATCTAGATATAGTTAACAAAGGTAACACACCAACCTTTGAAATTTCTAACAGACAGGAGGTCATAGACCTCACTCTGAGCTTTAAATCAACTAGAATGATAAATATTACAAACTGGCATGTCTCTAAAGACTTTTCCAGTTCTGATCATAAATATATTAGGTGGGAGCTTGAGGCTACAATCTCAAAGCCTGAAACCTATAGAAATCCCAGAAATACAAATTGGGAAGGCTTTAGGACAAATCTTAAAGACTTAATTAAAGAATGTCCCCGTTTGGCTTCTAATACCTACCAGCTGGAGTTCTTAAATGGACTACTGACTAAGGCACTTATCACTGCATTCAAGGATAACTGTAGAACAACCACTAAAGGGTCAAACTGCAATGTACCCTGGTGGAATATGCAGTTAGAGAAGTCAAGATCTAGAACCAGAATACTTTTCAATAAAGCAAAAAGGACTGGTGAATGGATCGAATACAGACACGCTCTAACTGAATATCATAACCTCATTAGGAAAGCCAAACGGAACTCATGGAGACAGTTCTGTGAAGAAATTAATAATACGAATACATGCGCTCGCATGAATAAAATACTTTCTAAGAGCAACTACTGTAATACAGTGGGCTCCTTAAAGAAACCAAATGGAGATCCCATGAACATTACAGAATCTATAACTGCTATGCTGGAATCGCACTTCCCGGGGAGCAAGCTCACAACCTCGGATACGAAGGTTTACCTCCCTGAGGATAGGTGCAAACCGGACTGGACATCAGTCCGTGAAATCTTCAATACCAGCGCCATAAAATGGGCAGTTAGAAACCTCAAGCCGTACAAAACACCAGGCTTTGACGGAATTTATCCTGCCATGCTAAAAGAGGGTCTTGAAATCATCTTAGGCAGGCTCTCCACTCTATTCCAGGGCTGTTTGGCCTTTAATTATATCCCAACAGCTTGGAGAGAAGTTAGGGTCACATTTATTCCCAAACCAGGGAAAGAAACATATGATGAACCCAAATCATATCGCCCCATTTGTCTTTCCTCATTCTTGCTGAAGACAATGGAGAAAATTCTTGATAGATATATCAGGGACAAACATCTCAGTGATGGATTAGTAATGTTGCATCAACATGCATACAGAGAGGGAAAATCTTGCGACACTGCGCTGCATGCAGTGGTGGACCAGATAGAAGATGCTCTGCAGTGGAAACAAATCGCGCTCGGAGCATTTCTAGATATAGAGGGAGCATTTGACAATACCCCTACTCATATATTAACTAATGCCCTACTAAGGCACGGCACTAGACCAAACATTGCTAATTGGGTCATTGCCATGCTAAAGAATAGGGTCATTCAAGCCAATATGGGCAATTATCACCTAAAGGTTAAAGCAGCCGCAGGCTGCCCCCAAGGAGGTGTCCTTTCCCCACTCCTATGGAACCTGGTAGTGGACGAACTACTACACCTCCTAAATGAGGCGGGTTTCCAAGCGATAGGCTATGCAGATGACATAGCAATTATAATCAAGGGCTTTGACCAACAAACTATTTCAGAGTTGATGACAATGGCACTAAGAATGGTGGTGAGATGGTGCATGAGAGTAGGATTGAACATCAATCCTAATAAAACGGTAATTGTACCTTTTACAAACAAAAGGATATTGAGGGAACTCAACCCCCCTAGGATGAAAGGGATGAGTATTCCATTCAGCAAGAAGGTTAAATACCTCGGTGTTATTATGGACAGTAAATTAAACTGGAATGAACATATCGACTATGTTACCAAGAAAGCCACAAGAATTCTGTGGACTTGTAAGAGCCTATGTGGCAACAAGTGGGGAATTAGCCCCAAGATGGCCCGTTGGATGTACACAGCAATAGTTAGACCTGTGCTAACCTATGGCTCAATAGCCTGGTGGCACAAAGCTGGTATCCAACAAAATAGATCAAGGTTGGAGAAGGTGCAGCGGCTTGGGTGCATTATGATCACTGCGGCCATGAGAACCACCCCTACCGCTTCACTGGAAACTATACTTGATTTAACTCCTCTTGACATTCTAATTGAATCAGAGGCATTGAAGACAGCCTACAGGCTAGTAAAAATAGGAGGGGTCAAAAAACCCACCAACGATTTTGGACACAGAAGTGTCTTTGATATAATCGAGCAAAATGCAGATCTAAAAAAGCATTCTGATTCAATGCTGAATAAGTATAACTTTGAAAAAAGATTTCACGTCAATATACAGGCGATTTGCAAAAGCAAGAATGATTGCTTTAATCCACCCAATGGTCTAAATGTGTATACGGATGGATCCAAAGGGGAGTTTGGTGCCGGCTCGGGATTCTGGTTTAGGGGTTGTCAGGGCATGGGTCATTACTTAGCTCTGGGCACGACACCCACTGTATTCCAAGCGGAAATATGGGCAATACTTGCAGGTGCCTTCGCTATGAAGGACCACAAGAATAAGGTAATTAACTTTCTCACTGACAGTCAGGCAGCATGCAATGCATTACAAAATGCAGTAACAAACTCCAGACTAGTGGAGGAATGCTGTCTAAGACTAGATGAACTAGCTGTACATAACAGAGTTAACATATTTTGGATCCCTGGGCACAGTAATATTCCAGGAAATGAAAGGGCCGACAAATTGGCGAAGAAAGGAGCAGTTACTGCTCCTATTGGACCTGAACCATGGTGCGGGGTCCCCCTTCCCCTGGCTAAGGATACAATTAATAAACTAGCCAAGAGGAAGATAAAAACACGTTGGGATAGAGCCAAGATAAGGCATACAAAACTTTTCATAAAGGATCCCAACGATAATCTTTCTGATAAAATCAAGAAAGAAGCTGCTCACTCGTCGAGAACCGACCTCAAAAGTATGGTTGAAACCATCACTGGGCACTGTAAACTCAGGAAACACATGCATCTCCTAGGCATTGAACAAGAACCTAGGTGCAGATGGTGCAAAGAGGAGGACGAAACCCCTTGGCACATCCTCTTTGAATGTATAGCACTAAGTCGAAAGAGGACATTTGACCTTGGCCCTGGTGGATACAAGGAACTTCAAGAACTGAGGTTTAAAGACTATTTAAAATTTCTCAGAAGTCTAGACCTATGTTAGGGATTTTTAGGACTCAAGCACAATGGGCCTCTTTAGGCCGAAGTGCATAGTAATAAGGGTCATACTTAAATAATAATAATAATACAAAAAATAGGGATAAAATAGAGAGTTTTTAAGCTTACAAACAATGAAAAGCATACAGAAATGCCTCCATCAACGATAAATTACTATGATATTGTAGTTATATCAGCAACCCAACATTATTGAACAAGCAAAGAACAGAAATTAATGAGAATGTAAAACGAGAGAAATAAATACTGAACCACTGAAATATTGAATAATGAAGACTGATCTACAAGAAGAGTTCTGGATGAAGAAGCCAACGTTGCAACTATAAAAACCCTAGTACAATAGCAATAACATTATAATATAAAGCATTGAAGATCCAGGTTCTATGGCAGCATTTTCAGAGTGAATGATGACAGACTTGTGAAACGAAGCTTCAATACAGGTATTACAGGTGCCGTGAACACCTATCGGGTTAAAGAAACTCTGGACGATACCATTAGGCTGAACATTTCCAAAGAAGAAATCTTTAACAAAAAAAGTATGAAGAAATCTTCAAGATAGTGAAATGATAGGATATAAATAAATAGTAAAGAATTGGAAAAAAGTAGAAAGAAAATAGGAAGCAGGATCACAGTGAATATATGAGGAGTTTGGGGGAAGAAGCAAAGGAAAAAATATGAATACAAATTAATTTTGTTGGCGTTATAGCGCTCTTATTACAGGAAATGCCGATATAAATAATCGTTATGTATAATGTGTCGTTTTTATTCTTTGAAAAACACAACCTAACGGATTCGATTTCAATGATTTTCCATAGAATTGAAAATTCATTAAATAAAAAATCGCTTTCCAGCAGGTCATAATAATCTAGAATTAATGAACGAAGCGTTGTTCATTATTAAATAATAATTATTTCTTTGCCGGAGAATCCACCAACTCGATAGAGTGGGATGTTAAAGCATGAATCATTTGGCTTTCCTTATTTTAGATTCATAAGAGCCTTAGGAAAAGTATTTCCCGTAGCAGCTCTGATATAAAATGAAAGCATAACAATATAACAATATGAAAATGCAGTCTCGTCGTTAGTAAAGCTTTGCCTTTCAGGAAATATTTTCAGTTAAGCTTCTTTCCTTAACAAATTTTCAATTAATTCTATTAACTAAACTGGAAATTCTTAATTGGAAATTCCAAATAATGGTGACACTATACATTATACTTACAAGTCACATTTTTTAATTTAATATTTAATATTTGTAATAAATGTAATGTAATAGTATTGATTGATGGAATGGGTCATAAAAATGGAGCTTTCATTATTAATTTATGAGTAATTTTATTTAGACATATATTTTTAATATGAAAAGTAAACGGTATTATTTCATGGTCAGTTGGCTAGATCAGCTGTTCCCAGCTCTTTTTGGTACTCTGCCCTCCCGTTCAAATGAAAGCCTTCCATGCCCCCTTGCACAATAAATTATACGGGCATATGAAAAAACAAATTTACTTTTTATTCTTTCTCACTTACTAAATAACTTTTAATAATTAATTAAATGTAATTATTTTACTCTCATAGCTTACAATGCCTGTATTGTTATTCTATAGGGACTTGTCCCAGAATAAATAAAGACATTATTATTATTTCTTTCACCGAAGCATATCGTCACTGGGCGCTTAATTGAAATCCTGGGAAAATACAAGGATGGAAGGACGCGGGTTAGGGTAATAACTCCAACGTCTTGACAATATTTGCTTATATAAATATTTTTAGTGGTAGGCATGCTGCTTCTAATCTATGTTGTCCTGGTTTGTGCAGTGACAGATAATTAGTTACCCACATTTTAGCCCTAGGAGATTACCTGCGGGTTCAGAATTCCTTCCTAGGGATCACCCAGTCTCAATCATTAGGAGTAATCAAATAAGTGGACCCCGGCCGAAACAGATACTCGATACTATACAACCGTTTGCTTTGAGTTATCTTACAAAAAAATGATGTTTTAGTAGTACAGGCTAAATGAATCCAAGGGACATGGTAGTATTCTATTTTAAAAGTAAGATGAAAATATAAAATAAAAATTCATTTTAATTCATGAAAGAAAGTAATAATGAAAGATAAGGACAGAATTTGATCCTCCTTAACAGCCTCTAATCGCCCTTATCTTGAATCTTACTTAATTAAACAAGATATCAAGAGCTCACTCGGGTCGGACATCAATTGGTATCTCAAATTCTTTTGTGTAACTATAAATATTTGAGAAAGTAATTATTTATTCATTTATCTGAAGCAGAATGGCATCAGGGTGAATCCGTATAAGACAGAAGCCATCGTGATATCATTTCAGCAAGGTAAGAAGCCCCTACTTCACAGTTGAAGATGAAGTTCGTCGTGTATAGAACTCTATTATCTACCTTAATGTCACTCTCGATAGGCATTTCACCTTCGCTAGTCACGTCAGTGGGAGGCTGAATCTGGTCAGACAAATGTTTGTGGGCTCCAATACCTTCTCAGTTCGCCGCAACTTTCGTAGCGATTAAGTGCCAAATTTATAAGTCAATAATTAGACCAACGCTGCTATATGGTGCATCGCTCCTGAAACACATTTATAAATCTACTTTAAAGAGTCTATAGCAGTTCCAGAACTCCATCCTTAAGCGTATAGTTAAGGCATGTCGCTCCAAAGGGCGCGTAACGTTAAAATCAATGAGGAGCTCAAAATCCATTCCAGACTACATTAGCCGGAGGCACATCAAATTTTTTGATGGGCTGAAGGGGTGTAGTATCCCACTTTTCAGAGACATAGTTCCCCCTCCCAGACCTGGGACATAGTGCCCCCTTGGTCGACCTGCTCTCATCGGTCCAGGGATGGAGTGAGGACTCCTTTGTCCTTGTCCTCATCCTTTCTTCCTTCTTCCTTCCTCATCCGTTTTGTATGTATAAGGCCAGCGGCCTTGTGCCGGTTTAGAGAACCCGCCTTCTGCTGAATATCCTTGTAAATACCTAACCTTCGAGTAGTACAAGCATATTGTAATTATTGCTGTATATATTCGTGTATATATATATATATATATATATATATATATATATATATATATATATATATATATTGTATGGAAATATTTCATGAATAAATGGAGCTTTTGAAACAAAAAAATATCAATACAGTTATATTAAGACCGTGGAAAAATTCCAACGAAAGGCCCTAAAGTCTCCAAACTCAAACCGAAAGTGAAATTATAAATTATATAAAAGAGACCTCACATAAATGTTGGAACCCTTGGAAAATTCCAACGAAAAGCTCAACGGTTTTTGTTCTACTCTTTTGTTTATCCGTCTGACTCTGTAAGTCTTAATTTCATTTTCTGTTATAGTTTGGAGACTTAAGGGCTTTTCGTTGGAATTTGTTCACGGTCTTAACATTTATGTGAGGTCTCTTTTTACTTTTCAATATTTTATACAGTTATCCTAAACCCCTCATCTTTCAAGAGCATTTACGGTTAAAAAAGGTTTATTTTACCTGACCTTTGATTGCCAAGGTTAATAGGAAAACATATTTGTTAGTCAAAGCTATAAGGACGATAGGAAAACCTCTCTTTCCATTTTCTCTCTTTCTCTCTTTTTCTCTTTCCCCATTTCTCACTCTCTTTAATCACACGGAGGGAATCGGTTGAGGAAAGGACTAAGAGAGAGCGGGAATGAGGAAGAGGGAGAAAGAGAAAGAAATAGGGAAGAACTGGTAGATAGGTTGGATCCTTTGACTCAGTGAGGCCAATTCCCTCACTCTCCTAACCACAACATACTCAGTTTATATTCTACCTTAGTTGTATTTAGTCTGCCTTATTAAACACCAGTTTCCCTCGAGCTTCAATTTTGGTTTCTTTATGCTAGTAAAATATTTTATATATGTATTCGCTTACCTTTTTTTTTGGTTTCATACACTGCAGTTACTCTAAATCGAAGTCAGATAATGTAAATAATAAATGAGAAAATAAGATATAGTCCCTTGAAAATAAAATAAATTTGCAATTAAGGATTTACAAAGGTTCAATGATGCTACAGGTCTTGAAATATGAAGAGGCCGGTCTCGGAGTACGATCAAGGGATATCTACTGGTATATGCGAATAGACAACAATTATAAAAACAGTAGCAAAATCGACATAGGTATGAAAAGGAAATAATTAGCATACGTATAAAACTCTGTGTATAAAAACCAGTTTTCCTCCATCTGGACAAATAAATAAAACAAACTGGAGTAAATAAAATTAACACTGATATAGATTACGATACGAACTAACCACTCTAACTGATTCCCCTCTATCCTTGCATAAAGACATCGAGAGCATGTCCTCTCCATTGATTCCAACTTGGTGCTGGAATAGGTTCTTGTAGGACACGTTATGGTCGAAGTAAACCCCCTCCTGATAATCCCTATAAAATTTGGGAAAAAAAATACCTCTTCTGATTTGTTTGTTTTATCTATTAACGTCACAGGTATTATTAGGATATACCTGCTTAACGAGTTCCTGATGTATCACAGGCTCGGGACCCACGTTACGCCCCTTCCGAAGGAATTACTCCTATTGAAAAATCCTATGATCCAATTCCGGACTAATACCAGCGATCTTGGGCATAGCAGGTTGCTATCCTACGAGTATCCAATAGACCACAAGTGACCCTGCCATGTCTGGTTCATGAATGAGACTTAATATTAAATATGTTATTTTCATATTTAAGACTACATATTACTGTTATGTCTACATATAATTATTATTATTATTATATTGGCGCTACAACACATAAGCGAGACAATGATTCCACCAACACCAATCGCCATGCCTTCTATCGCTGGCTCTTGTTATCCTGCTGTTTACTCCTACTTTCTGTAATTCCTACTTTTGCGTCATTCGCCACGCAATCCGTCTACCTTGTTCTTGTTCTACCGAGTGCTACACAATCCTGTCTCTGTTTATGTCATTGTCATCCATGGAGTGGCAGTTACTCGCATTTACTAGAATAACCTGCCCACCGAAAACGATTTAATTTTATCATTTAATGCATTTAAAACAAATTTTAAACATCTAATTTATGAAAAACTATTCAATTATAAAAGTAAATAAGAAGTTTTTATGAGCTTTTTAGATAGGGAATAAGTACAATCGAACAACCCTATAGTTACGGAACATAACTGAATATAGCACTAAGCAACAACGACAGCTATAAGGCACAATCCGACTACTTTAAAAATTCTTAACTGAAACATTTAATTCTTCAACAATTATTTATCTCGTCTCGCAGCAACCCAACTAGTTGTGGTCTGGATCATATCAAGTTTATAAAAACCAAAGCAGAAGAAAACCAGCTTAATGCTGATTTTCGAAGAAAACCTATAAGAAAGCATTAGGAATTCTAATCAATCATCAAGGAAAAGATGATAGAAAATGGCCGTTATCCACCCGACCCACAAGAAGAGATATTAAAAGGTCCTTAACAACTACAGAGACATATGACTATTGGAGACCATGAGTAAGATATTCTGGGAGGGCTTACTCAATAGAGCAGCATTACTATTACTATTACTATTATCTACATGATATACTAGAATACAGTAAATCGAACGGGATTCAAAATGAGGATATCTTGCCCAAAGCATATCCTGCAGATCTTTTATACCTTACCAGAAGTCAAAGGCAAAAAAATATGTCATAACTTTCATTGACTTTCAAAAGGTATTTGACTCACTAGATTGGGAATAGCTCCTATATGTAGGTCTGGATTGCAAAACAACATACCTCATCAAGAAAACTCTCACAAACAGATTTTCTAAAGTTGACTTGTCGGCCACTTTTTAAATCAAAGAATGTGTTCGATAGCATAACGTCCTCTACACTCTATAGTATTCAACAGGGCCTTGGGAGAATAGTCAGGGAATGTTACAAGATAGCTAGGGGTGGAATCTAACTACAAGAGTACTGAGTTCAGGATTTTAGCTTTTGTAGACCACATAGTCTTACTACTAGCGGAAACGTCATGAAGCCATTAAGAGTATAGCCCCAAGGAAGAGATTCCAGGATAGAGTAAAGACCGAACAAATTTATCACCGAATCTGAAAACACTGTTTAAAAACGGTGATACATTGGTTTAGATTCAAGAATTAAGGCTGTTTGGTATCAAAAGGGGGACAAGGGCCAATATTTCTATCCCCGAAGCAGACTGTCCTCCGATAAACATTTGGAAGCGGACGGTGGATGGATGAAATTGTATTCGATTCTAGCTGTCCCGGCAGACGTTGTTCTCCCCTATTACCCTAAAATAAAGGGCTTCCGAATTTTCTCCAACCATTACAATGGAAACTTCATCGATTGTTGGTGCATTGAAACATCTCGCATGTTTTCCAACAGGAGTTTTATCAACTATGATTAAAATGTTATGATTACCAGATGACATAAGACCCAATGTAGTTTTAAACTATGAAGTCAATTGTTGATGAAACAAACTTTGTGATTGTTCTACAATAGACTGCCTCAGTGAAATTTTATTTACACAACGCTGATCAATACAGTGTATTGCCCATTTATTCCATTTGCAGAAATTTATAGTCGCCATCTGTCACTGACAACAGCGAACCTGCTTTATGATATATTTGGCCTTGTATCAGTAATTTAAACAGAAAAGTTTTATTTTTACACAAAAACTTAAAAAGGAATAAACAAAGTAAGTCTTTTTCCCTTAAAAATTGGCATAAAATTGTCGCAAAGTATATTTTATGTCCCAAAAAATTCATTTGGAAGCAGTTCTTATATTTTTGTATGTTTGTAAGGAAATGTTGGGAATCCCTTCCAGTTTCTGAAACCAATCCATTTCCATTTACGCAACATGATCCATTTTCTTCATTTCATTGCCTTGCAATGTGGCAAACTGAGTTCGCCCAACTCTCCAATATCCAATAGCAAAGCATTGGTAGCAAATTAAACATCGTCACTGAAAGCCGCTCGTGAAACACTGAAAGCAATATGAAAACGACGCGGTGCACGTGATTGTAATATCTTAATCTTTTTAATTTCATTTCGCTTTTCACGTTGATGTGCAGTCCGATAAGATGGAACGTTAGCTTGATTTGCAGCGTTTCGAGTTCTTCGCCCCAAATTGCTGGGCTAGCGTCTTATAGGCGGAATGGGTCTAAATGTAAACACTCTCACCAAATAAACACAGAATTGGTTTTCGATAGAAGCGAAAATTTAGTGACAACTTTTATTACAACAATATATACTTTCGATTACAGATCTTCATAAGTAAAATAACACTTTTTCTACACAATAAAAATCACTATAAACAATAATTGAAAAATTAAAATAAAAACGAAAACAAATTTGAGGGAACTCGTTATATTATTTTATTAATGACACGCAAACCCTAATAATATTTTACTAACAACTATTAGAGCTGCAGTTGGCCTCAAATTGTAGAAAATTTAACCTAGTTTAAAAATTGTTACCTATGTGTTTTTTTTTTTCCAAAAACTGAAATAACTCCGAACAGGTCATGGTTTTTCGGCCACCAAACGTTTTCCCATCCGTTTTTCCGGTTGTAAACTTAGATTTACACTACTCAGACATGCGCTTACAACATATCCAAATGCACCATCATGGTTAGGAAAAAATATAATTTTGCAATAAAGAAATCGCGGTCATTTATCGAAATAAAATAGAGCCTGTATATTAAGTTGGGCAATGTGTGTGCGAAATTTCATAAAATCGGTCCAGTAGTTTCGGAGACTAGCCCAAACAAACATCATGACAAGAGATTTTTATATATTAAGATAAGATTCCAGTTATTTATAATATGATAGAGTCTGAACCCTAATAAACTTTTACTAACAACTAACGCGCCTTTGTTTTGCTTTGATTAACGTCAAATGTTTGACAGCTGGGAACAGAGTGATTTTTATGGGAAAACAAAAGTGTTGTTTTTATTATTCTCTCGAAACTTTTAAGTTTTTTTTCAAAAACGAACCGATTAGGAGATACAGGCCAAAAACTGAAATCCGAATAATTTCAATGTAATAACTCCAAAAATTTCAAGGTTTTTCAGTCACCAAAGGAAAAAAAATTGGCTGAATTGTTCGAGCCGCTCTCGAGTTTTGCACTTAGAAACAAATTTGGCGATTCATTTGTATTATATAGATTTGAATTCAAGTAAAACATTTATGTTGATTTTTTTCTAAACGACTCCGTATGCTGATTACAGTCTGCGTGTGTAATTTCATTTTTGTAACTGGCCAATGTAGTGGCGTTTTAAATATTTTTAAGGCCGTCCAATTGATTCGTTAATGTATTATGGTTATCTTTAACTTTGGGTTCTGAATCTTTAGCAAATTGGTTCACTAATCTTAATGAAAATCCGAAAACGTCATATGTAGGACTGCATAATAAAAATGTTATCCTTAAGATTTATAGATCCTACGTAATTTGAAAACCTTAAATTTGTATATTTTTTTTCTTATCGTTTACAACTGTGTTTTTTAAAAATAATTACACACTTACCATGGAAATCAGGAAACTATTAACAAAGATACGCTATTTAAACAATTTAGACATGTTTTATTTCTTTACCGTTGGGAGGAAATGTGGGACATAATAAGAACACTCTTAGGTGCGGAATGGTTGGTATTAAGGTCAGTGCGGTTTTCAACGGTGCGTAGCTTCGAATTCAATTATAGAAAAAACATTAATTAAAAAAACCAACAGTATTTTTGGTAATGGTCTGTGAATTTGTCTTTTGGTGTCGCATTTATCTCTTGAGATAAATATAAGATTACTTATAAATATAGGAACTACTTTAATATTGATATTTTGGACTTGAATTAGACTTTATAAGTATATATATAGTTTATAAGTATATATACAAATTTTTATTGGTCTTGATAACTCAATTAAAATTATTAGCTTATTTTTTACTTCACTAAAATACAGTCGCTTGAACCATGGTGTTTCCATTATTGTCATCCTAAAATACCATTATATTTGTACTTGAGGTAAAATATTACATAACATGAATTTAATCTTAATAATTCAAATATATGGGTCATTTACAACTCAAATTAAATAACTGCGAAGCATTGCCAATGATTTAGTTTACATTCATATACATTTTTTTTATCAAAATCAGTTTTATATGCTTAAAGTAAAATCTCACTTCCGGCTTATTATTTACAGCCGAAATTTAATGCGTAATTTTGATTATTACAAAACTTTAATTGTTAAGGCATGATAGTCTTTAGTATTAAAAAACTGATTCTGTCCTGAAAAGAATGCGTTTGCTGGAGGCAGCGGGCTAAGGGTAAATTTGAGAAAAAAAAAGAAGGCATTATTGTGAAGAAGGTACAATTTATTTTTTTCTTGAATATCGCATAAGAGGCTGGGCATCCCTCCTGGTGTCTGTCTTTCTTATCTCCGTGACACTTGGTGCCGACGGACGCGTCCTTCAGGGAGAGAATGAACACCGTTGCTTGGTGGTCCTGGAAGAAAAATAACACCGCTGCTTGGTGCTGGAATGCTTCCTTATGGAGGATAAATAACACCGCTGCTTGGTGCTGGAATGCTTCCTCGTGTAGGATATATAACACCGTTGCTTGGTGTTATGGGATTGCCCCAAAAATTGAAGAAAAGACAGACAACAGAAAATGGTGCCCGACAATATAGTTGATAAATTTAGAGCTTACAATATATTTGATAAATTTAGAGCTTATATTGCGTCAGAATAAGAATAGATATAGTGATATAAATGATATAAGTACAGACCAGTGGAGACTATTGTGGAGCCAGGGCTAGTGAAGTATGTGCCCTCTTCTCGCCCTGATGTACCCTCGTTATCGTACGGAGGTGTTTGGAATGAAAGTAGCATGCTGTAAAAGTGAGCCAAAAAGAGGGCCCATCCTTCGCCAGCTCTCGTACCCGACTGGCTTTGGGCGGCCTGGTCACGTGACACATCCGATAACACACGAGTTCCCAGCCCAACCATTTACATACATAAAATTTTTATACAGTATAAAATAAAATGCCTAAAAAATGGCACTAAGTTAAAAGAGAAGGTTTTAAAGTAATATTGTTGCTTTAACAGTAATGTAATAAATTTTAACTAAATTTAGCTATATTTTTAAAACTGATTTACCAAAATCTGTTTTGATTCACCTAAACTAGCATTTCCGTGTTGCCAATATTAATTATAATCGACTATTTTATAGGTAAACTATTTTTAAGTATAATGGATTATTATTATTTATTTTAGTAAATTAGTACCTATATACAAAGACCTAGTTTTCTCTACGAAATTTTTGAATATTTGCTTACATTATTTTGTTTTAAATATAGTGTTATCAGATTCCATAAGGTCTATAACAATATTTTTGTTTACTTCTTTTACATTATTTTCGTGCCACTAATATTTGCTGTAGTATGCATTTTCCCTATCTCTCTTTCTTAGTTATTTTTTGGCCGTCAGAGATCGCGGTTAGCGTTTCCGATTCATTTGTAACGTATTTCAGTTGGCAGTCGGCCTTCCTCGCAGCCGCTCTGTACATTTGGTTAGTACTCATTTTCATACTTTATCTTATCTCCATCCTATCCACCTTCACCTTTCTTCGTATCTGTTTCTCACATCATCTTTTGGCATCCATCATATGTTAATAGCATAGATTTCATTATTATTTAGCCTAATGAATTTCCATACCTATTTTCTATATGTTT
The DNA here is from genome assembly GCA_037127475.1 of Arma custos. Taxonomy (NCBI): domain Eukaryota; kingdom Metazoa; phylum Arthropoda; class Insecta; order Hemiptera; family Pentatomidae; genus Arma; species Arma custos. Next base: position 58,313,763 of record CM073764.1, read on the forward strand.
CTGTTATATTCTCATTATATTTTATATTAATACAACTTCATTCTAATTATATACAGTTATAATATTAACTTCCCTTACTTATATTTTCTATTTTCAATTTATATTTTATTTGCCTACCTTTCATTCAAGATATTTTTATCGTTTGCTTTGCTTTCTACATAAGTCTTCCATTATTTATTATTTGGCATCACATTTTGTTACAAATTTCTTTCAGTTTTCTTATGTTAACTCTCTAGGAGTCTATTATTATACATGTTATATTTTATCTTTATTAAACTAGGTTTTACATACTTGTATATCTCTCTCTTATATCTCACCTTGTTATGTCTATATTTTTTCATTTTGTATTACATTTTTCATTCTGTTTACCATTTTTTCTTTTTGTATTTTATTTATATTATCACCTTTCTGTACATTTATTCTTAGATAATTTTTATTCATATTATTCCTTCACTATTTTGTTCAATTTTTCTGTTACTCTACTATATTATATCACCATTTTCTTGGTACTGTAATGTAATTTTATAGTTATTTTGTTTTGTCTGTTTTATCTCACAGCCCTGAAGATGACCTACAATTTAGGTCGAAACGTCGGCACACAATAAATAAGTATGCACTTATTATGGTGTTTTAATTGACTGCACCCCTAACTATCTCTATCCTTACGTCTATAACTATAGTCTTATCATTTTTCTTATTATTTCAATTGCAAATAATAATGTGTACTCTTATAAATCTAATTGGTTTAGACTCATAAAACATATATATAAGTTATAAGGACAAATAGACGCTAAACAGTAATAGTATGTAAGTAGAGAATTAAGGATTGTTATTATGAGTTGTAAACATTATATATATATATATATATATATATATATATATATATGAGAGGTACGAGAAATAAAGTTTAGTTGTTATCTCGAACATGTGTCGTTATTATGCCCAAAACCCTATTTTTTTAGTGTGTGTTTCAGTCCAATTATAACTTAAATATATATATATATATATATATATATATATATATATATATATATATATATATATATTATATATATAAATATATATATATATATATATATATATATATATATATATATATATATATTTATATATATATATATATATATTCCTTCTAATTACTATTACTAGCCGTACTGAGGTCTATAAATTTGATTTATCTCCATTCATTACCATATTTTTCTATTAGAGAAGAATGATTCCAAATTATTAAATTGTATTTCAATTCCACTATATTTTTTGCAACATGTTAGTATTAAAAAAAATAATACAATAATATAAATATAACAATTATAAAAACCAATACTTACAACCTTATGGATATATCTTGATAAAACATATTTTATTAAGATATTTTTTTCACAATGTTCTTTAATGAAATTCAAATAAACAATAAAAATATAAAGGAGTACCCGTACTTTCATTTGAATGTTACTGGTACTCTCACTAAGGTAACAACTGTTTTACTCTGAAGTGTGTTTCTTATTAAACAGTTTAAAGAAGAGGATTTCGTAATCAGTGCGTAAAGTATTAGTTTAAAATGTCGTTTCTTATTTTATAGGTTAGATGTGTACAATAAAACGAATTAGTAAAATCATTTTAAGAAAAATAATGCTATAATAAGAATTAATTTGTTTTGTTTTTTTACAGGGACACTCAATTTAGTTTTTATTTCGACACACCAAATTTAATGTGTTTTTATTTTATTATCCTCCATATTTATTACAATATCACAAACTTAGTATAATACAACTTAAATACCCCCATTACCATTAGGTGTTTTCAGGCATAACACAGGTGGTTTTAACAATGTTAGGCATACAGCCTTTTAAACAAAAACACAAGTTTAGTGTTTAGTTCTATTAATATTATATATATTTTGCAACTATAAACAAAACTATATGCATATGGATGCAATGTAACGGTTTATGTTTTATTTGTGGTATATTAATGTAATTATTGTAAATGATAACTCTGGAATCCCAAAATCAATTAGAGTATTTAAAAGATATTCAAGAGTATAAAAGATTACAATATCCGTACTGCAACATAGCAGAAAAGTATTAATAAAAGAGAAAATATAGTATTAAAGTAAAACGGGCTATTATGTTTAAACAATTACCAAGTCTAATAAATTATCAACTGAGTAATCTATTTTTGTTAAATATGAAAATCTTGCATTGAAATTTAACAGTAGAACACTTGTAACCAACACTTTTTCTTCAAGTTCAATAACAAATCTCGGCTGATGTTTAAGGGATAGAGTTTAGATACTATAAAGGGAAGATTGTGAGGTGAATCCGAATTGAGTAGCTGGAATATTTAATGAGATAGCGGAGCCCCTCCAGGAGTAAAGAGACAGAACTTAGCCCCAACATGGCTTCTAAAGTGCCCGATTCGGACCCCCGACCTTTTCTATGAGGTTAGCTATGCCGTTCCTTTCTCATTTGTGTGTGTGTTCAAGCAGAATAAGTCCAGCTAGTGAATTTGGTGTGATATGTAATTACTGCCTATAGGAAAAACTACATACATGGGCTAGGAGCGCTTTTAGTGATATTATAGTCAAATAAAGCGTTCACAGGCTTAATTCTTTCTGGAGAAAATAAGAAATGAAATGTGAATTTTGTGATTACTTACAATTTTTTACGCACACGTTTGTCCCTGTTATCTGTTAGCATTAATAATAATAATAATAATAATAATAAGACTTAGCGAACCGGAAGGCGAACCCGTTCTGCCGACACCACCAATCTCTGCTTACAAACTTCTTTCCACGGATCACTACCCAAACCCAAATCCGCCAGATCACTCTTAACGCAATTCTTCCAGCTACACATCGTTCTACCCCTCAGACGCTTTCCTGTCGGCACAGCGCTTATTAATATCGTGGGAATTCGTTCGTTAGTAAGTCCAGCAACTTTACAGATCCATCGTTACGCTATCCGTTGAATAATATTTATTGGATGCACGCTTCGCAATTCCGCGTTATGTAATCTCCTACATTTCCGAGCGGTCTCGTCCTTTTTAGAAACGAATATTCTACGTAACACCTTATTTTCGAATACCTGAAAAAGTAGTACATCCTTCAACCATAGTGACATAGATTCACGTCCGTAAAGAACAGTTGGAAGGATGATGGTTTTATAAATTCTGATTTTGAGTCAAAAGACGCGAGCTTAGAGGATAGGATTAATAAACATACTATCGCTTTTTTTAATAGGATTACTAAAAAAATCTTTTAATCCTTTATTAAGCAATTTTAATAAGTCTAATCTATATATATAAAAGAGAGTGGCGTTAGTTACTGACTTAATAACTCAAGAACGCCTGGACCGATTTCGATGATTCGAACCATTTAGGACTGGTCTTCGGCCAAAAAAGACGAATAATCAAGAAAAATCGAAATCGGTCCAGGCACTCTTGAGTTATATTTATGTTTACATAATACATTTTTGTAACCTTCACAGCTTCTCTATTAATTTTATGTCAACATATGATCTATGACTTCCTGATCACAACTTTACAATATTATTTATATAATCCATTTTTGAAAAATTTGCACTTAACACATTTGTGAACTAAGGCATCAACTTTTGACAGCTGATTCATTTGCAGTCTTTTTATCGCATACTAATCTGTTTGATAACACAGGCCAACAAAAAAAACCCTTTTGAAAACTTTTTTAATTTTAATAGCTGATCTTGATAGATTTTTATGTGCTGAATCCAAATCTGCTCGTAGTTTTTATGTATCACCCTTAGTTTCCAAGCAAAATGTATTTTATTATATAGTCTAATACCCATTTACAGTATATAGGGAAATCAATGAAACACTGTAGAATCGTAAAAATGGTTTGTATTTACAGTAAAATACTTGGAATAGTAATTTTATGTGATGATACAAGGTTCACTTGTCAACTGGAATTGGTTTATATTTTCTTTCCCTTTTTTCCTTGAAGCTTCTTGTGTAGCGATGAATAGCTTGCTGAACTTCCCGGTGAAGTGACCAACAGTAATCCCCCATCATGTTGGTATTCCAGCGGCCCTGGTAACGTTTTTCCATCACTTTAACGTCCTGGTGAAAACGCTCACCTTGCTCCTCACTAACATCTCCTAAATTTTCCGGGAAGTAATCGAGGTGGCTGCTCAAAAAGTGAACTTTCAGGCTCATCAAACATCCTAACTGTTCAAATTTTTTTTGAAATTTTTTTTTTGGCGGTTCCAGCCGCCAGCAACTTCTTTTCTTTTAGCCTAGAGCCAAGCAGTTCAGCTTTTTCTTTTGTTAAGCCCAGATCCCTAACTAAGTCATTAAGCTCGACCTGAGTGAACAATTTAGGCTCTACATTTTCTGTAACACATTGGAATTCTTCATCGTGTTCATCTAACTCCGACTGTACATCAGAAAATACTTCTGTTTCAATAGAATTTAAGTCCTCTGGTGGTTCCGGGATTGGCAAATCTACACCGTGCCCTACTGGTCGGATGGCGGACGGAAGGTTAGGGTAGCTTATTACCTTCTTATTCTTAGAGTTATGACCAGTAATATCTACACTGCAAAAGTAACAGTCATCGGAATGATTTTTTGGTTCCCTCCATATCATGGGAACAGCAAATTTAAAGTGTTTTTTCTCTTTTTTTGACCATTTCCTGAGGTCTTCAACACATACATAACATACCTTATGCGGTGCCCAAGGTTTATCCTGGTCTCCAAGTTTGGTTCCAAAGTATACTAGATAAACCTTTTTCACAAAGTCTGTAATGTTTCTTTGGTGCTTTTTAATAACAAACTCACCACAAATATAACAAAAACTGTCAGCAGAGTTTTTACAGCCGCGATGAGACATTGCACTGAGCACATGTACAGGAAACGTAAAAGTGAGGTTATGTTGAAAATAAACAAAACATCAGCTGTTTAGCATGTGTTTCAGCAGTGCTGCCAACATCATCTTTGTTCATTAGACCTATTTTTTCATGTTATCTTAACAATGAAAAAGCTGTTAAATTCTAAAAATATTTCTTTATTTCATGAATTTAACTATAAAATGTGAATAAATGGTGGGTGATACAACTTTTTAAGCATCATATTTGGATTCAGCAACCTAAACAACATAAGAATAAGGTATTTTCATTAAAAAAGTTTTTTCATCGTTGGCCTGTGTAATTGTGTGTGGTATTTATTTATTTATTATTTAAAATAATTATAGCTCCAAATATTGCATTTAATGCATTGTTTTGAAACGATTTATCAGTTTGATGAAGTGCACATTGTGAATGGTTATTTTCTTTTTTATTGCATTGTAGTTTCAAATATTGCATTTAATACTTTGTTTTGAAACGATTTATCAGTTTGATGAAATACTCATTGTGAATGGTTATGTTCTTTGTTATTGCATAAGATTAATTAAACTTTTCAATATAACTGCCTAGTTAACGGTAATAATTATTTATTTATTATTTACAATAATTGTGGTTTCAAATATTGCATTGAATACATTGTTTTGAAACTTTATCAGTTTGATGATGTGCACATTGTGAATGGTTATGTTCTTAGTTATTGCATAACATTAATTACAATTTTCAATATAACTCCCCAGTTAACAGTAATAATAATTATTTATTTATCATTTACAATAATTGTAGTTTCAAATATTGCAAAAACTAATGAAGGACCATTACGCTTAAAAAATTAAAATATGAATAAACCTATACAAAGAACGCATCCTCTATTTAAAATTATTAATAGATCTTCATTGATTTACCATATCCATCTTCAATTTCATTATGATGAAATTTTAGACCCTTAATAGGTATATGTTTAGTAATTCAAATTAGCCTACACATTAGTTCCTAGCTATACATTATACAACAAATATTGAACTCGCTTTTAGAAGAGTAGTACATAGCAACAATCAATCCAAACGTTAATTTCCGATTGTGCAATTAATTTTTACGTGGGTTACTTTGAAAATCAATTCGAATTCGTTGTTCATTTCATTCTGATTTATCATTTTGATGTGGAAATTTATTTTCAAACAGTAAGTAACCAGCGAATTTGTTTATTTTGTTAGGTTATGACATTTGAGCACATGTTTTCTTAGATGCCTATTTGTGAGGTTATGACATTTATATTTATCAATTGCTTTTGTGACAATCATTTTTTAGTGTTATTCCCATAGCCAGAAGATCTAATCTTTCGGATCGAACCCGTCATGCAAGTACAGTTCGGAATATGGCCAATCAATTGAATATGGATGAACAAGAAATCGCACGAGAACAGCGCCGTGTTAGTATGGCCCGCCCGCCCGACTTGCATCCCTAACACAAGAAGAAAGACAAATGGCAAATGAAACGACTCAGTTATCAATGAGAAATCGTCGAGCAAATCAAACAACTCAACAACGTGAAAATTGAAATAAATACGTAGGAAGTTCTTCAAGTATCTGAATCGAGTAGCATTTCATTACGATTGCACAATTGACCACAGCTCGCATCCTTCCGTTCAAATTAGCCCAATGGAGGTTGTGTGCAACCATTGTGGGACATTGAAAATCGCTGGAGAAACGCCTAGATTGTAATGTCTCAGTGGCAAAGTTAAATTACCACCATTGCCCTTGCCACCAAAGCCATTACATTCTTTGGTTCTTGGTGAAACACCAGAATCACGTAATTTTCTATAGAACACTCAGAAACTTTTTCTATATAACGGATTCTTTCAAATGACTCTAATGGCTCTAAGTCATTGTTTATAATATGGAGTTCATTTATGGAATTCAAAATTCACTCTCCATTTAAACTCAACATAGATTTCTATTTAAAATCAACGCGGACGAAGTCGCGGGCAAAAGCTAGTGATATTATGTATGATAAGTATTCAGTTTGAATCTTTCAGCTAAAAAGTTAACCATAAAAAGGAATACAACTACCACTATTTAAATAATTAACAATACAGTAAATCAATTATTAGAGCACAATTGGCCTCTTTACGCCAAGAAGAAGTGCATGGTAGTTGAAGAGTCACTTACAATAAATCAGTTATTAGAAATGAGGAGAAATTAAAGTAACATTTCAACTTATCCAACGTTCAAAACGATTAATTGTTTCGAGCTATAAAATCCAGACGATGGAACGTACATAAAGAAGTCACAAAAAAAAAAGAAAAAAAAACTTTATAACCCATGAAGGATCTTGGGTTCAAGTAGGTACGTGGTAGAGGCTGTACGGTTTCTACAAAGGTTATGCAGGGAGAATTTGTCTGACCACGCTCAACAGGCACGTATTCTTGCTTAAGATCTCAGGAACTAATGCATTTTGTTTCTTTATAGTATCTGTGATGGAAAGCTCATCTATAAGCTTATTTTTTGGAACATCTTCAGAAATGAAATCAGATATAATGATAAATAATATAAAATGTCTGAATATAAATATTAGTATCAATTGAAAATACTGCTATCAGAATTAATTTGAGAACTATACCATTACAACCTTATTCTTCTTCCTTATTAAATCGTTTGTTCCTGTAGTTTATAATTAACTGAGAAAGCACAAAAAAGAACAATAACTTAACTCAAAAATCGGCATTTTAGAGTTCAGCCCGTAGTAGAAATGTATTCGTTGAAGCTTTTCAATTAAGGATCGATATATGTGATGTTCCATTTCTATGATATGATTTGATGACTTTTTTTTATTCTTTATAAGTTTCATATTTTGAGTTGAGTATCATGTTTGAATCTGAAGTCTTATGGGAATAATGGCATACATAAGGTAAAATAAAAAGTGGCATGCTTTTGAGGGAGCGGAGCTGTTCAGTGGTAGATCCTTAAGTCCTGGGTTTCAAATCCCGCTCCTTGGGGAGACTTTTATATAATCTGTTAGCGGCCGGAGATGGATCCTATGGGATCTGGGTCTCTCCAGGGGCTCTCCCAGCCTCTATAAAGTGGATAACGAAAATAAGGGGGGAAATCTGACGATTGAGCGTGAGTACAAAACACCTCCCTACACATCGTTGTCCAAGAAACTCTCAACCGTGTACTGAATCCCAGACCCTTCGTGGGTTGTATTGGTAAAGAAAAAAAAAGATATGTGATTCGAACAAAATCATTGGTATTTTAAAAAATAACAGGCCGGATCGATTACTCTGTTTATTTTATTAAAAATTATTACATCTATTTATACAACTCAAAATTTAAATATTCTACTCGCAAGAAGCCCAAAAGCTGACCCCTGCTGAAAACAATATTTCAATGGAGGAAACAAAAAGCATGGATCGTCCCCTAGGGAGCCGGAACTTTTATTGTTACCTTCAAATAAGGACCGATTCCCAACTTTTGTGGGGACTTATATTCCCCTGCGACCGATATGGGAGCACAATGCCTCGGACAAGTTCCTCGCTCACAACTAGTTGGGATCGATTGCTTAGTTTCACTCCAGTGTAGAGTGTCATAATGGTCCGTCTAAATCTCTAGTTGCCTCTCCTATTCATCGCATTCACGGCTACTATAACTTTCATTTCCGATTATGTTCGAGGGAGACTACTAGAACTCAAAAGCTCTCCGCCTAAAGCAATGAGTAGTTCTTTCTTATTTTTATCATAATTTGCTTACTTTTTATCAAGTTCTGAATTGTTACAAGAAAAATTTTTTTTTAAATTTATTTATTGATATCTACAACTGTATTACAATAATACAACAAGTAAATAGGCTGAAAGATATATAATGACAAGTAGAGAAACTATCCACTGGTAGTACTCAAATCAAAGTTCAACTAAGAAGATCACGTGACCATCTTCTTTTCAGACGCCTCGGAGGATTATCGGGAATTGAAGAGGAAGCTAGGTTTGAAACTAGAGGGTTTGAGTGGTAATGAAGTTTGTTATGAAACGATACGATACCGGGTTCGAGCCAAATCAGCAACAAAAGGGACATTAAGGTCTTTATGGGTGACTTTATTCTTAACAAAATAAGGAGCATTGAGGATTTTACGAAGGATTTTGGATTGTAAGGATTGGATACGAGAGGAATTCGATGGCTTAGTATAGCCCCAAAGCTCTACTCCGTAAGTCCAAATAGGTCGTATGATGGTCATGTAGATGAGTCTTTTGTAGTTAATTGGGAGCTTAGAGCGTTTGTCTAGTAAGTGTTGAAGTAGCCTGAAACGTCGTGCGGTTTCTTGTCTTTTCAGTCTTGTATGAGGATTCCAGGTTAATCGTTTGTCAAGGTGCGACCCTAAGTATCGGATATTCTACAGGCACCAGAGGAATATTATTAAAGGATACTGAAGGGCAGTAAGTCGTTGGTTTACGACGTAAACGTAATGGTTTACGACGTAAGCTAAAAGTGATTTGATGTGATTTTTGAGAATTTATTGTAATTCTCCAGTTTTGGCACCATTCTTCCAGATCAGTAATATGGGATTGGAGGGTTTGGAATGCAATCCCACGGGAGTGGGATGCTCGGAATCCAAACTGGTGATCTGGTATTATGTGATTTGTACAATTATGTGATGGGTACGATGGGTACGTAAGGATGAGTTTTTCTAGGATTTTACCCATGCTAGGTAAAAGAGAGATAGGACGGTAAGAGGATGGGTATTCTGTTTTTTTTTAGGTTTGTGTATCATTTTTACAATGGATAATTTCCAGAGGTCAGGAAAATATGTGGAGCGGAGTACAGCATTATATATATATATATATATATATATATATATATATATATATATATATATATATATATATATATATATAATATATATATATATATAAGTTACAAGTGTAACCAGGACAGTATTATTGTTAATACCATAATTGTAAATATAAACAATGTAAAACATATAAAAGCAGGATTATGAGACAGAATAAAGCAGTATTGTTTCAGAAGCCTAACAGTGTGTGTTATTTCGTTCCTTTTACTCTTTTTTTTATTACTATCCGTGTCACGACGCTTAAGTGGTGCCGAAACCCGGGAACTTGTGAAAAGAAAACCAGGTTAAAGAATTTTTTTTTTTTCTCTTGATCTCTGTTCAGCACCTTTATTGTGATCACGAGTGTGGTAATAATGCCTGAAGGAAACAATATCCTGAGACCAGCCGTGCTCACGATGGACGCACAACCTCAGCCACAACCACAACCTCAACCACAACCCGCGACACAACCTCCGCTAGAAGCACAGGAATCAGTTTTAGATACAAACCCTAATTTCCCGTTGTTGCCGTCAACTACGCTGTCATTGGCGCGTGCGGACATAGCTGCAAGAGAAGCGAATGAGTTAGAGCGCATGAAGCTTAGGAAAAACAACGCGCGGGATCTGAGGAGAGAGATAAGCGAGCTCGAGAGATTGGATGGTGAAGTCGGGGAGCTTATTCATTTCCTGAAAGGAGGAGATCGCATCATGTATTACATCCACATTCAGACCGAGGCAAAGGACATAGAGGAATTGGATGCCACTAGACTAAGGGCAGCTCTGGTATGTCGAGTCAGGAGGAGCATACTCAACCTAATCCAGGCCGATGAGGAAACGTCATGGCACGTAGTTAAGGAAAGGTTAAAGAAAGCATTCGGTGGAGGACGATGGGCTCCCGAGGAAGACATGCTCCAGATGTTCAGGGAGTATCGGAAACCTGGGCATACACAGGGGCAATATGCAGCAGTACTGCTAGCGCGGTACAATAAAATAAAAGAGAAACTACGTGAAGTGATGGAAACGGAGCAGGTAGAAGCCAGAATGGATTTTCTGTCCAGAATCCTGAAGGTCCAGCTTGCTAGAGATACTGGCAGAAAAGAAGGGTTACCGCGAGACAAATCATTTCTGGAATGCGCCCAGGAGATGGTGGACTCAAGTGCAAGAGAAGAGGAAGCCAGACACAGCGAAGAGGTAGAAGCAGGATGGAGTAGGGTTACGTATCGTAGACCCGAGATACATCGGAATCGGCCAAGATTAGAAGCTGGGAGAAGGAGAGAGCCCGAGAAGTATAGGAAGGAGAGGTCGTTCGCAAGAGACAGGCGACCGGGGACAGATAAAAGGAGTGGAAGAAGGGAAGATAGAAGGTGCCACGAGTGCGGCAAGACGGGTCATTTGGTGGCCCAATGCCCTCGCACAAGGTGCTTTGAGTGCAACAGCGAGGGGCACATGGCACGACAATGCCCCTATATAAAGCGAAGAGAAGTAGATCGGGGTGAACCGATGGAGGTGAACATGCAGAGGTTGCGGAGGGACACCGGCAGGAGCCGTAGAGTTGGATCAGCGGATGAGACAACAGAGTCATCGGGTGTATTGGAAACTGAGGAGGAAGAACCAGGTAGCAGTGGACGAGAGCAGCGGAAGGAAAAGCGACTAGTAGGGGCGCGGAGCAGGAAGCACGCAGCAATCTGAGGAGGGTGTCTGCGGAGAGGCGACCGCGCTGAGACCTGCAATAACATTAGAGGTGAGTCTTGCTGGTTGCCAATTATTAAGATAAGAGGGGGAGTGCAGTGTTTGGTGGATACGGGGAGTTCCAACACTATTGTGACAAAAGGGGCATTGAAAAAGTTGTACGGTAACGAGAGGGTACTCCAGGTACGCGAGTGTAGATGCCAATTAATTACTCTGGGCGGGCCATGTAAAGTGGAGGGAGAAATAAACATTGAGATTAATCGGTGGGCAGGGAAACAGGGAGATTTGAACGTCCATGTAGTGGGAGAAATGACTCGGCAATACCAGATGATTATAGGGTGCGACCTGTTGGATCAGGTAGGATCGAGAGTGAGGATTCATCATGGGAAATGGGACATTAGGATCGGGACGCGCTCGTACAGCGGTAGAGGGATTGAACGAGCTAGGGAAAGGCAAATCGGGGCTGTAACCAAAATCGATGACTGGAGGTGAGGCAACGGGAGGTCAAGAGCTACCGTCCGAGGATAGTTCCACAGACGACAGACCGGATAGTATGGAGGAAATAGATGACATCATTAATGACAAGCGGCGTCAAGTAATTTGGAAAACCCGGACATCCGGTCTCCTGAAGATCGATTTTGCGAAATGTGGGACGAGCAGCGTCATTACAGTATGGTCCCAGCCTGGGATTGGGGATGACCAAATCTGCAGAGTCCTAAAAGATGTATCGAAGCAGGGGAAGGTGCACCACATCTACGTGGGAAACGCTTCTATCTGGGACAAAATTCAGAGGGTATGGAGATCAGAACGCATTGGGCTAGACCGCAGCTTCATTCGCTGTAAACGTATGGCGGAGACCATCAGAGACGAGGAGCGGCAGAAAGAAGTGACCATAGCTCATCACCAAGGGAAAACTAATCACCGGGGTATTTCAGAGACTCTGATGGCATTGCGGCGGAGGTATTTTTGGACCAAAATGAAGAAGACGGTGAGTGACATCATTGGAACTTGTGAAGTATGTCTCCGCACGAAATACGATCGCCATCCGCCGAAGGTCACACAAGACGAGACAGCCACAGCGGAGGCGCCGCTCATGGATATCCAAATCGACACATTCACCTGGAGAGGATATAAGTGGGTGACGATGGTGGATCTATTTAGTAAGGTAGCCATGGCCTATCCAGTACAGGAACGATCGGCGGATGCGGTGTTAGCGGCATTAGGCCGCTGGTTTCAGTTTTACGGGGTTCCAGAACAGATCGCATCAGATAGTGGTCGCGAGTTCGACAACGCAGCAATTCGGGAGGAGATGCGCGTTTTAGACGTTAAATGGCACCTCAACACGCCGGGACATCCTAAAAGCAGGGGATGTATTGAGCGGCTTCACGGCACCCTCAGTGAGCATCTGCGGGTATATCAAGGGGAGAAAGTGTTGGAACCAGCCATTGTTGCGTACAACCATTCTATCCATGCGGTCACGGGGTTCTCGCCGTTTGAGATACTTTTCGGCTTGCGGGAACGTCGGAGAGATTTTAGAGGAGCCACGGAAGACGAGCTACAGATGGTAAATAACCGCCTGGAAATGAGAAACTTATGGAACAAGACTTATCATAAGATTCGAGCCGAGAAAGCAAAGAGGGTGGCGCGAGAGAATTTGGCCGTGCGGGACGTGACAGGGAGAGTGGCGATTGGGACGATTGTGTACCGGAAACTAGGGTCCAATAGAGGAAAAGAACCGTCGCGTTACGAGGGACCATTCAGGGTGACAGTGATCCGGGAACACAATGTGGTTACCATCGAGAGCCTGAATGCTCCACATCGGAGACGGACAGTCCATATCGAACAACTGAAGATCCCAGCACGGGAACCGTCGTTTGGGTAGTTACTGGAGTATCCTCCCGTTCATACAGATACAGAGACATGTATGAGCTGTATCTCAGTTTGTAATTCTGTTAATAGTAGAGTTAAGATTCTTTTTTTTTTCTATTTTGTATTGCACTGATTGCGTTCTACATGCGTAAAAGATTTTCTTTCCTTATTGTATTCTCTTTTATTATAGGTAGACTGGTGAGGTGTACAGTTCTCGTATGTCATTTTCTGTTGTTGTGTTAACTTATAAGATTCTATTTTCTTTTGTCATTTTTTTTTGTTTGTTTGTTGTTTGTAAGAGTTTCCGAGGACTGTTCGGAAACTGGCAGGGGGGAGTTACAAGTGTAACCAGGACAGTATTATTGTTAATACCATAATTGTAACTATAAACAATGTAAAACATATAAAAGCAGGATTATGAGACAGAATAAAGCAGTATTGTTTCAGAAGCCTAACAGTGTGTGTTATTTCGTTCCTTTTACTCTTTTTTTTATTACTATCCGTGTCACGACGCTTAAGATATATATATATATATATATATATATATATATATATATATATATATATATATATATATATATATATATATATAGAGGTAAGGAATAGAATGGCTTTTTTAGGAAGGGATTTTAAGATATGAATTGGGATGAGGTCGTGCCCAGGAACTTTGTGGGAAGGTAATCTGTGAATAATGTTGGATAATTCAGAAGGATGGAACTCTTTGGGTAGAAGGGACATTTGGAGGGGAACATCTAACTCTTCTTTTATATATTCAATGTGAGTTGGGTTAATGATATCAGGGTGTGGATGAAAGATTTTGGAAAGGTATTGACCAAATAACTGTGATTTTTCTCCATCACATCTTGTCCAGTTATTTGATTCAGTAAGGAGTGGATGGTTGAATTCTTTGAACTTTAGGAGTTTTTTGGTGGTCATCCATAATGTTTTGTCGGTGGTTATAAGATTTTCAGTCAAGGTAATTAAATTTTGAATTTTGAACTTCTTGATTTCTGCTTTTAGTCTGTTAGTTAATTTTGTATAGATAGTTTTATCTGCTGAATATCGAGTTCTATGCCACTTCGATCTTGCTCTGCGTTTTTCTCTTAATAAGATACGAATATGCTGTGGCAAATCAGTCTGTTGATAGTTATTAATTGTATGATTTGTGATGTTATCATGCAAACTGTTTTTGATTGATGTTGTAAGTTTTTCTATGGCTGTATCAATGTCTTGATTTGTCTTAAATGAAATTTTTAAGTCCAGTTTGTCCTCCAAGTCATAATAGAAATCGTCTCAGTTAACAGGTCCTGTAATCAATGTGGGAAGGGAAGGCTTGGGAGCGAAACTTGAGTGCAAGAAAAGGAGGACTGGACTATGATCTGATGAAAGGTCATCCAAGGATTCAATATTGGCTTGTACAGGGGAAATATGGATGTAACAAATATGTCAAGGATATCGGAACGTTTTTTGAGGGATGCAGGCCAGTAGGTAGAATTTTTTTGGGGCAAGGATTGAGTAGCTCTTTGAGGATATAAGAGAAGATAGAATATATCCGCGGGAGTTGGATGTTCGACAACCCCATCATTGATGTTTAGCACTGTTTTTACAAAAATAAAACACTTTTTTGTGTAGTAAGTACATTGTACTATATGTCATTTTCTTTACTCAAAAAATTAAAAACTTGTACCGCTTCAACCTTGGAAGGGTCTGGGATTCAATACGTATTAGAGACTGTACGGTTTCTTGAACAAAATTTGTGCAGGGAGGTGATTTATCCAGATTCCTCCCTCCAGGCTTATTTTGGGTACCCACTTTATAGAGGCTGGGTAAGCCCCAGGAGGGTCCTAGATACCATAAGATGTATCTCCGGCCTGATGTACTGGTTACATAAAAATCTGCCAGCGGGCGGGATTGGAACCCTGGATCTTCGGCAGGGCAATTAAGCGCTCTACCACTAAGACACTCCACTTCCATGACCTTTACGCATGCTGTTATTAATTCTGGGGAGCTGGGTGTCCCAGAGGGTAGAATGCTGTGTTGCTGTGCCGGGTCAAATTCTCGCTGACGCAGAAAAAATAATTAATCTGTTAATAGACACGGATGAATCCTGATGAAATAGGTTAGCAGGCCCTCCAGGGGCTCACCCGATGTAGAGTGGGTACTCTTAATTGGGGTAAACATGGCTATTAAGCATGATATCGGACAAATCACCTCCCTGCACAACTGTTGTCCTTGACAGTCTCTACCAAATACTGAGTCAAAGACCCTTCTTAGGGGTTGTAGTGGTATAGGATTTTTTTTTGTTATTGACCTATAATTGGATGATTCGGAGTCGTCGATAGTTTCTTTCTGTTAATGATAGATTAAAATTATTTTTATTTAATCTCTGTTATTGAAACAGTCTCTACCATATGTTGAACAGAAGACCTTCACTGATTGTACTGGAGAGGTGATTTTTTAAAAATATTAATTCGACTTCTTCCTCTTCTTTTATGGCATGTTACATGTATGTGGGAATCCTGAGCCTTCGATAACAGAACGCCATGCACCTTTTTGTGATTGATATCTTCCATTTTTAATGTCATTTAGATATAGCCATTAACACTACCACGAAATCGGAAACTTGATCTGCTAACTTTTCTTTAACCTATTATAGACACAATCAATTGGCTACTTTGAAAAAATAGGTAAGATACGAACTGTCTTTTAAACCGTAAGCATATATTTGTGGCCACTTATTACACCATTACTATCATTAACTACGAACAGATTTTAAGATATTGTTATTCTTTTTGCATAAGAGGAACAGGTTTATTTTCCCATTTAGGATATTAAACAATGTTTGCCTATTTAGGTTGGCGGATTGAGACCTCATTCCATTTTATTTAACTTTTTAGATTTTTCTCAATAATCCTGTATAATTACAGCTTACTTAATTTTTTTTAACATAAGAGTTTAGTATTTATTTTTCAAGTGAATTCTATAAATATCAATTGCATCCATTCTCATGATTCTCCCCAGCCCAACCTCTACAGCTTGATGAATTGAGCAATGTCGGGTTTCTTATACAGCTCTCTTAACTCGCAGTCCTTTTTCTTTAGCTCTGCCTTTTTTCCTCACAGTTCCATAGATTCTTCGAAGGCACCGTTTATTATTTTAACAATTATACTATTAAATTCTTTAAAGAAATAAATTAGAAAAACCGGTGTATAAAATGAGCAATGAATCTGAGATTAATTAAAACTGATAACTGTCGTTTGACCCACTTTTTCCTTGTCATTTTATTTCCCTCCGTATCTTCCTCTGCAAAGCATCGCGACAGCATGAATGAGGTCGGTCAAGGACTCGATGAACGTAGTGGAACCAAGTCGTAACGACGTAGAGTTCCGTGAAAACAGTTACGGCGACTTTTATCTGTTACATGATGGATCGTACTATCGCGTGAGACACAGATTAGACTTTATTTGAATAGCGGACTAATTTGAAAGGGAAAGGGAGGAGGAAGCACTTGTGGGAGTATTGTTTACTTTTTTTCCCTTCCGTTGTATGTCGTCTCTTATTTAGACTATTCTTGTATCCGCTTCTGTCCTTACAATTTGTTCTGTTTTACTTCTCACATGTAAACTACTTATAACTTTTAAAGACTATATTAAATTAAATATTTTCTCCAGAACTAAAATATCTGGAATTATTAACATTATTGGGGAGCGGAGTTGCTCAGTAGTAGAGCGATGAGCTGTGATGACAATGTATCCAGGGTTTACATCCCACTCGTTGGCAGACTTTTATTTAATTTGTTAGCTGCTGGGAATAGATCTTGGGGATCTACGACCCTCCTGGGGCTTACACAGCCAATAATAAGGGGTGAAATTCTGGCTTTTGGGCGTGATCCAGGACAAATCACTTCCCTTCAAAACAGTTGCCCAAGAAACAGTACAGTCCCTACTATGTACTCAGTTCCAAACCCTTCATGGGTTGTAGTGGCCAGGTTTTTAAGTTTATGTTTTAAACTTTTTTTTTTTATTGATATTTACAACTGTAATTATATTACATCAAGTAAATCTGCTGTATGAACAAAGGACATGAACAAAAAAATCACTTGTGGAGAAACTATCCATTGATAGCACTCCAATGAAGTTTTATATGAAGTTTTATAGTTTTATAAATATATTGAAGAGCAAAAGACATAAAATAGACATTAATACACTAATGAAAAATTCAAACACAAACAGGAAATAAAAATACTTTTCAGTTTAGAAACTCAAAGCTTTTTGGTTGGAATTATCGCACTAGTGTCTAAACATGTATTTTATGTCTCTTTGGGACTTTTACTCTTTAACATTTATATGTTTTGTGGAATAGCCGTACACCCACTAGTATCTCAACAATTTCCTTTTATACTTGAATTTTTACTTTCCACTTTTTTTACAGATATGGCTTGTAATATTTTTTTTTTTATAGCTTATCTCGTTTGTCTGGTGGTGCTACCTATCGGGATAGACAGAAGGGATTATAAAACCCACCATCTGTGGGCTCTATTTATGGTGAAATATCGTTGAGGATGTGTACCCAAATTTATATTTTTATTTGGCCAAGAAATAGCAAACATTTTAATTTATCTTAACTTTCTCTCTGCGGGTCATCGGTGGAATTCTGCTGTTTTATGCTATGCTAGGTTATGTTATGTTTCGTTAAACTAATACAGCTTTGTTCTTTCGGGAATTTTTTTTTTCTTCTTTTTCACCTGGGAACTTACAAACTTGAACACTGTATATTGTCTTCAGTTTTTGTGTTGTTTATTATTATTTATTTTTCCTTTTGCTGTTTGAAATTTGGTGAGTGTATTTTGTATTTAGTTTTTTTTTTTTTTAACACTTTATTAAAAAACATTACAATCTGCTACTTGTGGGCAATAAGTAATGGTGCTATGTAGCTACAACCATTCAATAACAAAACAAAAAATGATGTAAAGAAAATAAAATGAGTGAATGTAATAAAATATATCCATGTAGAAAAATATATACATGCGGTAATAAAAGGAAATAAATGCAAAAATGATAAAGTCCAGATTAAAAAAATAAATATATAAATAAAAAAATAAAAAATAATGTACACATTCAAACCCTATTTACAATTTGCCTGGGTCCCCGAACTAAGCTTCTTCCCCAGGAATGAGGGCAAAGCAGGAGTTCGGGAGGCCCCTTTTCCTTCACTGAAATTAAACTCCAATGGAAGCTGCTTAGAACGCTTCACACACATACACACACACACACACATTTCGTGAGTTGAGAATCTGGCTAGCGCCAGTACTCTAAATAACATTATTGTTATGTATCGATTATGCCCGTAGCAAAGGAGAATCGATCTATTATCATATGATTGTAACCTACAATAGTTGTTCTTACAGTTCTATATGAATATACAAAGTGTAAACATTACTTGTGCGCTTATATTAATTTCAATAACCTTACATCAGTACTTATTATTTAAATAAGGACATAGCAGATTGGCGACGAGGTGAACATTGTTTCATTTAATTTTGTTTTAGTGTACGTTACAAACGGGTCTAACCTATCCGCTAGTTTTTTCTTCATTTTTTCAAGTTACGTTATTGTTCCATTAGTTTTGTTTTCAAGACTTTTTTAGCTTCCAAGTAAGTTTGTCATCTAAATCATAATGGATGCTAATCAGTTCAAACAGTTTCTAGAAATGCAACAACAGAACTTCAGAATGATGATGGAACAAATTTCATCTAATTCTTCTCAATCACCAAGTTCTGTGAGTAAGTTTGATAATTTCGATAAAAATAGAGAATCATTTCAACAATACATCGAAAGATTCAATATTTTTCTTGCTATGAAAGGCCTTGAGTCAAATAAATCAGTTGCGAAAAATATTCTTTTAAACAGTTTAGACCCTGAGATTTTTGAGTTACTCAAATTAAATATTGCACCAAAGGAGTTAACAGCATTGAACTTTGATCAAATAGTTCAAACACTTGAAGAACAGTTAACTGTAAAGAAGAATGTACTCCTCGAACGACACAAATTCTTGTCACAAAAACAAGAACCTCATCAGTCTATCCGAGATTTTGTAAACCATTTACAAAGATTCATTCCAAATTGTCAATTTAAATGCGAATGTAAAAAATCTGTATCTGATCTTTTCTTATATTCTCAATTTATTAGAGGCATTTCAAATCAGGAAATTCGCCATCAATTATTGCTTGATAATTCCACAACATTTTCAGAAGCAGTTTTAAAAGCACAAACCCTAGAAGCATCTATAATTGCAAATCAACAATTCAACAATAGCTCTACCGAAAATATTTCAACTAATGTGAATAGGGTTTCAGGATCACAGGGTAAGCATCAAACCAATTCTAATTCTCAATCAAGGCATAACAAAAATTCGACCAATATAAATATCAAAAATGCTCCACCAAGGAACCTTTCAAAATCACGACTCAATCTCGAACACCTTGGAATAAATGGTCTTTGCTTAAAATGTGGTAAGTCAAACCATACTGCGAATCAATGCAGGATTGAACCTGAGAATCTAAAATGCAAATTTTGTGAAAAGTCAGGCTATATTGAAAAAATTTGCTTAAAGAAGCTCATGTCTGAAAAGAAAACTGTAAATACAATAGATGGTGAAGATTTATCTTTTCAAGATCAATACAACGTATATGACATAGTAAACATTCAGAATAAAACGTTAGAAGAAGGTACAGAAAAATACTTTGTCCAAGTACAAATAAATAACAAAACTCAACAATTTGAAGTTGATTCGGGAGCAGGGCAAACTCTGTTGAACAAATCAAGCTTTAAAAAATTAAAATTAAATACTGAACTACGTAATACAAACATAAGATTCCGTTCTTACACTACAGGCGTGTTCGCACCCATTGGAGTAGCAGATGTTGAAGTTCGGTATAAGGATTCGAAATCTAAAGAAACGCTCTTCGTAGTTCCAGATAAATTTTCCAACATATTAGGTCGTTCCTGGATAAGACGTTTAAATATTCGCCTCGAGGACATTGATAACGAAAGAAACAAAGATTCAATACACCCAGTACACAAAATAATTCAAGATAATGCAGAAAGAGAGATACTTAATAAATTTGCTGATTTATTTCAAAATAAAGTTGGTTGCTGCAAAAATTTCAAGATCTCACTTAAACTAAGAGCCAATGCAAAACCAATTGCTTTGAAAGCCAGAGACGTACCACATGCGCTCAAACTTAAAGTGGAACAAGAACTTGAATCATTGGAAAATCAAGGTATCATAACGAAAGTACAGGAAAGTGATTGGGCGTCCCCGCTAGTGGTCATCCCTAAGGCCGACGGTTCAGTTCGCCTGTGTGTCGACTATAAAGTAGGTGTTAATCCGCAACTGCAAGACGCACATTACCCAATACCAAAAATAGAAGATCTCCTAACAGAACTCAATAATTCGAAATATTTTTGCTCCTTGGATTTAACTAAAGCATATCTACATGTACCAGTAGATGAAGAGAGTTCGCGAATCCAAACCATCATCACTCACAAAGGTAGTTATTCGTTCAATCGTCTCTCATTCGGTATCAAAACCGCCCCAAATGACTTTCATCTTGTCATGGACAAAGTTCTAGCTGGCTTACCAGGTGTCACCACATACTTCGACAATATAATAGTGCATGCCGTAACTCGGGAAGAATGCTATAAAAACTTAATTGGTTGTCTCGATAGATTACAAGAAAATGACCTACATCTTAATAAAGAAAAATGCGAATTTTTCAAAACAAAAGTTCAGTACCTGGGATACGTAATCGAGCAAGGGAAAATTTCAAAAGACCCAAAAAAAGTTGCTGCTATTACAAACGCACCAAGACCAGTTAGTCAAGATGATGTTAAAAGATTTTTAGGAATGGTAACATATTACGGCAAATTTATTCCCAACGTTTCTGCACTAACTTATCCACTGAGGTTACTTCTAAAAAGTCACCACAAGTACAAATGGTCTCCAGACTGCGAAAAAGCTTTTGTGAAACTAAAAAAGGAAATTGCTAGTGATAGAGTGCTAACACCATTCAATCCAAACTACCCACTAACAGTAGCTTGTGATGCTTCACCTACAGGAATAGCAGGAGTGCTGTCCCACACCATTAACAACGAGGAAAAACCAATTGCCTTCGCATCGCGCTCATTAACGAAAGCTGAAATGAACTACAGCCAATTAGACAGAGAAGCCTTATCAATTATATTTTCCCTCAAGAAATTCTATTACTACATATATGGAAAAAAGTTCACGTTCTTTACAGACAACCGTCCGCTAGCCCACATACTCCATGAAAACACAAAATTACCAGCCATGACTTCCTCCAGACTTCTACGTTATGCATCTTGGCTCACTAATTTTGATTATCAAATTCGTCATAAAAAGGCAGAAGAGAATTTAAATGCAGATTTCCTTTCAAGAGCCTCAATTGAAGATGACATTTCCCAAGACGAAAAATACATAGAAGAAGAGGTCTCTTTAATTTCAAATGAAACAATATACCAAATATCAAATTTATCTCTAAACTATGTAACTCTTGCCGACGAAACCGCACGTGACCAGCTGCTTTCAAAACTAAAATTAGAACTTTTAAACGGTGACAATTGCGACGCTATTTACCATCTTCAAAACGGGGTTATATTCAAGGATCAGAGAATCGTCATTCCAACTTCATTGCAAGCCCCAGTCCTCAAAGAACTCCACCATACTCACATAGGAATTGTCAAGATGAAACAATTAGCCAGGCAATATGTGTATTGGAAAAACATTGATAAAGATATAGAACATCTTGTAAAATCATGCCAAGAGTGCGCTCAAATAAGGAACAACCCCTCTAAAGCACCGATTCACCATTGGGAAGAACCAGCAGAGAATTTCGAAAGGATACGCATAGACTATGCCGGACCATTCCAAGACCATTATTTCCTAATCTTAGTGGATGCAAAGTCCAGATGGCTGGAAATCCGCTTGGAAAAGCCCCCCTTCAACGGATTCTACCATTAAATATCTCCAAGATATCCTTTCAGCACATGGTTTACCAAAAGTAATCGTTTCGGACAATGCAACAATATTTAAGAGTGCAACATTTTCCGAATTTTGTTTAGAACATGGGATCATCCAGAAGTTTATAGCCCCTGGCCATCCAGCCACAAATGGAATTGCGGAACGAAATGTGCAAACGCTAAAAAATAAATTGAAGGCGATGGCTACTTCATCATTACCTCTCCATAGGAAGATACAAGAAATTCTGATGCGATATAGATCAACACCCTTAGCAAGCGGTAAAACTCCATCAGAATTATACCTAGGGAGGAAAATAAGAATCAAACTAGATCTTTTGAAGCCACCAAAACATACAACTTCCCTGGACACCACCACCATCGCACGTCAACTAAACGTGGGAGACCGAATTCAATCTAGATGGTATACATCCTCAAACAAGCCAACATGGAAATTGGGTACAATAATAAAAAAACTCGGAAAGCGGCACTACATGGTCGAACACGACGATGGCTATCGTCTTAAAAGACATATTAACCAATTATATAAGGTATCCATACCTAAGAAGAATACAACTTTCGACCTCTCGCTTCCAAGCATCATTACGCTACCTCAACAGGAAGGAGATCCACCAAATGAGCACAGGCCAGAACCACCACAGACCTTGCCGGAGCCTCAAGAACAAATCAGCGGCCACCGAGAACTGCAGCCAATCCTTAGGAGATCAGCGAGAGTGCGAAGATTGCCAACCAGATTACAGGATTATGATTTAACATCTTAATTCATTATTATCGACTTCAAATTTATTTAAATACTTTAAATAGTGCGGGAGATTGTTATGTATCGATTATGCCCGTAGCAAAGGAGAATCGATCTATTATCATATGATTGTAACCTACAATAGTTGTTCTTACAGTTCTATATGAATATACAAAGTGTAAACATTACTTGTGCGCTTATATTAATTTCAATAACCTTACATCAGTACTTATTATTTAAATAAGGACATAGCAATTATTATAACAATTCTCGGGGCCATTGCCTGTTTAGACGGCGGGGTGGATTGTATGGATGTGTGAAACTGGATAATGACTGAGCCAGGGGGCTGGGATGACAGGCAAGGTTTTGGTGGAAGTTTGAGAATTTAGTAGGGATGAGGTCGAGGACGAAAGAAATGTTGAGCTCATTATGGAGGGTTTTGTTGGAGACATAATAAGAAGCGTTGACAATACTTCTCAGGACTTCAGATTGAAAGGATTTAATGCGTCTGATATTCGATTTTTTTTGCGGTCCCCCACAGTTCCAGTCCATAGGTCCAGATAGGTTTGATGATCGTCTTGTATATTAGTAGTTTATAGTCTATTAAAAGATGGGAGACCCTACATAGCAATCTGTATAGTTGGCTGAATCGTCTGTCAAGTTCTTGTCTTTTGAGTCTGGTATGAGGATTCCATGTTAGTCTTTTGTCCAGGAAGAAGCCAAGGTATCGTACTGTGTCGGAAATGGGTAGGACAGTTTCATTGAATATTACAGAAGGACATGTTCCCCGGCGAAATGTATAAGTCACGTGTTTGCATTAGTATTTATTAGCTACTTTTAAATAACCTTTTCAAGTTGGGGGCCGGCAACATTCCTCAGCATTCAGTAGTTTAGTAGGCCTTGGAAGTAGTGGGGTGTATCCTTTGGTTAGTGTCTTTCATTTCGAGGTTAGTATATGCTTTATTAATTTTTTCCCCTTTTGATTATTCTCTTTCTGTCCTAATGAATCGGCGAAGCATTGACAGATATTTGTTTTTCCTATTATAGTTTACAGACTAAAGGTTTTTTTACAATAATGTATTAATATCTGGATGTATTATATTCAAGAAAAATTATGCAAAGTAAGAACTGTCTTTTTCTGTAATTAAAGAGGAGAAATATTTGAAGATACTTATAACGTAATTACAATCAGCAAATACCAACAAATTTTATGTCATTTAAAATCATCTTTTTTTTTCACTTAATAAACAACGTTTTCCTCTTTAGCTTCGTGGATGCGTAATACTTCATTTCGTTTTTCAATTGTCCATATTATACGTCAAACCAAACAATGAAAAACAGAACAAAGGAATCATATAATGTTTGCTGTTTTTCAGAAATAATATGGTATGTTATTTTTGAAAGTGGCATAAGGTTAATTCTTTTCCATGTATCAATATTTAATATTTGGTTTTAAATTCATCAGCAAATATGGGTAAAGAGTGGTGTTTTAAACACGATACACCCATTAATTTTTATCGTGGATTAATAATCATTAAAGTCATTTAAAAGAATAAACGATTTTTTTTTTTAGATCCAAATGAACTTATACCACTTTCAAAAATAACAGCTTATATATACCAATATATGAAATTAAAACTTAAGTATGTTTTCAAACTATGTAGGCTTGATGGTTATACTATTTTAAGCTGAATTATATGTTTTTTATAGAATTGGTAAAATGGATACACGTTTTAATTACGTTTTATACTGCTCCAGCATCCTTCGATTGGTTCTATTTTTATTGTATTTTTTACATTAGCTTGGGCTTTAGGTTCAAAATTTAATTCGAATGTTCGCGAAAGTTACTTCCTTTTTAATTATTACTAAGTTTTTTTTAAATAATTAAATAAGCATCACAGTAATTATGATAATTTCTGTAATCAAGGCAAATTCAGTTTTTTTTTTAATGCTAATAAGCCAGGAGGAATAATTGTTTTCCCTATTATAACTAAAATTTGAACTGAACGTTATCTTATAACTTCGAATATATACCAATGCCAATCATTGAATTACAAATATCGGTGATGATCCTACTTATTGCGAAATAGTAGTCGAAAAATTCGAACGATCAAAATAGTTTGTAGTACCTAAAATAGCAGCTAGCCATTGTATATTATTTCTCTACGTATTTTAAGGATAAAATAATAAATAATATCCGCTAATATAAACCATATAGCAGCACAGAAGTTTATCAAAACAACACTCATTCAGAAATCAGGTTTCAGTTTTCTGTATTATTATCCTTTCACAAATTATAACAAATTTAATTAAGATTGTTTTTTCACACTACCTAATGTATTGTTCGGTTCAAAATCACTTTTACACTTCAGACTAATGGCAATATTTAATAAAAATTAAATCCGAGAAGACAAAAAAAGGAGCATAATAAAGCTTGTGATAAAAACTGTACCAGCACTGAATGAAAGCATAATATAGATATAATAAATATAGGTTAATATTAAAAAAATAAAAATCTGCGAGTTACAATCATTCAAAAAATAATCATCCCATAATCAGGCAGCGTCAGAAGGGAAAATAGGATAGGAGGGTTTTAAATGCGAATAAGAGGAGGATTCCAGAAAGTGGTAGAGTGGGTAATAAAACGGTCCTGAAATGAGGCAGATCTGCGACGAGAGATATAAAGGTAAGATGGTTGAGATCCTGTGATAAGGCAGTGGAAAGACGAATTTGTACTCGTAGTGGACCTCCATAATAACTCTATATTTTTTTTTTTTTTAAATGCTTGTTCTAACTTATATTTTTTAAATTTAGAACTTTTATTATACGTTCTTAGGGGAATTTTACGTCTTTTTTTTTTTTTAAGATTTTTTAAGAAGTTTATCGGAAAGCCTTATGTAATATCTCACTTCTAAGAATTCTTTAGCCAGACGATTTCTACAAAATACATGGACAGGACTTTTGCTGCTTTCAACTGAATTTTTGAGTGAGGCTGTACTAAGAGATTTCACTTTTAAAGTTGCCACTTAAACATGGAAAATGTCCATCTTCTGTTTTCTTGCGGCAATTTCATTTTTTCAAACGGTTTCCACAAAATAATCTTATTTTTTCTGTAACTATAACGTTTGTATGTTGTAACTATTTGCAGTTTAAGCCATGCGACATTGCAGACAATTCTGGCGTTAAAATTAAATTAGTTTTGTTGTTGCTATGATTATATAAACAAATATGATTTTTTTTATTGACATTTAATCTATATCTATCATGTTATATTCTTAAATCAAAATGTGTGCATTATTAAAATTAAAAATGTTATTACTTTACTGCAAATGTCATTTTGTATGTCATTTTTCATAATTAACTATGTTCTCCGTTCTTATTGTGCCTTACTAGTTATTACTTTATGTACTACAGCTATCCTTTATAATATTTCATTAACAATTTGTGTACATAATCGTCCCCATTATCAGTTAACTGTATTTTTCTATTTTTCTCCCTCCCCCCCATCTTTATTTTCCACCTCTCAGATACCTTGATACTTATGTATTTTAATTTTAATATTTACCATTACATTTTTATCTTCAGCTTTGAGCGCGAAAAGGCCTCAAAGACCCCGCGAATATCATGCCTAGGTTTTCCTCCTCAACTTCCTCTTCCTCCACACTTCCCTCATGAGCTCCGGCGTGTCTGCGCTTCCTTTCCTCTGACCACGCACAAGCCCTTTTTGGGCGTTCTTTGTCCAGGAAGACCTTCATATCATTTAGTGACTTTCTATAGGTTTCTCTATCCTGACAATCTGAGTCCTTCAGTCCTTCTGAATCCATGTCGACCCTGATCTGCTTGAAAAAACCCGTCGTGTTCTTGCGCTGGTGGAATCGCGGAAAGATTCCTCGGTTTAACCTTTCAGGGCTCATCCTCATCTTGTGTCCATAGAATTTTAGTCTTCTTACTCTGATGTTGGTCTCCAGGCTGTTGTTGTTATTGTATATTCTTTGTTGGACTGTGGCCTGTATCCTTCGGGTGTCTTTTTGGGCCCGTAGATTTTCCTAAGAACTTTTCTTTCCACTTTCAGAAGCTTTTCCACGCTCGGGAGACAGGAGGTCTCCGTCCCACATAATATCACGGGTTTGATCACGGTGTTATAGTGTCGTACTTTGGCTTTGGTGGATAAGTTATTTTTGTTTTAGAAGTTCCTGAGGTCGAAACACAATCTCTCCAGCTTGGTGACTTTTCCTTTAAAGCTTTCTCGGTCCGAACCGTTATTCAGATCACGACCGCCTTTTTCTTGTATTTTCAATCCGTTGTCATTAGTTCTGTCTTTCCAGGGGAGATTCGAAGGCCCGTTTTCCTGGCTATCCTTGAGAGGGCATTTATCTGAGTGACCGCCTCTTCCTCCGTTTTCGCTCTTTCTTTCTTCCTCCGTTCATTACCGGAGATAATCCATCTGCCGGCCTGAGTCCCTTTTTGATCCGGAATGGTTTGCTGATGTGTCCTTGGCATTTGACTTTCGACTCGGTCTCCAACAGGGTCAGTCCTATCAGCGTCCTGGTTTTCTGGTCGACCTCGTAGTCCTTGAGTATTGCGAGTAGGATCTCTTTGTCCACGGAGTACGCCTTCTTGAAGTCGACGACCGAGATGAACAGGTTTTTCTTGTTCTAAATTCTATAGTATCTGATCAGGAGCTTAAGGCTCAGGATCTATTCTCGGCATGATCTGTTTTTCCTGAATCCTCCCTGATATTCCCCGATCTTCGGGTCCACTTGTGGGTACAACCTGTTCAGGAGTTCTTTGGAGAGAATTTTATATGTTACCGGTAATAGGGATATCCCTCTGTAGTTGTTCACATCGGATTTATCCCCTTTCTTGTGTAGTGGGTGTACCAGGGCGGTTTTCCATTTCTTCGGGATTCTTTCTTCACTCCGGACGTCCATCAACATTTCCATGACTTTTCCTGAAATCTTCTCCAGTTAGTTTCCACATTTCCGCGAGAACCCCATCCCCCCACTTTGTTTTTAAGGGACGCGATGATCTCGTCCAGTTCTTCATCCTCCGGTGTGTATGACTCTGGATCCAGAGGGGTGTTGTCGACTGTTGCCAGTTTCTCATTTGGTTCTTCACAGTTCAAAAACTCTTCAAAATACTTCGCGAACTCGTCACAGATTTCTTCTTTGTTTTGTGCCAGGGGTTTTCCTTTCCTCTTTAATACCAGACCAGAGAGTGTGAACCCTTTGATTTTCTGCTTGCATCTTTTGTAAAAGAGGCTGGTGTTGTCCTTTCTGAAGTTTAGTTCCAGTTCCGTAAGTTGTTCATTGAGGAAGCTCCTTCTCATTTTCTTCAGTATTTGATGTGCGTTTTTCCTTTTTTTATAGAGGCTGGGTGAGCCCCAGGAGGGTCCTAGATCCCATACAATCCATCTCCGGTCGCAAACAGACTAAATCAAAGTCCTGCCTGCAGCGAGATTTGAACCAGGATTTCCAGCATGGCGACTCAGTTTTCTTCCACTGAAACATTCCGAATAAGAACTTAACCAACTTATGTAAAGGAGATGGTTGGGGGGTGCAGTCAATAAGAACACCGAATAAGTGAAGTACTTATATTATGTGCCGACGTTTCGACCTACAGTGTAGGTCATCATCAGGGCGAATGATGGGAAGCGTGGCCGTTAGAGATCGCGGCTAGAGTGTCACACTCTAGTGAGACACTCTAGCCGCGATCTCTAACGGCCACGCTTCCCATCATTCGCCCTGATGATGACCTACACTGTAGGTCGAAACGTCGGCACATAATATAAGTACTTCACTTATTCGGTGTTCTTATTGACTGCACCCCCCAACCATCTCCTTTACATAAGATCATCCAGTCAACCTTTTTCATCTCATTAACCAACTTATAATCAACTTATGGACAAACATTAGATTTGTGAACGATCTCTGGGTACTTGTCTTTATTCATGCCAAAAAGTACCATTCCTGCAATTTACTTGTTGTATTGTTATAAATTTCAATGAATAAATTATAATTTATTCGCATCAACTACTTTATGGAAGAGAGATTTGTATCAGAGATTGATAACCATTTTTTATTATTTTGATTATTGTTATTTTATCGACCTTCTATAATGATTTTTTTCCTGAAAATTGTCAACTACCTAAGAAGGAAGAAGTATTATGCATCATAAAATATATTATAGATTTGATTTAAACTATATGTTATATTTTAAAATATTTAAAATTTAAATCGTAATTCTTGTACAACTTAATTCACTATTTCATAAGATCCTTCGTTTCAAAGTAGTTTTTCAAAATATTTAGAAATAACATATAACCAGACGACTTGTGGTCTAGTGGTTAGTATAAAAATCAACTAAGACCAAGATCGCGGGTTCGTAGCCCCTTGGCCCTAGGATTTTTTACAGGAAGTAATAAATTCTTGGTTATGCTGTCCTTAGGAAGGGACGTTAAAAGCGGGTTCCGAGCCTATAAGATGTCAGGCACTCGTTAAAGAACCATATCTTAATGATACCAGGATAGGCAAAAATGACGAAAAATCATAAATTCAAATATATTAATAACTTGGTTTGATACTAGTTAAACAATATAAATACATACTGCAGATTAACGGATATATATATATATATATATATATATATATATATATATATATATATATATATGATTTTTATTGTTATAACAAAGCCGAGATCATCGGAGGCGTATCTGTTACTGGCGTGCACGGAAGTTGCGTGCATTGTACTCACTTTTAGATGACGATTGTGGGGGCTGGATTCACTGACTGTCATCTTGGGATCAATGGAACAATTTCCCTGTGGTTTTTATTCATGTATTTTTCTCTGAAGTAATAAATAAATAAATGAACTTGGAAAAAAGAACAGTAACATAAAAGTTCCAAATACAAGAAAATCGTCACCAATGTTCGCATAGTTACATATTAGTATTTAAGGAAACGGGAAAGAAGATGATCTCATGAACTTCTAAGTTGAATTGGTTTGTTTGTCTATTCATTTAGCGTCACTTTATGTCGATATGGCTAATCGATCAATGCTACAGTAGAAGTCTTAAATTTTGCCAAGGATTGTTTACAACCTTTAAAAGGTCTCAAGGCCTCGATCTTGTTCATAGTACTCATATGTTGTTATGCTAGCCAAGTTGAATGTATTATTTGAAAACCACTGAGTAGTTTATCTATTTTTTTTATCCATTATTTCATTATGTATCATTCATTGTATTTACTTGTGGTATTGCTATAATGCTGTAGTAAATTTCAATGTGTAAAATTAAAAAAAAATGCAAAGGGTGAATAACATGAAGGCAGCATAAAATACCATTTTTCAAAACCTTCATATGGGATTTTAATACTTCTCAATCATAAGGAGTTGAAAACAATTTGATCGATTGATTGTTGGTACACAGGATAAAAATTATCAGATAAAAAAAGTGATTGAAACAGTCGCCCCTCCATTAATATATCTAACGCTGAGAACATTATGGACGTGTGGTGATTGATACTAGTGGAAAAAAGTAGCAGGTACAGCAGTGGAGCAGGAACATGTCACTGATACCACACCCTATTTTTGCCATCCGTAAGTATGAGATCATTGTTGATATTTGTTATTATAATTTTCAAAATTTAATTTTGTGTTTTAACATTACGAAATAGTTAATAAAACTGTATTACTTAAAATACTTATTTTCAACATTTCGTGATACATGTCCCATCTTTAGATCTTTAATGTTTAAAAAAATGTTTTTAATTTTTCCAAAATTTCCGAAGTTAGTAGTTCCATCTGCTTTTTGACTGTTGAAGCGTCACGAATCAATATTGCCAGATCATCTGGAAACTGATATACAATCTTCTGCAAATGTGCCTCTACTAGAGTGATATAGTGATTGGTTACAAATAGGGTAATAATTACAAAATAGATCTTCTATGATTTTGGCCTTCGCCGATGACATAGATATTGTTTCATGAAAACCCCTTCAGATTTAGAAAATGTTTTTATCAGTCTCCAGATATCGGCGGCTGGATTGGGTTTAGATGTCAATGAATCAAAAACCTAATATATGCTTGCAGGCCTACTACTGAATGTGCACGAACCATCGTATTTTATGTCTGAAGGCTTTACATTTGAAAGAGTGAAGAATTTGTGTATCTTGGATCACAGGTAAACGCGTCTAATGACATAAAAGCAGAAATCCATCGCAGAATTATGTCCTTAAATAAAAGTTATTTCGGATTACTGGAGCATTTTAGAAGCAGGGCTATTTCTCAAAATAGCACAAAGGTGCATTTGTAAACCCTGGTAAGATCGGTTCCTACTTATGCCTCCGAATGCTGGACATTAAATGCTGCGAAAGCTGGACATTCCCAGTTCACAAGAAGCCCAACACAGGAAGGTTCGAGATGAAAATATTGAGGAGAATTTATGGCCCAGTTTGCACCAATGGGATCTGGAGGATAAGGAAGAACGCTGAGCTAACAAGACTCTACAAGAGCCCAGATATTTGAAGGTTAATTATAGGACGGCGTCGATGGGCAGGTCATATAATTAGAATGCCCCAGGGGCAGATTCCTAAAATGGCCCTCGACGAATCGATTTATGGGACAAGAAGAGTAGGAAGACCTCGGCACTGATGGATCGATGGAGTAGCGGCGGATGGGAATCATGGGAATCCGAACCGATTGGAGAGCAGTGGCAACCAATAGAGAAGACTGGCGAACTAAGCTGCAGGTGGCCTTGACTCTACAGGAGCTGTATCGCCACGGATGATGATGATGAGAGTGATTGGTTGTTCAATCTTTAGAGCTGATTTCTGGTTGCACCATTCTTGTAGCACCTTTTCTATGACGCAGTTGAAGAGTAGTGGAGAGATCCCACATATATTTGAAACATATAATCAAATTATAATACTTTTTGTCAACCTTAGTTTTAAAATTTTCAATAATGATAATATTATCATTAAGTATTTATTTATATAATATATTTTTACTTTTTTTTGTTACAACTAGTATATTGATATATGAATCCTCCATGTTTCTGGCTGCAGTTTATATTTTCTACATTAAAATTGATTTATTTCAGTTACTCTTTTTAATATATCATCCAAAGTACCATTAACACCCACTGGCAGTGTCTGCTTGTTCATTCTCAATCCCTGAAGAATTTATTGGCTTGTCCGGAAAATAATGCAGGATGTTTTCTTTAAAATACCTCTTCAAATGGTAAACTGTTAATGTTTGCTGGACTTCTGACTTTTATAAATGTAAACACTTATTAATCCTCTTTCAAGCAAAAATGTTTGTTCACCTCTGTAACATTTTTCTACTTTTAAATGATTCAAACTTTAATAAGTTGCAAAAGCGTGATATTCGCATAATTTTGTTTGAGTTCAAACTAGGACGAACCGGGGCTCAAGCCGCATAATAGTCTGTTTCAGGTATTGTTGAAGTTTGAATGTCATTTGAAGTTTTATTTGCCTCTAGAAACATTGTAATATTTAATTTAATTATGTTTTATGTTCACGGATAGTTTAAAATTAAAATTTAGATTCAAATATTCATCATAAAATTAATATTAGTTATTTACTAGGGCTCAGTGGGTAGAGGGCTCAGTTGCTGTGCCGAAGGTTCCCGGCGGATAAAATATTTAATCTTTTGACAGCCGTAGCTGGACCCTGTCTGATCTGACGACCCTGCTGGGACTCACATAGTCTACATAATGTGGGTGCCCTTAATTGGGGAAAAGACCCTGAACAACCGTTGTCCTCATTCTTATTATGCAATGAACCCAGGTTGTAGTGGTACATTTTTGTTTTGTGTGTTAACTAATTACTATACCTTTCTTCAATTTATTTATTACCGTTCGGTAAAGTTCAAAACGTGATCTTCAAAATTGAAAATTGCCTTAATATTAAAATAATATAAAATATATTTTTTTATATGACGTTGCTGCCCCATTATAAACTAGCAAATTAAAAGTTTTGGCGTAAAAACCATTAGCCGAAGTTGCCTCTCGCACTTTATATTATGCTATATGTTTTCATCTATTTAGTTTCTGATTCTAATTAAAAACAAATCCACACCAGGTGCTTATCCAATTATTAATTTAACTTTATGAGTGATTTAAAAAATCATGACACTCCTCCCTAACGCAGTATCTAAATTATTCGCAACAGAAATGGGATCGTTCTTCAAAATGCGGTGGCTGAGGCTCTGCCCTCTTCCGAGATAATAAGATATTCTGAAGCTGGGGAGGGTTGAGAAAAAAAATAGGATAATATAAAACCGGGAGAGAGGCTATTATGGCGGGAGGTCAAAGGCGCGGGAAGGAAGCGAAGGGTCTACATCAACCGTTCTCCTTAAAAATGTTCACAGGAAGCGTTATACTTATTTAAATTCCGGAGGTTAGTGGGAAAAAAATGTCGGTTCTTGGTTCAGCGAACGCAACTAACTCCTGGGGAGAAGGAAGTTGTCAGCCCTTAGCTTTATATATCATATTTGGAGTATCTCTGCGAGGAAGAGGGGGTCTCCAAAAATTGTTGAGCCTTTTATAAAAATTAGTTTTTAATTTCTAGACCGTAAATAGGTCATTTAATAAAAAAATGTCGCGTTTACTGCTATTGACACATTTATTTCAACGTTAGGGCTTATTTCTAAACAACTAAAATTGCTGAATAAACTATATTTCGGATCTGTGAGCTTGAAAAGCTTCTTCGAGCTAATGTTATAACTTGCCCCGTTAGTTACTGTCAAAGAGCAAAATTCAGTAATAAACAAGGCCAGGTGCTGAAACATTGGTTTATTAAAACTAAAGTACAATAGCATAAAGAATATTAGTTAAAAACGTCAAAGATATAAAAAGGGGAATAAATTTGATAACATTGAAAGAACAGAACAATGAATACAGAAATGAAAGAACCATGAATAATTAAATTAGAGATAACAACAAGGAATATATATGAAAAGAACATTACTGAATTTTAAGATATTAAATAGTCTAAGAGAGAACAAACACTGGGCGATTGGGTCACACGGCGAGATTATTTTATAGTCTTCAGTTGGAAGATGTGGTGCTAGACGATCTTAATGATGGCGATCACTGGTTCACATAGTCTGAATAATTTAATAAGACTGAACTTACAGCTGGGCTTCGGCGACTCATTACCTCCGTTGTGGCAGCATCTGGTTGCTAGTCGACAT
The DNA here is from genome assembly GCA_037127475.1 of Arma custos. Classification (NCBI taxonomy): domain Eukaryota; kingdom Metazoa; phylum Arthropoda; class Insecta; order Hemiptera; family Pentatomidae; genus Arma; species Arma custos. Next base: position 58,348,026 of record CM073764.1, read on the forward strand.
AATGCATCTTGATTATAAAGGGCACCCATCTCGTATCATAAAAAAAGCGGACTCAGATAATGTAATACCTTGACATACCTACGGGTAATAGAAGGCTGTAGATTACGCATATACATATTGTATTGTTATATGTTGTAATTGCAATTTAATAAAATAAAGTAGGTTCAGGAAAAAAAAGTATATATGAGGAGGTGAGTTGCAAAACTCGTTTGTTCCACAGGAACACGTTTTTCAGGAAACTCAAAAAACTTACCTCGTCTCTTAGAGTGGCCAGATAAAAAATTTTTTTTTGCTTTCGAAAGGTACAGCTTCCCTGTGGAAGTGAGCTTGGAATGAAAAAAATTACTGATTTGATGATAACAAAAAAAAAGTAACTAAGTATGAAATGAGAAAGTTTTTTCAAAAAAATGGAACGAACGAGTTTTGCACCTCACCTACTCATATATATATATATATATATATATATATATATATATATCGGCGGATATCATCAGTATAACGGTTCCATGAGGCGGCTGAAGGTGAAGAAGCATGCGGCGAGATCGAAGTCTGAAGAAGAAGGCCTCGCCAGGGCGGCGAAGTGGAAGAATATCCCCTCAACTGTCTTAAGGCCTACTACAGTTTTATTTGCCGATTATGGCAGCCATGACTAGGCGCATGATTTAAATTTGTATTCTACTGCATCAATTTGCTACTGAACGCTAATGGTTAAGTACTGAATAATTTCCTTTTAAGTTTCACCGGTTATTCTTTCTCTTATGGAGCTTCATAGTATTTGAAAGGTGCCATCCTACTTCAAGTTTAAGAAAACCATTTGTCCATAGGTTTTTCTAGTTTTTTAATATAGAATTAGTTAATTACCCTGCAGTAATGCTGATTTAGTGAAACGGAATAGCATGGCCCTACCGTGCTAGTGTAATCTATTACTTCCATTACTTTGTTTGAAGTGAACATGTTATTAACTTATTTATTAACACTGTTTGGATTCCTTTAATAACATATTGTTTTTTATTTTTGTCATAATGAAGTTGCCGTAGCTATAGTCTATGGTTCCCTCACTCCCAGCCTCAAAATAGATGTAGACAGTCATGAGAACTGTCGGCAGAAGTGAAAATTCAAAATCTTGAAATGACAGTGTTATTTTTTCATAATCATCATGATCAATCTTCATAACCGCCTGAGTGTGAGGAGGAATTCTGCACAGCCTTCTCCAGCTCCGCCGGTCTTCCACCAACTGTGCTCTTTTGCTCCAATGGAGTCCCCTCTTCTCAAAGTCCTCCCTCACCTCTTCTTCCCACCTCCTCCTAGGTCGTCCACTTCCTCGTTTTCCCTCCACTTTGGCAATGGCCAAATCATCAAAGCAATTCTGCTAGGATCCATCCGCAGGAGGTGTCCAAGCCATCTCAGTATGTTTTCCTCTATTAGCTCGTTGGCTGGTTTAACATTCAGGTTCGACCTTGTAGTGGTGTTCCGGACTCTGTCTCTTTTTGTTTTGCCCTCTATCTTCCTGAGAAATCTCATTTCTGCTGCTTGTATTGTGGATTGGTGTTTCTTTGTCAGCGTCCATGATTCTGAAGAGTACGTGAGGATAGGGAGGAATGTTGACTTATATGCAGCTACTTTTGTTTCCTTTTCTACTTCTCTTTGGTTAAGAAATCCTCTCTTAACCGCTTCAAACATCCAGCCTCCGGCACCGATTCTCTCGGTCACTTCCAAATCGATGTATCCGTTTTCATTTAGGTGCGCTCCCAGGTATTTGAAGTTCTCCTCTTGTTCCAGGACTCTATCTTCAACTCTAATGACCCTCATTATTCTCCTTGGCTTCTTTCCTACCCTCATCACTTTTGTTTTATTAGGGCTTATGGTCGTATTTATGGCCAGCAAATCTTCTTTTAATCTGCTAACATTGTGCAGAAGGTTTCTGTCATTCTATGAAAAAACCACAGTGTCATCCGCAAATGCCAGCAGTGAGAGGCTTATTTTTAGGCAGATTGGCATATCTTAGGTGGAACTTCCTCATTTTACATCGGAAACCACCATCGGAATCCGGCAGGGATGTAGTTTGAATCCCCTACTGTTCATTTTGGTCATGGATTCAGCTCTTCGAAAAGCCAAGACAAAAATGAGGAAGTGTTCTTTGTTAAATTGCTAAATCAAAGATAGCCTGCATTAATTAGATTTCAAATTTTTAACATCAGTCTGGTTTTCACATATACTGACAGTCCAAACAAAAATTATATGCATTTTCAAGCATTTTATTAATTAATCAAAACATGTGATGGACTGCACAAGCTCACTACAAAATATCAATAATGTAATAGAAATAATTAGTATTTAGTGATACCTTGTATATTTACCTTGTATATTTATTGTAGATGTGAATGAAATTCATTTTCATTTTTAGCTTTATTATCATCATAAAGTTCAACTGCACTTATTTGTACTAATTTGAACTTTAAATTATTTGATAATACAAATGTTAGCAGTATACAGTTCAGTATTATTTAAACTATGACAAATATTATCATTCAAGGGAAACGAAAAGTTTTACTAGTTATTGATATTTTAAGTTATTAGTAAATATCAATAATTAAAGTAAGGTTCTAATTAAAAATATGAAATAAATTCTATTACTAAAACTAATACCTTATAATCAGAATCTGAGCCATAAAAAAGTACGTCTATTAAGAGAAAAAAGAAAAATTTTGTTTATATATTAGTGTTAATGAGCATGTAAAGGACTCTATTAATTATTAGGAAGAATCGCGCTTCTACTAAACGGCCGTTCAGTTAAGTATTATCTTTCTTATCAGACAAACATTAACATTAAAGCTAGAGTTGATTTCAACAAATTTTATATTTCAAATACTCGATCACGCAATTTATTTATTTATATTCATTGAAAAGCCTTATCCAACGAGGGTATTTAAAAACCAAAACAATATAGCCCAAAAATTTATCTGGTGGGTCTAACGTGGTTTGATTTCTGTTAGCAACTTAAAATAAGACATTTCACATGACAAATAAAATATCTCATGGGAAACGAAAAGTTCAATCGGTCATTTACCTTTTAAATTATTATTAGTATGAATTGCACAACTATTGAACGACCTTTTAGTTAAATATTCTCATTCTTATAATGATAATAAATTATATTATAATTTTATTCTTACCTTTAAACTAAAGTTGATTAAAACAAATCGTATAACGCATATAAACTGGCCGCTACGCGTCGCCAGTCTCGTGCAATACGTCACAAGCATGTTCGTGTCGGTGACGCGAACCGAATAGTTTTCCCCTAGCGAAAATCGCTAAACGCGGTTAAAGAAGTTTTCACTTCAAAAACAAGATATGCCAAGCCTTCAAATTTGTTGAGCCTTTTATAAAAATTAGTTCTCGATTTCAGGTATGTAAATCTAACATTTTGTTCTTTTATTATTTTGAACATTTTATTGGGATTATTTAAACATTTTCCACCATCTGTAAAATCATTATTTACAGATATTCTAGAGCCTCGAGGTCCCTGTAAGCCCTCAGTTATCCATACACGTAGCAGCCTAGTCTATTAACTATTTAATCTACCCCTAATCTCTAATGTTCATGATCCTTCAAGTAACAGTGACAATATTGAGGATAAAAATTTAATCATTCGAGCTTTAATAATTAGATGTAATTTTTTAAAATATTATTTTAAGTTTAAAAAATATACATATATTATTCAATGCTAATTTTTTAAAATTACTTTTGGCCATTATTAGATTACTCCAAGTACTCTGCGCCATAATGGCCTCATTCGCAAATATATTAATAATAATATATTTCAAAATGTAGAAGCAGTATACATTATTTGTAATTAGATTATCATCATCAATGGAACATAAATATGTTGATGCATACTGTTCTAAGTGGTTTATATCTGAATTTTAATATATATGAGTTTAATAATTTATAAACAACATGATGGAAATGGACCATTATTTAATGAATGCATACATTTAAGTTTATATTGCATTATTCATATATCACCAGTGACGTAAGGAATGGATGAGGTTGTGGTTTATTCATCATAGCATGTGTATATGTTATTCTGAAATACGAAAGCAGTGATATATCGTGGAGTGAATAATTTTATATTGGCTTCGTCATTTTTAAAAACGATGCTTTGCGACGAACTTCTATTACATATGGAGTTCACTGGAACGGATGAAAAGCAGATCATGCGATGGAATTTGTGTTCAAATCAGGGATGGCATCTACAATTTGCAGTATGCCGACAATCAAGTAAATAATCGCATCGGATCAGGATGACGTGAGATATATGTTGAGGAAGTTGCTGTCAACACATATTCCAGATGGGGGCTGAAAATCAGTAAAAATAAAACGGAGTATATGGTTTTCAACGCTCCAAATTTACCACTTGAAATCGATGACTGGACACTCAATGCTTGCAAACAGTTCAAGTACCTCGGCTCTCTTCTGGAGGAGGTAGTGAGGGTGACATCAGACATAAAGTAAACATGGGGAAAAAATAATAAGTTCGATAAATTCCACCCTATGGAGTAAGGAAATAAGATTGGGAACTAAAAAGATCTACCATTCCTTCGTAGAAAGCGTAGCCACTAAAGGATCAGAGGTTTGGACACTCACGAAAAAGGCGGAGAATAGGTTGCTTTCCATGGAATGGATGTCTGGAGAAGAAGCTGTGGTATATCGCGAACCAAACAGATCCCAAACGCAGCAATTAGAGATAAGGTCGGATGTCAAAAGAACATCCTTTACCAGATCGGAACTAAAAGGTTAAAGTGTTATGGCCACTTAATGCGGATGGAGGAAAACCGCTGGTCAAAGAAAATTCATAACTAAAGACCACCCGAAAGAAAAAAGCGTGGAAGACCAAAGATAAGATGGATGGAGGACATGGAGGAGTCCATGGCAGCCAGAGGACTCCGTGAGGAGGATTGGATGGACAGAGAGCAGTGGCTTTTGAGTATTGGGGATATGACTCCTTAAGTTGTAAAAAACTCCAGAAAAAAAAAAAATATATATATATATATATATATATATATATATATATATATATATATATATATATATATATATACACAGGGGGATCTCCTTGTTACTGGTGACGTACAAAATTTTGTCTAAAGCACTTCTAAATATAACAAACGCTCACAGACACAACATCAAGAATTTAGTTTCAAAGCGAAATTTAGGAACCGTTCAAAATCAAAACAGGAGTTCGACAAGGAGATGGACAGCCTCCGATTCTCTTTAACTTAGTCTTGGATAAAATATTAAAAACATGGAAATACATATTAGAAAGCAGAGGTACTAAAAATATAAATATGGGACAAGGGAAAAACAAGTTTGAGGTAAAATGTTTAGTCTTTGTGGATGATATAGCATTGATAACTGAAAACCATACAAATGCAACTGTTAAGCTTGATCTACTACACGAGTTTTATGAAAAGACTGGGTTACAGATATCATAGAACCAACGGAGTATATAGAACAAAGCCTAAAAAAAAAACCCTGCACCATTTCAACCCTTGAACGGGTCTGGGGTTCAGTAGGAGCTCCTAGATCCGATACGATCCATCTCCGGCTGCAAACAGGCTAAATAAAAGTGTTGCCTGCAGCGAGATTTGAACTAGGATTTCCAGCATGACAACTTAGTGCTCTACCACTGAGCCACTCTGCTCTCTGAGTATATAGAACACCAGTATAATATAGAAAAATTTATGAAAACAAAATATGGAAAAATTAGAATAGTTGATAAATTTAAATACCTTGGAGAATGGAACCAAACCAACGTTTGATAATACAACAGAGAAAGAGTAAAGAAGTTAGGATTTGCATATAAATTAATGATATTACATACTATATACACATACTATTATATACTATTACAATAAGAAGTCGATATCCATCCAAGCAAGATTAGACACTATAATACAGTTATTAGGACACAAGCAACATATGGATCGGAGTGCTTAATACTGAAGAAGAAGGGCAAACTAAAAGAACTAGAAAAAGAAAGAGAAAAATACTAAGAAAAATTCAATGAGGAAGAGAAGGCTAAAACTGTATGGACATTTAAAAAGAATTGAAGAAACAAGGATTACAAAGAAGATTTTTGATTATGTTAACAACTCAAGAAAACAATAAGATGGATAGAAGCAGTGAAGGAAGATGCCAACAAAATAGGTATTACAGAAGAAACAATATGTGACAAAAACCGCTTGAAACTACTGATAGAAAACGCAACCTATGAAGAAGGCCAAAGAAAGTGTGGATAGATAAACAGAGACGAGCAGTTGGGGAGAAGAAGTACTGGGAAAAAAAGAAGAAAAAGAGACACCTTAAGTCTTGAGTTGTGCGGTCCATAGATGACCACTAATTCATAAAAATGAAAAACCTTGTATAAAATACATTATATTTTACATTATTAGGAAATTAACTCGTTTTCTGTTTATTTTTTAATTAAAATTTGTATGTAGAGCAAGTTCCTATATAAATATTCTTAAACTTAACAAATACAAATCTCAAAAAAGTGCAAAGAGGGTGACATCTTTAAATTAACTTTTACTGTCAATATGAAAAAATAGGTCCTAGGATTTAATAACTCTGCAAAGAAAAGTAAAGAATTATATATTTTATTTATATAGATTGAGATTTTATAGGAATTTTGTAAATTCAAATGCCCCCATACCTACCACTTCTGCTTTACCATTTATACTCAGTTTAAAAGTGGATTTTTAAATTCAAAATTGCCAAACATTTACTCACAATTTTTTTTAGAAATATTAAACTAACCTTATAACGTTTCTCCTAATGTAAAAAAAAAGAGTGGAATAAAACCTATTCGGATACTCTGTTCTAATGTCATATAAGTTGCCTTAAAAGAATTCCAAGATTTTTGACTGTTTGGTTGGCATTTTTTGTTTTTCTTATCAAAACTTTAAAATGAAGTTTTTATTTTGATATAAAAACAAATTGTGACACATGTTACTAATAAAATATATATTTTTGAGAGGTAGAATTATTAAAGAATTATAAAACATTATTGCTTAAGGTAACATTACTATAGATAACACAGGTATTACTGTTTCAGTATTCTAAGATATATTGCTACGATTAATAATCATAAATTTATTTCATACATTAATTTTATTAAAATATAATAGCTCATTTTTATACTATATAATGTATATACTATAGTACTGATACTGAGTTAAAGATAATTTAAATTGTTGTAGTATTGACATGAATAGTTAAATTGTACATTTCAGGATTTATTTACCAAAAGTTAGTATACCCACTTTTGGATAATAACTAAAATAAAATAAAAATATTATGGAGGCTTCTTATGGAGATAATACAACTTAAATTAAAAATATATTGCTTTCAACTCATCTTAGACAAAGAGAAAATTCATGACAAAACAAACTGAATACCTTTTTCATATAAAAAGGTATCAAAAATCTTCTTTATTGATAAATTTTTTATATTAACATTCAGTTAGAAACTCTTTTTGCCATAATTTCAGTAATACCAGTAGTTTCATCCAGAAATTAAATTATATATGTATTTATTTCTCATCAAAGTGGTTGAGCTCATAACCGCTTTTAATTTTAGGGGACAATAAAATTATTATATCCAGTATTGATTAGGTTAATCTCTAACTTATTTGATCAATTTCTTTGTAGCATAATGCTTAATGGAAATATTGAACATATATTTGAATTTTTCTAATCAGTATTATAATATAACTGTAAAAATGTAAATTAATTTTATAATTATACCAATTTATAATTATACCAGAGTATATTCCAATGCCTAATTTACTTAATCGTTTGTTTGGTATGAAGTTGGGCTGTTGCGATAACACTGTCAAAAAATACTTTAATGATTGGAATATAAGAGTATAAAAGGTATCCAATGAAACTAATCAAAATTGCTTGTACAATTTTTTCAATCCACCACATCCTAAAAAAAAAAAAAAGAAAATGATAAAAATGTGAAACTGACACCAATTTAGGGTAATTTTTTATTTTAGAAAAGATAAGGAAACATTTATTTATAAAAACAGTTAAAAAAACAAATTATTATCTAATTTTTTATTATTTCCAAATAATTATAATTATAATATATTACATTAAATTAATTAACAGATTAATTTCAGTCAATATTCACACACCTAATTATTTTCATTTAGAATCTGGAGAGTTAACTTATCTTTCAAATATGCATCAGAAATATTTGAGGAAATGGATAGTTACCAAAATATGATTTGACTTGTTACCAAATAACCAAATACTATGCTAAATACATTATGAAATAAATCAAAAGTTTCTGACCATGTGAACAGAAATTAAACTAAAATTATGCAAATTTATTACAAAACTTGTAATCATTTATGGAGTGGAATCATGTTTTTGAAGAGGGTAATTCTTTTTCTTATCTGGGAAGAAAGAGGATAGGAAAGTGCATGTTGTCAAAATTCTTGAGAACAGTTTTAGTGGTTGGGAGGATGCAGGTTTACTTGAGTAGGGCAGCAGGGGTAAGCAACAACTGAATTCCTAATATTAAGAGCAACATTAATAGAAGAGGTTGCAGAGACATCGATATATACACAAATTGATTGGGGGCAATAAAGAAAATTTTAGGAACAATAATGAGGAAATAATCTATAACTTCTTTATATAAAATGAAAATGAAAGTGATGAATTATATTTTCTTCCTACATAGGAATCTACAAAACCACAAGAGTCAAATGTTCTCGGTATGGAAAATCAGTCAGAGATTGTTTTATCTCAAAAGAAAATATAAAGAGAAGAAAGCATTTCAAAATCAAGAAATTGGTGTAACTAGAGAAAGATCATTTGCTGCTGAGGTATTCATGAAAAAAAATCAATGTTTGGGATAACATAGATCCATTCAAACCAAATTATGAAAAAAATGAGTTAATTAATTTAGTTGAATATATTTACTAAGTATAATATCTAATTTGTGTTAATGTTGAAATAAATGGAAAGAAAACAGTCAACATATTTTTTATTTATTTATTGCACAACCTTTAATTAATGAATTAAATGATTCTATAATTTTGGTTTGCACAATAAGCATGTTGATCTTGTCCATTTATTTCCTCATTAAATTTTTTTCTTGAAAGTTCAAAGATATATGTAAATGATTTATAAAAATTCAATAAATATCTTTTCTATATTTTTCACTCACATTATCAGTTGTCTTCTTGCTTTAGGCAAATCTGATAATGGTTCCTTCAAAAGAAATACTCTTGCTCCAAGAATACAATCTTTCATATACCCTTCTATTGTGTAATTTATATTTGTTGTGTAAAATATTTGTTTTTCATCCTCTGATAATTCGTCAAACGCAGCCACAAAACGATTGATTTTGAAAATCCATTGCCTCATAGTGAAATATTGTAAAAGTTTTAAACCAAGCCTGATTCTTTCTTGTACTCTCACCATGCTGAAACAAATTAAATTTCTATGTTAAAAAGTAGCAATGTTAATTTCACTACATACTAGTTTTTTAATTCAATCATATAGAAATATGAATAAATCATAAAAGAATAAAAATTATTCTCTATATTAATAAATCTACTTATTGATGTAAACCAGCAAGTTACAGGTTACAATAATGATCAAACAAACTACTATTGTTTTTAACTTGATTTAGATTCAAGAAACATAAAATGTATTTTCAACGAATTTATGTGTTCTGTTAAATATCATTCTTACTATTAATATTCGTTAAATCTACATTTCATGTAAGAATAACTGTTAAATAAGTTTATATGTTAAGCCTCTCGTATCCATGAACTAAGAAATTGATAAATGTTGTATTTAGTGGAAATTGTTGGTGTAAATTTTTGTATATCAATATCTAACAGCATGACGCCAAAATGATATGGTCAAGGTGGTTTCAAAAATAAGATCAAACGGTTAACAACAATTTAATTCATGCCTGAATTTTGATTTATGTTAAATGTCTTTTTAAGGCTCCATGTTTTTTACCTGTTTTATCTGCAGTATCTCCTTGGTGGATATAAATTTTAAAATAATAGCAATAGGGTTATTTTTGATACTTTGTTAATCCTTTTTTTTTTAAGTCAATGCAGAAAAAATGATTATGTATCTTTTTTATCATTGTAGCTTTTTAAAATCAAAATTAATGTCATTACATAAATAAATTCATTTATCAATTTATTTGTTTATAATAAAATATAGATAATGTTTATTTGTATTTACTTAATCAATATTTATTTTGTACCATTTCATTGAAATATATTCTGTTGTTACATTTCATAAAATATTAAATCATCTAATTGACATTGCTAGTAAGAAATGTACATTTATACTTCCCAATTTTTATGTTATTGGGCATGTTTGTAAAAGTCAGTCTGATGCTTTACAGTAATATCTCATTTATAAGGTATTTATAAGTTTGTTAAAATATCCCCACTAGCTTTAACAATTTACTTGCTGCTTGAAGAAATAAGAAGAATTCTCTATGTATTTACAAAAACCTTGAATTATAAAAGCATGAAATTATATCAGAATATCAGTATTTATGTATACTGCGTTATATTAATAGTAATTACTAACAATCTTTTCTGACGAGCAAGTAAAAGTATGAAGTCTATTATATAAGCTGGTATCACTTGACAAAACAACACAATGAGTGCGTGTGTATATGGGTTGGTTCTGATCGTACCCCCTGGGTACCACAAACCGCAATCTAGAGGATAATCTTTTATGATGCTTTTTCCAAGATCCAGAATTTTGCCCCATGAAACTGGTTCAACTTCGCCAGCACTCAGGTTATAAACTAAGACTTCTCCATCACCAATTCTGTAAACCAGTCAATAATGTACTAATGATATATATGCTTCATTTATTATACTTAACTATTAAGACTATTTCTTGGTTAAAAAAAGAAAAATATAAAATAAAAGAATGTAAAATAAATATGGTATACTAAATAAAAATGTAGTGTTTATATTCATAAATGCAAGTAATAGAAATTATATTTAAATTATTTTTTTCAGTTCCTAAACTAAAAAGTAGTATCTGATACTTTCAAAGGCTGCATAGTGTGAAAAATCAACACTTTCTACACGTATTAATGGTGATCACACAGAAAATAAAAAATGAATAACTGTTAGCCAATTTAGAAAAAATTCATGTTATTCTGAATTTATTTTTTGTTATTTATTCACTTATTTTACTGGATTAAAACAAGTCAGGCTTTCGAACTGTTCAGACATTTTACAGGTTTCACTCATAATCACAAGAGTAACACCTCAATTATTTATGAAATAAATTGAACAATAAGAAAAAAACATTGCAACCTTATTAAGTTAAATTAATCAAATAGTGAGTAGTTTATCTTGTATATCCAATGAAACATGGTTTTTATTTTTGCCCCTTCCCCAAAGAGAGTGAAAATGACAATGTTTAAATTTCTTCTACATTTCTAAGAAATATAATTTGCGAATTATTTTTTTTTTTATAAGGTACCAATAGGCCTTTAGCCAGTAATTTATTTCCAAGAAGACTATTAATTTTACAATCCTGATAATGTTTACTCTTTGAGAAGGCATTTACCCAATTTATAATAAAAGGAGTGTTTTTAAGGTTGAACAATTTTTTATTTCATGGGCAAATATTTATTTTCTAAAATAAGAACAATATTCTATAAATCTTGAGAGTGAGAAATTTATTTATATTTCATTCACATATACTGATTTTCTAATTTTAATTTTAAAAATCGTGAATACTTAAACAAGATAAATAAAAAAAAAAAGAGCTGAAACTCCTTAAGCCCCTAGTTATATGCATACTAAATATAACCCTCTTTTCATCCACATTTATCTTACTTTTATAATGAGATACTAGGGTATGTTTGTAGAAATAACCAGGTCCTGGATGTTTTACCTTAAAGTTAGAATATAAATAAAGATTTTTACTGTTATAAGAGACAAATTTTTACAAGCCCAATTTTGACCCGTTAGTGGTCAGTGTGCTACGAATCTTAACTATGTTTCCTGCTCTTGTGATAAAACATATTTTTTAATAATTCTTAGACTCTACAGTCAAAGAAACATATGAAATATATACACATGTATATACACATATGAAATATATTATATAGATTCAAAACATTGAATGGATCACTGCACAATTTATATCACTTCAAATAAAAACTACTGGTTGAAATATCAACTGAGATTTAAAGCAAAGAGATTTAAAATGGCATAAAAATCATGCAACTAAGCAAATCCCTTAAAGCATATTTATTAATATAGTATTGAAAGTTTAATAATAGCTTATAGTAATTACTTACTCTGTTATACATCTTTTCCAAGCAGAAACTATTACACCGTTTACAGCAACATCTACTGGGATAACTTCAGCTCTGTTGTCTTTATAACAGAGCATCGATCGAAGTACACCTTTAGCCCCAGCAACTACAACACCCATTGGCCCATTCATACTGTCCACCCATCCTTGGCATGGTTCTTTCATAGCAGGTGTAACTAAAATTAAACTCATGAAGTAAGTATATGCAATCAGAATATACAATATACAATGGCTTATATGATTATAGGATAAACCAGCCAGAATAGATAAATATACATCACCATCTACTTTGGCTGAAATACAATAATTTGATCAACTCATTAGCTTGTTGATATCATACTGCTTCTGGTGATTTTTTATATTACTATTTATTAGCGAATATTACAACTGTATATATAAGAATATATCTAATTTATATCATCATCATCATCATAATGTTTCCCTCTTTGATTACTGTGCACTGTGTGGATCCTGTTAATAGAGCCTGGACCAAAGATCTATTTCCTGGCCCAACTCTCTCCTTCTGTTCCAGTCAATTCTTCACTTTCAGAAAGCCTTTCTAATGCTGTCCTCCCAAGAAATGTGAGGCCTTTCCATACCGACCCCATAAGTCTTCCTGGTTCTTCTCCCTTTGCCCATCTTAAGGAGATGTCCAAGCCACCTTAGTTTGTGTTCTCTTGTATGATATCAGCCGATTTAGGGTCAAGATTTGCCGATATGGTGGTGTTGCGTATCCTATTCCATACGTGTTTTTCTTTCTTTCTAATTTTTAAAGATACCTCATTTCTATAGCTTGTATCTGATTCCTGTGTTTTGAGATAAGTATCCTCAATTCTGTAAGAGTAAGTTAGGATAGGAAGAAAAGTTTTATTTATAGATGGCTAGCTCGGTCTTCTTTATCATCTTTCTTCTTCCCAGGAAACCCTCTTGGACCGTATTGAACATTTCCTCTGCTGTTCCTATTCTTATAAGTACTTCTTTGTCAATTTAACCGCATTCATTAAGATGAGCACCTAAATATTTAAAACTCTCGACCTGCTCTAATCTCTGTACTCCAACCCTCAGTACCCTTATTATCATTTGTGCTTTCTTTCCTATTCACATGTAATTAATCTTTCCAAAATTAATTTTCTTATTTATTGAAGTCTTCTTCCAGTACGTTGGAGGTCTCGGTCATTGGCAGCAAATAGGACGAGGTTGTCGGGGAAAGCCAACAAAGAAAATTTTGTGGGGTGTAGACTCATGTTTCCTAGCTTGAATTTTTTCATCATCAGCTTATTATCTATCTGATTATATTATATATTGGAAGTAAATATGATGAAGAAAAAAAAAACTTTCAGCTTGAACACATATTAAAATGACTAAATAAAATCACAAAATAAATAATAAAAAAAACAACAAATTCTTGAAAAATAGTAAAAAAATAAAATAGTAATGTATTGTTATATGAATAAAAATGACAAAGAGAACAAACAAAATTTTTTCCCCAAGGTTTTCCTCATAGTGAGGTTTCCTTCAACCAAATTTTCTTTTTATCAGTTTCTCCATTTTCTTCTCTATTGTATATCTTCCTCCCTACGATCATGTTTTCCTCAATTCCTTCTCTCCATCTTTTCATGGTCTTCCTCGACTTTTCCCCCCTTCAGCACTCATGACATTTAAATTTGGCAATCTTTCCTCCTTCATCCTTCTGATATGACCATATCATTCCAATCCCTTTTTTCTATATGCTGGAAAAACTTTTAATGAGCTCGTATTTTCTCTCTAATTATAGCAGTAGTCCTTCTTTCTAGCCTGTCCTTCTGGCAGTTCTCCTCCAATAGTCCATCTCAGTTGTGATTAGCTTTTTTAGCAATATAGCAATATGCTTTCAATTATGGCCTCATATATGAGCTTATTGGTACTTTTCGTCACATTATTGCTCCCAAGGACCCAGTTGAGCATACCAATAGCTTTGTGGGTTGTATTGGTCCTTTCTTTCATCTCTTTTTCAGACGTTCCTTTTTTTTCCATTATAGAGCTCTATATACAAAATTTAAATATTTAAATTTATAACATAATATTAAAATTAAAAATAAAATATAATATTTAAAATTATCCATTCTTTTTATTATAATTCCTTCAAAAAGATCCTTCTGAACATAATTGGTCATGTATTCCGTATTGCTGAATTTTATTTTAAGATCCCAATTATAATATGTCTCCCACGGTTTATGGAGCATGTATTCTGGATCATCGATCTTGAGCGACAATTACCTTTTCATCAGCGAACAATAGATTATAGAGATGGCTGTTACCCATTCTTACACCTATTTGCCTAGAGTTTTTATCCTATTCTTTTAATGACATTCCAATGTAGATTTTAAATAGGGTGTCATACAGCAGTGTTGCAGAAAGCATTTACAAGTCAAAAATTGTGGTGACACATTCCTACCTATTTTAGTTTGACGTTGGTTATTACTTCTGATAAGATCAATCAGCAGTAGTTTATAATTTATCCCGAAAATTATTATGGGAAGGACTTCAAAAGAGAACTAAATATTAATAAAATTTAGTGATTAGAATGAATATTCTTATATGATGATAAGCACATAAAACTCAATTGCTTAAGAAAAGTGATGAGATACATTTACATGAAACAAAAATAAAAGAAAATAACATCTAAAACAAAGACAAGGAATTTTATAATTTGGAATCTTTATGAGAGATAAAAAATTAAAGAGAATATTCAACTTTCCTAGTGATTGCCTTAATTATCAAACACAAAACAATGAAAAAAACATAAATATAATATTCTTATGTCTGAGGATAAAAAAAAAAATGAAATGAGGAATGAGGAAAAATGAATGAATGAGGGAAAAAAAAGAAATAATAAAAGTGGAAGTAAATGTGACCCGCAATGTGGGTCAAAACGTTGGCTCTTTTCGAGCAAAAATTTGTAATAAAATGTGTGTGCCTGATATCGTTAACAATATCTGATTGGTGTATTAGCAGGAATTGGAAAAAGAAAGTTTTAAATATTGGTAAGGAAGGAACATACCAGATATTAGGAGGAAGCAATTTCTAGAGAACAGTGAAATGTTGGAAGGATGTAAAAATATGGAAATAAATACCAGAAGATCAAAATTTCATGTGCTGAGAATGAATACAAGACTTGAACTAGAGAGGGTTATAAACTCAGGAAGGTCGTTAAGTGTTAATTATTTGCTAAAGGAATTTGCCTAGGAAGAGCTGCCTATGGATGGAGGGGAAGTGCCATTCATTCAGATGGAAAAACCTGGGAAAGTCTTGTAGTCCTAAATATAACTTTTGCAATAGTATTTAGAGGAGTCTGAGAAACTCCCCGAGAGGCCGTTTGATTAAAAAAATCATCGAAATAGGAGAATATGAGGAAGAAGACTAGGATACTATTCTATGTGTGGATATGCACAGGTGATGGTTTAAGTAATGAAAGAGTTTAAGGGTAAAAATTGTGCATTTGGATATGTAGGAAATGCGGTGATTCTTCGAAAGGGATTTGTCAAAGAAAAAAAAAAACAAAACAAAACCTGTAAGACTACTACCGAAGGGTCTGGGGTTCAGCACATGGTAGAGAGTATACTGATTATTGGACAATGGTTGTGCAGGAAGGTAATTTGTCCTACTTCACACTCAATCGCCAGATTTTTTCCTCCTATTTTGGGTATCCACTTTATAGAGACTGGAGACCAGGAGGGTCCTAAATTCCTCGTGATCCATCTCCACACGCTAACAGATGAAATAAAAGTCTGCCAGTGAGCAGGAATTGAGCCCATGACGTTCGGCATGCCAACTCAGCGCTTTACCACTGAGCCACTCCACTCTGGATTTGTCAAAGATGATATAATAATTATCCAGAATATTCAGAGCTAAGTAATAATTGAAGAGGACAAAATAAAAGTAAAGAAGGACGAAAAAAAGAAAGAAAAATGATGTTGGAGGAACATTCCCAAAATATATACATAAATCGAAGATGAACAAAATAAACTTTAATATTCTTGGAATATTTAAATTCCTATAATATTTAATTAATTTTAACACTCTGTGAGTAAATAAACCACAGATAACACTTGAAGTCATCTAAGATTGGTTAGTTTTGTCTTCAAGTAAATTAGATTAATTAACTTACCAATAGAAGGTCTTACAATCACAATTGGAATCTTTGGGCCAAATTCTTTCATGAGACCTTCAGTAAGACGTTTGGTGTAAGTATAGCAGTTTGGATGTGGACCAAGCAATCTGGTTCAAAAGAAAAATAAATTAGAACTTCAAATCATATTTTGCAAACATTCTGATTGTGTGTGTGTGTGTCTGTGTCTATGTAAGCTTGTGGAATGAATCAATACAAATAGACAACTTTAATATGTCTGTTTTTAATATGATTAATACAATTGAAGTTATAAAAAGAGGAATAATAGACTACAGGAATAATAGACTTATACATAATAGTCTAGCATATTGGTCTACCTGTCAGATAATGTTTATGTAGTTAAAACTTGATTTTGATGACCTTGATAAAAAATCATTTGGTAAAAAATAATAAGCAGTAAAGCTTAGTTTCTTCAAGATTTTGAACATTTGTGCTAATTATTATATCAGTTTAGTACTTAAAATTTTTTATAAAATTAAATAATTGAATAATTGCCACTTATGGCCAGAAGTAATTGGACGCCTCAACATGAAAAATCTTTAAGTAAAAACTACCCAAAGCCAAATTGTAGTTGTAAGAATACTGAAAGAAAATACTATAATAATAACCTTTTCCGGTTTATACATGGAAGAAAAGTTAAAAAAGAATTATGGTATTGAAATTCATTTATCAACCCTTAGATAATTTTTAAAAGCTTCAATTTTTTTTTAACTTATGTCATTAAACATAATATAACTCAAAACATGACTTTATTAAAAAAAAAAATTAGAAATGGAATATCAGATCTGTAGTCCCTAAATTAAAAACCTTCAATCAATATAATTGCTAATGAAGGCTTAACTCAAAAATGCCAAATTTTGAGTTATGTTGTTCTATTTAAGGAGTGAGATATCAGAGATATTTTAAAAAATTAGACTATTGTGTTATTATTGCGTTAGAAGTCACTGTTTCTGTTGATTTCATCCAAATTAAGATTCTTCTTCTTCTTTGTTGACTTCCTCTTATGCCATTGCTAGCGTTGAGGGAAATCAAATTAAGATTAAAAGACCTTTTAAAACAACTAAATTATATATTTTTTTCATCCTCCTTTCTTTTATTATACTTACTTATTCGTTTGTTTAATTAGTTTTGATATATGAAAAAAATTCTTTAGGGATAAATACAAAATATTTGTTCTAGATAAAAAACTTTTGAGTATATTCTATACTCAAACCCTATAGGTTATAGTTGCATTTTCTTTCCTTATTCTCTTGTATAAATATGACCAGTTTATACAATTTTACTTAACTGCCTTATTAACTTTGGTATCGTCGCTTCGAGTAGGTCACAAGTTTTAGTTTTTCATTACTTTCTTCTTCAGGAGTTTCAGTATGGAAAAAAGAGTGTAATTATGGGGCATTATAACATCAAGAAATGATTAGGTACCACTATATACACATTACTTTACTTTCGAGAATTTATTTGGAATTTTATCTATTTTCGAGAATATTAAAAAAGAAACGAATGAAAAGTTAAAACTTGTCGTGACTTAATCTCGAATAATTTTATATAAAACGTTTACTGGAAAATAAACACGCAAAATTATTAAGTTCTTACTCCATTACACATCATAAGCAAACGAAGCGAAACCTAACAGCTTTCACAACCTTACCCCTCTTTCCGCCGATGACAGGATGTTTCAATGGTCTACTGCTTGTATTTACTGTTCTTGATTACTCTTTAATACCCTTTCACTTAACAATTCTTCTTATTGAAACTAATAAACCACAAGCTTATATTAAGGTCACCTGTGGTCTAGTGGTTAGCGTAAAAAACTACTAAACCCAAGATCGCGGGTTCGTAGCCCGGCAGGTGGCCCTAGGATTTTTTTAAGGGAGTAAAAAATCCTTAGTTACGCCGTCCTTCGGAAGGGACGTTAAACGGGGGTCCCGAGCCTGTACGATGTCAGGTACTCGTTAAAAATCCCTATCCTATTTAAACCTGGATAGGCAAAATTTAGAGCTCCCACTGTAGCATCGTCCGATTAGCCATAGCAGCATAAAGTGACGTTAAATGAACAAACAAACAAACCACAAGCTTATCTCATCAGCCCTTAATTTTCAAAATATTCTGCAAACATATGTTTAGGAGAACTTGTTACTTACGAAGGTGTTATTTTATCTGCCGTTTCGTTGTCCATCCAGCTCATGGTGTCGATTACATGTTTTGGAACTGCAGGAGGTTCGTACAATCTTTCTTCCAGGACTTCTTCTTCGCAATGGCAGAAAGCTGTCGATAGGTGAACGAAAGCCTGTAAATTATATTAAGATGAAATTAATTATAACTAAATAAGTTCAAAAAGGAAATCAATTATATAAATATCGTATTTGAGCCCTACAGTCGAATTCTATTCAATTCATTGATGAAGGAATATATATTAATTAATCGAAATATTTTGACAGATTTGAAGATTCTACTCTTATTAACTCTTGGAAAAACAAATTTATTAAGTTGGAATAGATAAAAAAGTGAGTGGAACGGGGAAAAAAATAAAAAATCATTCTACTATATTTACTGATGGATTGAATTGGTCAGCGAGTGCATTCAGAGATTAAACAAGATAAGTGAAACTTATTTTTTAATTGCGTCAACGTTTCGGCCTTCTTCTACTATATTTACTATTGTATTCAATTTTCTAATATTGTATTACATACAATATTCTACTTAACTATAGGATATTTAAAAAATCTTCAAGACACACAAAGAAAGATATTTTAAATCAAGGGAATATCAGGAAGCTAAAAAACAAGAATGCAAATAAAATAGGTTATCGTGTGGACTGCTGACAGAAGCTAAAAATTCGGAACTCTGTAATGCCTATGTTTTTTTTTTTTAATCTATAAATCAATTATAGTCTGAATTATTTAAATTTCATGATTTGTAAATTGAAATTATTATTCACTATTATTGGAGTCTATTGGAACTCCGACCTATAATTAAATATATTTTCAAATAATTTACTTATTAATCAAAACATATGATGGGTCGCAAAAGCTCAATACAAAATATCAGTTGATTGAAATAATAGCGGGAAACGAAAAAGTTTACTTGTTTTTGATGTTTTTAGTTATTATTAGTATGAATTTAACAACTATTAAACGATCTTTTTCTTAAATATAATTATTCATATATCAATCAAATACCAACTTTTAAACTAAGGTAATTAAAACAAATTCTATAGCTCATACATAAGCTGCAGCGCGTTGCCAGTCAAAGGCATGTCAGTGACACGAACCTATAAGTTATCCCTTACCCAAAACGCGCCTGAAAATAAGTTTTCATAAAACATGTTCAAGTTCAAGTTCATAAATGTATATTTCAACTGAAAATAACTGTTCACGGTGGTAAAATGAGTACAATTTGTTTTGAAAGGAGTTGTAGCACGTTTAATGAACCTTAATATAATTAATTAAATAAAATTATATGTTGAGTAATATTAGTTGGCCTTATATATATATATATATATATATATATATATATATATATATATATATATATATATATATATATCGAATATAAATCAATTACTTATATATATATTTAAGGTCAACTAATATTACTCAGCATATAATTCTATTTAATTAATTATATTAAGGTTCATTAAACGTGCTACAACTCCTTTCAAGACAAATTGTAGTAGGATCACACTTGACACTTGACTGACTACTGGCCCTGAAGAAGACCTGCAATGTGGGTCGAATCGTCGGCTTTCTAATAATCATTTTTCCCTATATAAGAGAATTTTTTTTACCTCCACCAGATCATTTTCTTCCTTTTTTTTAAATTTATTTATTTCCAGTATAATTTGCTACAATTCACAAAGTTATATGCTGTACCAAACAGACCAGTCTCAAATTTTAAGAACTTGGACAATTTAAATGTATCTATACAGAATCATATATACAATATATATGTATATATATATATATATATATATATATATATACATATATACAATATATATGTATGTACAATATATATATGTATATATATATATATATATATATATATATATGTATGTATATATATATATATATATATATATATATATATATATATATATATATATATATATATATATATGTATGTATATATATTTTTATTTATTTTTTTTTTTTTTATTTGTTCCCCCCATGGTAACCCCATGGAGGGACCGTTTATTAATATTAGGACATGCTCCATACTTAAGTAAGCATATTACATGTCATTACATGTGATGTTAATAATTACAGATCAATTTGGTATCATAATTACAGAATACATTTTAGTAAAATTTAACAATACAAGAAATTCAAAATTTATAGTTTGACTAAATTGATAATTTCTGAGAATAAAATTAATATTAATGATAAAATTTATAATTAAATGAATTTAATTAAATATGAATTAAAAATTTATAAATTAATAAATAAAATTTATGATATAAATGATGTAACTAAAAAAAAAAAATCAATTCATGAGTATACATTACGATTAGTGACAGTACTTAATAAAAATGTATACACATATATTTATACTCATAACAGATACAATTAAAAATGAAAAGCCAGGTATCTGGTGAATTGCCCTTCTTATGTCCTAGAGCTGATCAAAATTTATGTCTTTTATAAATGATAACAAGTCAGTTTTAAATTTAGAAAAAATTAAATGTTCTGTCTCTGGCCAAGTCCCTCGTTTGAGTATTATGTTTTTTATTAGTTTAATTCTTTGTCGGTCGTATCGTATCGTATGTATATATATATATATATATATATATATATATATATATATATATATATATAATATATACAATAGAAAGAAAAAATTATACAAAAAAACTTTCAACAGAGAAAAAAAATTAATAATGTTAATAATATTATTAATAATAATAATAATAATGTAAAAATAAACAAAACTTGTAGCTATACATTCTTAACAATTTGTATATATATATATATATATATATATATATATATATAAATAAATAATAACAATAAAATAAAATAAATTGATATCGTACAATAATAAATGCTTTGTTCTTTTATGTACATACCGCTTTGTACTATTTTTTGTGTAGTTCCCAATATTTTTTATAAGTAGGTTTTTAGTGTTTACACTTAAAAAAGAATTCTTTGCATAATTTATTGATGAAGACATTTATATAAGGTATATGTAATTCTTTTTTTTCTCCTAATATTACTTGATAAAACAGGTAGTTGGAACATGATGTCTCCGAAGGAATCTATATTCGATAAGGCGTCTTTCCTTCCACAGTCCCAAGGCTTTAAAAATAATTAGATTTATTTAAAATTATTTACTCCACGAATTCCTAAATATGTATTTATTCCTTGTAAAATTAACAATATAATTTTTTAACATTACTCAGGTGAGGGCATAATTGAGGATGTACACTGAACCCGCAAAGCGTCGAAAGGTTGCGTTGTTATAATTAGTGTAGAAAGTTTCTGATACACCGGGAAACGGATATCCATATCTGCGAAGTGATAAGAAGAATCAGCTGTGGAAAAGCTTACGAACCAGTTTTGAAAATAGATTGAGGGAAATTGAGTAATGAAAGATACTGAAATGACCGATGATGAAACCTCAAGGCTGTAGAAGGAAAGTCGGACAGGCTCAGGGCACGCAGGTCATGTGCTGTAAACATTGCTACAAGGAACTCTCTATAGCAAGTGCCATGGTGGATCATTGATGCTAACATTATTTGATAACATTAAACATATCAATCAATTAGATTATAAGTTTTAATAACGACTAAACTTAATTAAATCATCCAAGCTTGTTTTTAATATGATTAATCTATAGTTTTGTATAGTAAATAGTAATAGTTGACCTAACATATATTTGTGGAAGAAAATGGAGGTAAAAAGTATTGCTCTAAAGTAGGGAGAACTGTTCATTGGAGAGCAAACATTGCAGGTCTTCTTCAGGGCTAAATATGCAAAATAAAGACAATTGAGATTACATATGGTAAATATTAAAATAAAAATATATAAGCATCAAGGTATCTGAATGATGGAAAATATGGGAGGAAGGGAGAAACTGAGATACATATACAAAGCAAGGAGAATAAATTTAGAGTATTAATAACTAAGTGACAAGGAAGGTAATACAAGAAGTAATAAAGAATAAAATAAGTAATAAAGTCTAAAAAATAATAAAATATCTTAATTTTAGATATATTTTAATATTGATATTTAGCTATATTTTAAATATTTTAATTTTAATATTTACCGTATGCAATTTTTATTTTTTATTTATATGATTTATTTTTTATTACTCTCTTTATTACTTTTTGTTCTCCCCCCCCTCGCCATCTTTATTTTTCATCACTTAGATACCTTGATGCTTATGTATTTTAATTTTAACATTTACCATATGTAATCTTAATTGTCTGTATTTTGCATCTTTAGCCCTGAAGAAGACATGCAATGTGAGTCGAAACGTTGGCTCTCAAATAAACAATTCTCTCTACTTAAGAGCATTTTTTTTACCTCTACCTGGAACATTTTCTTCCAGATTAGTTTACAGATTTTAGAATAATAGTAATAACAAAAATATATTGACCCCATTGGATCAATGGAGCATTATTGCCAAGTAAAGAATCTCAATCCACCAACTTTCATCAAAACCCTACTGCTCAAGGTCACCCAGTTCCATAAATCTTTCCATCAAAGTCACGAATCACTCCTCGGGCGTTTGATCGCTGGTACAACACTAATTAACTGGACTCTAACATATATCATCAATGCTAATGACATTATATGTATAGAGCAACCGAAATTCTATTACTTTAATCATAATTAAATATTACATTTTACGCAACTCCGAGTGGTTAATTCGACTTAATTATCCACCCCTAACCAATAATATTTAAAAGAGAAATTCAACAAATGTAAAAAGTAGAAGTACTGGAGTGGAGGGCCTATAGCAAGAATACGATAGATATGCGGTGCCTCATTCCAAACCTATGTTATGTTACCTTGTTGTTAAATCCATTTTGAAATTAAAAAAAAAAAAACTCGAAAAATTTAATTTTTTCCAAGTATATAAAAATAGATAAACTAAATTAATTTCTTTAATACACTGTTCAATGGCGTAACTGTCAATACATTTACATTATTTTAAGGATTTCATCCAATATTTTCATTATATGGAAAAAATCAAGTTTTGAAAAAAATTGGATTTAGCGGGGTTCGGAATCCATATGGATGGATCGTTAAGCTCTTATAAAAGAGCTAAACATGATATTTGAAATCATTTATACATTAGGTTTTATTTTTACCTGATTTTCTTTTATTTTCTCTTGTCTATTTATTTGATGTATTTATATTCTTATTATAATCCTCAGTCTATTTTGGCCGTTTAATAATTTTTTTTTCATTTTTTAGTATTATCTTCTGTTGTTCCAAATCCTTTCATTAGCTTCCGGTCGTACTTATGTGTCGTAGCTGTATTTGTCATTCTGTCCTTTAAATGTATATATTATTTTTCTTCGGTTCTGATAATGCCTGAATCGATTTTGAGAATTAAGGCTTCTTGTTAGGAGTTTTCCATTTATGTTATGAAAATTATTTCGTAAAAGAATTTTTGGGTTCATTTACATCTCTTTGAAAAGTGAACTGCGTAAAAGCATATTTTGGCGGAGTGTTGACTTGATTTTGCCAAACGATCTTTGAAGTGTTACCAACCTAACAAGTCACGAAACTATTCAAGTTTTACTTTTTAATAAATAACTTACATGATCATGATCGTTCCTCTCAGCGTTACTTAATACTTAAAAAGTAATTATCGTTCAGATTCTACTTAACGAGGACCTCGTACTTATACAGCACCTAGGAAGTAGGAACTGATCGTGTGGTGTTTTTAAACGACAGTATGGTGATTAGCACATTAATTTAGCAGTTAAAAAATATCAGGTACTCAATTATGTATGAACTGAGATGAGCCTAAAGAAAATTGCTAAACTAATGTCAGTGACATTAGATGTTCAAGTAATTAGTATATGTAAGTGAAGGAAAATGGTCCGGATGGATGTCAATCAATTTCTCAAAACTAGGGAGAAATGTTTATTCTAGAACTAATGTTTCCGTTAAATATTTTATATGAATGAATGAATAAAGCCTTTTATTAAAAAAAAAATAGCAGGATTTATTTGATTAAAATAGATATTTTATATACATATAGATATATATTTATGTTGTTGAGTTTTCCATTAGATAACGATGTAAGTAAAGCTTAAACTTAAACCGGTGCCCCACCTCTTGACAGAGGGAATAAACATTTCTCCCTAATTTTGAGAAATTTATTTTCCTCCACTCGGACCTTTGTCTTCACTTATATATACAACGTCTACTATTATCATTCAAGATGAATTAGTATATATATATTTGTAGCACAAACATGTACACATGATACATATGCATACAAATATTTATTTAAAACTATCCTAGCAAGTTAAATTTTATCATCTACCAGCCTATCAATCATAGTCTGTTAGTGCTTCGCTTTGTTGTGATTAATGTTGGGATATCGCAAAATTATGAAGCTGTTAATTCAAAACAATCCATGAAGTAATTAATAATCGGTAGAAAAATGGCAAAACAGTATGTATTTTATTCAATCAATGTTTTGATACTTACACTTACTTAGTTAAACCCATGTGGGCCCTACTATTCACGTTTTTTGGAATAGCCCAAAGATTAATCTAAAATTTTAAGATTCATCCATCCAGTAATCAATACAGACATATTGATTTACATATCTATTGTAAAACATCACAGATCTGTATATTCTTTGTTATAAAAATAAAGGATGGAAAAAAGAAATTGTATTGACAAATTGCTTTCATGGGTAGACAGTTGCCATAACGACGCATCGCGTAGCACTTCACCTCTGTTTTTCTTGAGGATTTTTAATTTATTCATATTTTTTTTATGTTCTTATGAGTCCCATCATGATGCTAAAGTATTTGTAGGAAAACTGATATTCTAACGGAAAAGGAAATTTTAGATTGAACTAGTGTTTCTCAAATTTTAGCTTCTATTCACACAAAATCAGATTTACGGTATTTTTTACTTGCAGACAGAAGTTACGAATACCGTAACTGTTTCTATAAACAGAGACCTACCAAGATAAGGGATATGAGGACGGTCTACTTATATTTATTGCTCTTTATATTTGTGCGATAAGTGGACAGGCAAGGGCGCACGAAGACGTGCGAACACTAACGACTACATATTAATATTTTCCAAAAATATTTGGAGGCAGAACACTTTTAGGGAATTCAGAATTTCATCTGATAATAGGTCCTTTCTCAAACCCCATCGTTGCTCAAGATGGGAATATGGTTAAAAAGGGAAGTGATTAAGAAACTTAGTGTTAGAGATGAGTCTTGACAATTAAATACTAGTTTATGCATACAAATGCTTGGAACTCAATTTCGTAAATGTGAACATCAAAAATATTGCTTTTATTATTTAAAAAAAGTACTGTATCACATCAACCCTAAAAAGGTCTAAGACAGGGGTTATGCTGGGAGGTGATTTATTAAAGATTACTCTCACGAGGGTCTTCAGATCTCACTGGGTCCATATATGGCTGCTAAAAGATTAAATAACTTATCTGTCACCCCAGGATTCGAACATGAGATCTTCAACACAGCAACTCAGCTTTTATTATAACAGTAAATAGAAAAAGGAAAAAGTATGAGGTTTTTATGATATAGATTAATTTAGTATTATTTTCTCAGTAATGGATAAATGAGTAATATACAGTTATTTCGAATCCGTCATAATTTGTCCCCTCTAACATTAAGGAGCATAATTAATTTGTTCATCATATTTTTAAGGTCTTATTTTTTTATGCTGATCTATAACAACAAATATATCAAGTATGCAACAAAACATTGAAATCCAACTCTTTACAGCGATCGGAAATCTAGATTGCTCCCCTGTGTTACTTGGAAAATTTCACTATACATTACGTATAAAAAACATTTATTAAATGGAATCAAAACATTAATGGTTAAAAATATTTGTAATGTTCAAAAGATTGACATTGGCAAATTTATTTTTGTTATTTTTGTTTATGTTAGAGAAGAATTGGTTGACTGTAACTTTTTCCTTATATTTTTGTCAATGTTATTTATTTTTAAATAAATTATTTATTACAATTGTAGCTTCTTGTTATGGGCAGATCTAAACATATCCGATAAATTTATCATTCTTATATGTATATTATATGATATGTAGATTTTGAGTGTTTTCACTTAGCTATTTATATGTAACAGTTCATTAATAATGCTTGGATATTCATTCAGCTTTTAAATGAAAAAGTAAAACCTTTAAACATAGCAACTGGGTGTAGCATTTTAGAAAACTTCCTCTGAACTAAGAATACCTTTTATAGCTGACGTCGTTACATGCACACTTTTGTAAAAAACAAACAAAAATGTTTATTCCTCAGCATCTATTGAAACTAATTACAACATGACAATATGAATTCTTAGGCTCAGGGAACGATTTACCCTAGTGACTTAAGTATCTGTTAAAGTAATCAATGTCAGCGGTTAGCCAAGGGCGAGCCGTTAACAATCATGATTTACAATTAAAAACCTTACAAGTGCCGTTGCGTGGTTAATGTGTACCTCTAAGGTATGTGATAGGTATCATTTTCGATTTCGCATTCATAACATGCTAAGTAGATTCATTGTCGGTGTAGTATCAAACTTCTCTCCATTGTTTTCTCTAAGACCGGGATGTTGCCTGCACAAAAATTAAGTAATTTTTATATTATATTTGCACCGGCCCAGCATCGCAAACAGAGAATTTTATACCAATGATTGTTCTCTTCGATTTACAAATCGATCATTTGTTAGATAATTGACTACTGATCCTAGAGCAGGTATATAGGTCATTGTCTTTATAATGTAATAGAAAGTCTGGGTAGTATAGAGCAGGGAAGAGAAAGAACGGGAGGATTATGTTGAGTGAAACGATGTGAATATTTTCTTTACGGTTGGAATCTATATGTGTACAGTGTGTTCGAAAAATGCTAAGGAACATTTTAAATATTGCTTAGAATTTTGTATTGTGATGCTTCTATCTTTTGTATAGGGACTTGTTTTTCTTCACCCAAAAGGTTTGCTTATTACAGTATTCAAGATTAGTTGTAAATTAGACAGTATGCATGAAACATATCTACTTATCTGGTTTAACCTTTTATTATCAGTCGTCCCATTTGAGTTATTTGTGTGTGCGTTATTAAATAGTTTTCTGTATTTTTTTTAGGGTAATTGTCTTGTTAATTTCATTTATTGTCTATTTAAATTTCTAAATTGTTTATTAAATTTAATTTTGTGTTTTTATCTTATTGGTTTTGTAATTGCATATTTTAAAAAAAAATGTATTTATTGGAATTTACAACTGTATACAGAATATAATTACATACAACTTCATACAGAATATTTATACATGTTTTATTTTATCCGTATTAGACTAGGTTTTACATACTTGTATATCTCTCTCTTATATCTCACCTAGTTATGTATATATTTTTTCATTTTGTATTTCATTTTTCATTCTGTTTACCATTTTTTCTTTTTCTCTTTATATTTTATTTGCATTATCACCTTTCTGTACATTTATTCTTAGATAATTTTTATTCATATTATTCCTTCACTATTTTGTTCAATTTTTCTGTTACTCTACTATATTATATCATCATTTTCTTGGTACTGTAATGTAAGTTTATAGTTATTTTGTTTTGTCTGTTTTCTCTCACAGCCCTGAAGATGACCTACAATGTAGGTCGAAACGTCGGCACTCAATAAATAAGTATATGCACTTACTATGGTGTTTTAATTGACTGCACCCCCAACTATCTCTATCCTAACATTAGAAGTTCCAGTCAACTAATTGCTTCTCTAACATGTATACAGAATACATCAAGAATAATGAGAGATAAAACATTTACAGAGACAATGGCAAGTAGAGAAACTGCCCAGTGGTGGTACTCAAATTGCATATTTAAAATGAGCAGAATAACATTTGGGAATAGCCCTATTTAAAAAAGAAGCTGTGAAATAGGTTCAAACGTTCGGAATAATTCCAAAGACGAAATTATATGAAAAAGGACATCAAATGGATTTTGACAAGGATGGAAATGGAGATGTTTTTGTCAAAATTTAGATAAGATGAGAAACGTGACTAAAAGGGTCTGAGAGAATGCTAAAAGAATTAGCATGCATGTAATGTAATGTAACAAATGTAAGAATTTTATTATTACATTTTGTATATTTCAATTTCGATTAATATAAATAAGAAGGTAGGTGTTATCAGTTTCAGAATTATCAGTGTTCGGCGGATAACAGTACCTGCTGACGACTAATATGCAAGTACCGTCTTGTCAGTTCTTGGCTTTTTAATTTTGTTTGTATGTAAGTGTTTTGTCCAAGTATAGGCCGAAATAACGTACATGGTTTTTCAAAGTTACACAGTCGTTATTAATTTTGTTTGATGAACCCGAAGCTTGTTATTTACTTATGTAGCAATCTTAATTACCCGAAATATCACCATAATGATGAGAAATCTTATTTTTAATCTTAACCACGTCATTTATAGTCTCTATAAAATGTCATTGGTATGATATAATTGACATCATTTATATCTATTCAATACAAATTTCTGGTGTACAATAAATCAATAAACCAATGCTTAGATTGAACGAACGATCGCACTGAATTGACACCTAAAGACCATCGATTAAACCATTCCAAAACTTTCCTCCCATGGAAAAACTACTTGCATCGTTGTAAAACGCAAGGATGCACCTGCTTACACACCTAAAGGTATGTGAGCTCAATTTCCTAACAATAGCATTGGTTCAAGAAGATAACATTTTTGGTTGTTTAATTACAATGATCTATATGAGGATTCAAGGACGACGGCTAATCGGACTTGACCTTTCGGAGTTAGAGGGCCTACATTTTTACTTACCTTATGCGTAGTTTTGGAGAATGGATAGATACCAGTATTTTAATTGGTCATTTCAATACTGGTATTCTACCAATTCTACGAAATTCCATACATGGTAAGTAATCACAATTTTATTTTAAATTACATTTTTCCCAACTCTGGTTCGTACTAAGTACTTGGTGTGATCATAAATTTTTAGATTTGAAAATTTGAGGTTTATCCCACAATTTCGTCCGTGCTGTAGTAAAATGTTTTTCGAACTTTCTCTTCATTTTACACTTGTTTCAAATAAAAGAAAAACTCCTTTCAATCCGACATCCTGTTGGTATATATTTTGAAATTTGATTAAAAACAACTTAAACAAAATCTTGGGAGAGAACGCATCGGGAACAGGTTTAGACGGCCCCAACTGTTACGAATACAATTTAGGTTGCGCATGAAATTTTTCGGCTTCCAGAATTATATAATGACATTTCTTAAATGTGACAAGTAAAGCAGAAGTATTCATTAATTAGGAAACATCGTTTGAAGAATGTAATTTTTTCTATTAATAATTAATCGTTGTCTGTTTCCAAAGCCTAGCTTCCTGAATGTAGTTCTTACTTTACAAGGGAATCGAAAGTTAGTTGTCATTTAGTTGTAAGACCTGTTTTAGCCGTAGTTAGAAAAGTATCAACGGATATTTAATAGTCTGCCTCCATTTTTAAATCATTCCTCATGAGCGCATTATTAAATAATAAATAACTTATTTTTTTGAAAATAGGTTTTATTGGAAAATGAGTGTTATAACGTATTAATAATAAAACATATGAACCAACTTAAGGGACCTGCATCCAATGGTAATAGGGGTAGTTTCTATCATCTGCTTGTGCGGGTGGTGAAAATCTCCATTACTATTACAATTGTTAATAATTTATGATTTATTTAAAACGATTGGTACTTTAAAATAACAGTAAAAACGTCGGCCATTCATCAATAACTTTGTAATACACGCTTAAAAAAAATTAGAATTAAAAAAATTTGTTACCGGTACGCAGGTGCTACCACTCTCCCTTTGCTTTTTTTGCATGCTTCCTTTCAGGATGATAATATTGACACTATTCACACCCGACAATTTGTTCAGATGGTAACGTTGGATATATGTGACATCTGTTCATTGGGCCTAATTTGTGCTTCAATCTAATTACCAATGAGTGTAATTAATAATTAAAACCGGGATTAATGATGGTCTATGTTTATTTTTAATATAATTAACGTTACTTTAAACTGCTATCACATATCACAGGATAGGATAGAATACCACGAGATATTCCCTTTAAGACACCTAGGGCCAGTTCCACCTGCCGGTCAGCGACCCTC
The DNA here is from genome assembly GCA_037127475.1 of Arma custos. Lineage (NCBI taxonomy): Eukaryota > Metazoa > Arthropoda > Insecta > Hemiptera > Pentatomidae > Arma > Arma custos. Next base: position 58,378,964 of record CM073764.1, read on the forward strand.
GTGCCTTGATATCCTCGTGGTAGTTTGTTATGCCTACCACTACAACACAGTTCATCCTGAAATCAAGATCCTCAGAACTAAGCTGCTTCATAACGAAGAGTCTCTGATCCAACATCGAAAATACGCCGCATAATTATAAAATGTATCAATATAGAACTTTCAATTTTTTTTTATAATAAAACTTATTGAAAAACGAACGTATCAAATTCAAATGAGAGGCTTCAGATTGATTTTCTTTATGTAGTTTTCGTGAGTATGCATAAAATAAATTGATTAAATTGATACGAAATAAACTTTACTCAATTGACAACTAAATCAGATAAGTAAATATTTCGGATATAAATAATAATACATATATTTATAAAATACATATACCATAATCGAAAATATATGGAACAATAAACATACATCAAACAGTGCATATATATTAAATAAAATTCTACGTTTTAACCCTATTCTACGTCCCAGCCCTAACCACCCTTTTCATAAGCTGCAAAGTAATACGAAACTATCTTAAATTTATGCCAGCAACGACATTTTTAGCCATTTTCTTTTAATTTAATATAAATTCTTTGATAAGAATCATTGTTAAGAACATCTTAACTATGTACTGTAACAATTCGTCATCTTAATGACACAAAAACTAAATATCTCTAATCTCTGCGTAAACTGTGCACGTACTGAAGTATCAACTTTACAAGCGAAGCATGAAGGACAGCAGAGAGATATAAACAACAATTTTGTTTTGGATGGTATTCGTTATGCGTAAATGTATAAAATAATAGTAATAGTGAAATAACCATGCCATTATTGTGAACGTTCAATCTCTATAGCCTACTAAAGCCAATATCAAAAATAACTTAAATAAATCCAGTTGTATTCCCTTTAATCGTCTTATAAAAAGAGCTTTTATCCTCGTGATAATTTTGCTGTATATAGCGATTTATTATCTGAGATAAAAAAAGCCACTACCACTACAACCCATGAAAGGTTTAGGGTACATGGTAGAGACCAATAGCGAGGTACATGGTAGAGACCATTAGCGAGGTACATGGTAGAGACCATTAGCGAGGTACATGGTAGAGACCATTAGCGAGGTACATGGTAGAGACCATTAGCGAGGTACATACTAGAGTTCTCATTAGTTGTTTTATTGACCTGAATTGTAGTTGGTTTTCAACAAGAAAAATACACGTTTTACACACCAAAATTATTCATTGTACCAAATGTTTTCTCAATAGGTGCATCCAAAATCGGCGATTCCGAACCCTTTTATGTCTTTCATTCACATATAGACAGCTACCGCTTTGATCAAGGAGCTTATTTTATCCATGTTATTGTTTTCTGGCCTTAGTTGTAAATTAAAAATTGATATTTTATGTATTTTCATTAATATATGGATCGTATACATTGATAACAAATTCATATTGACCCATGCCCCCCCCCTAACAATTCTCCTAAATCCGCCAATGGTAGAGACTGTATTGTTTCTTGGAAAACGGTTATGCAGGGTGGTGATTTGTCCTAAATCACGCTCAAACGCCAGATATTTCCCCATCAGTTTGGATACCCACTTTATAAAGGCTGGGTGAACCCCAGGAGGATCCTAGACCCCTTAGGATCCACATCCGCCTACTATCAGATTAAATAAAAGTCTGCGAGCTAGCGGGATTTGAACCCAGGATCTTCAGCATTGCAACTCAGCGCTCTACCACTGAGGCACTCCGCTCCCCATGGATTGAATGGAGTACAACATTCACCGTTATTTAGTTATACCACCATACTATAAAGCTATTTCATGTAACAGTTTGTCTCTAAATCTTTAAAATTGATCCTAAGCTGTAGGATGATCTCACCTTTATGTTGGAGAGAATTATTCAATCCTTCTTGTGATTTGAGCCAATCACTATATGTTTGTTTCGCTACATCCTTATATATTTCTTAACCACGGAGGTCAAGGACACAGTGCTACATTTTTGTAATTTTTGTTTTTGTTGAGGAGAACCATTTTTTCCATAACTTTAAATTATTAAAATTTATTTCTTCGTTACTTATGGAAACAGCTTAAAGAAAACTTTTCATGTTCTTATTGGCATTGAAAAGTAATTGGAAGTATTGATCATAGTACTTATTTATGCAAATTTACCTATAATAATACTTAATTTGTGGACAGGATGTCCTTGAATTCCACAGGTTCATCCTTAACTTTATTATTGTTATAATTAACATATTCACTAGACTGATTAACTCAGAAGAACCAATTATAGTGTTTCTCTAGCAATTATAATCGTTTGCTTTATGTTTTGACATAATATGTTGCAACTTTGGAAGCATCGTATTTATCAGTCCATGTTATTAAACAGTTCCAAACACATAACCCGCCCGGACATACCTATATATTTCCCACTACTATCTTGTTTATTATATAAAATTCGTAGCAGTTACTGATATGCCACCAGCCCCTTTCGGTAACTTTCAAGTCAGTGAAAGGAATGCGATTAAAATTCAGATAATTGGACAGGAATTACTATAATTCAGTCATTATATTTGGCGGACTAATTAACCCACAGGAAAATATTTCTTATTGAGTACCATACCTAACCATGGTGCATAATTACCATTAATATTTACTCGAAATTAATTAACTATATTACTACTAATATGGTTTCGGACTGCTTGTGTCATCGCTTAGTTGTATTTAGATACTGATCTTGTAAGAAATATTTTTTTGGCAGAAGGAAATCAACACCTTAGCCTTATTGTATATTTTTTATCTTTAAGCAATTTAATTTAATTTAATCCTCAAGTAGTATATATAATGCTAGATATAAAATACTAAACATGCTCAGCCTAGGCTAAGACTTTTCCCACAATTCAGAGTTACACACTTTATAGAACCTGGGTGATCCTCCGGAGGATCTCCAGAACTCAAAGGGTCCGAATAAATAAATTTTAATTTTAATTTTTAATAAATAATTTATCAACTACTGCCGGATATGAACCTGTAAACTTCGGCATAGCAAACCAGGGCTCTACCAATGAATTGCCCCGCTCACAAAGTTATTCTGGTAGAGAACTAAGAAATCCATTCTCTACTACGGGACTAGTGTTGCAAATTATCGTGTTAAAACTGTGGTAGTGTAAACCATCTTCCATTTCAAACCATAAACCAGCTTCTTTTATGTTTGACAAAGGCAACTCCGGACTCCGGAAAGTATAACTTCTTTCTTAAAATGAAGTCAATTGTGTTTAAAATTCCAATTCATTACTATAACTTAACATAATGTATACATATATATATATATATATATATATATATATATATATATATACACATATATACTGAATATATATATACAAGATTTAACTTTTTTCGTGCATTAAACCAGTACAATAATCCTTCGGAAATGAACTATTTTGCACATAGTTCAACTTTCTGCTTTTTGTTCATTCTGCATGGTAAGTACTTCTTGAATGTTAGATTTACCGAGTGTCTTGTACCGAGTTATTCTTTAAAGCCTACGGAATTAAAATACCACTCTTCTCATCATGTATTTTTATGGAAGCATGATTTTAATTTTGTTATTATTATTATTATTGTATTATATTGTGACACATAAATATAAAGTATTAAATTTAAAAAAAACAACAGAAAAATCTAGTTACCAAAAAAAAAAATGTTGTGTGAACAAGAACTCAAAAGTTCTTTTTGCGCCGCATTACCTTAACACATTTATTTTTTAATATAACTCTCATGAAATATTGAAAAGAACTAAATTTATATTTCGTTGAAATCTTTCGCTTTCACATTTTTCCCATTTACATTGAAAATAAGAGGGGTAAACATCAAACGTAATGAAACTAACAGCTTTTTTTTTCCATTATTTTTATTTTAGTATACGAAAATGCCGATAACTAAGACCCAGATAAAGACCCTAGTATTCATATCGTTCCCTCAGGGGTGTCTTCAATAAAACCATTCTCCGCTGAAGACCCTCAAGCTTGTATCCTAACTCCACGTCTATATTCAATATACGCACATATTTACCGACCGACGATAACCATACTTACAATGAAATGAAAATCTACGACACTGATATTAAGAAATCCAACATAGGAACCAACATAGGAAATGCTGGTTCAACGATTTTTATTTAAAGCTTAACAATCACAAGTCATGTGCTAATTTATAATTTAGCCTTGAAACTAGCTCTCCAGTTTGGATAAATGCCACAAATACTCAATAGAAAAACTTACATTTGACCCTCTTTAATTTTACGTTAGCTTTAACTGGATGTCAGTTAAAGCTTGACAATGCAAGTTAAAGCTTGGAACTTGACTCCATGACAAGATGACCCTGAAGAAAACCTGCAATGTGGGTCGAAACTTTGGCTTTTCAATAAACAGTTCTCCCTACTTAAGAGAATTGTTTGGATCAGTTTCTTCCTCTTACATTGATTTAGTTTAAATAAACTGTAAATGTAAGAGGAGCCCATGGAGAACTCATACATCTCTTCCTTCCGTTTACTTCCTTTTAAAAGTAGTTTTTCCTCTGTTGTAGGATAATATATAATTATAGCTTGCATCTACCTCACCCGCATATCTACTATAACTATTCATGATTTCTTTTCTCAGGGAATCTATACCCCTATATCTACAACTAAGAATAGGTGTGAGGAAACATTACTTTTCCACCTTCTTAAGACACCTTACTTTACACTTTCTTGGTTAAGATTAGTTACCTTCATAAAAAGTTTAATTGAAGAAAAACTGCCAAATAAACTTTCTGTAAAGCATTAAGTTTTTCTTATTTACATAAAAGTTAAGTTGCAATACGGTTAAAGTTAAAAATATGGTCACCTGTGGTCTAGTGGTTAGCGTAACAAACTTCTAAACCCAAGATCGCGGGTTCTTAGCTCGGCAGGTGGCCCTAGGATTTTTTTATGGGAGTTAAAAATCCTTAGTTACGCCGTCCTTCGGAAGGGACGTTAAACGGGAGCCCCGAGCATGTCAGGTACTCGTTAAAAATCCCTATCCTAATTAAACCTGGATAGGCAAAATTTAGAGCTCCTACTGTAGCATCGTCCGATTAGCCATAGCAGCATAAAGTGACGTTAAATGTACAAACAAACAAACAGTAAAGTTAAATATCTTTTAACATTTTTCTTCTTCTTTACCTTTTTTAATCTTGTTCTAGCCCAATTGATAAATAAATTGGTGAATGGATATATCTAATTTATGTATAAGGAAGAAATAGTTGGGGGTGCAGTCAATAAAAACACCTTAATAAGTGTAACTTATTTATTGTGTGACTTGGGAAGTTGATCGCCTAGCCGCCGCGTGGTTTATTCGCCCTGAAGATGGCCTACATTGTAGGCCGAAACGTCAGCACACAATAAATAAGTTACACTTATTAAGGTGTTTTTATTGACTGCACCCCCAACTATTTCTTCCTTATATTAGAAGATACAGTCAACCAATTCTTCTCTAATATCTAATTTATGGGTGATTAGCCCAGGTAAATAGGTCCCATTACCTCAGGAAACTGGCCTCCTGAATAGTTTGATCCCATTTGGAGGATTGGTGGCCAGACTATATCCCCACCGATAATGGGTTTCCCCCAATAGGAGGACCAGTGACTGGTTGCAATCAGAAAACTGAGCGAAGGGGACACCAACTCCCTACATCGTTCAAAATATTCTATCTAATATTAATCAATTTTTTCACAGTTGAATAGTTTCTGTAGTCATGCTATCGATTGTTACAATGACTTTGAGCATTATTCCTACAAATGAGCTACTAGCATACATTAGAGAAACACGTTTATCAGGATAACGAACCATAACTATCTTGCAAATCAATTGGAATGTTTATTAGCTCATATTTATCTTGAAAACATCCTAATTATGTATAAATGCGTAAACGATTTACAGTGTAAATAGCTACATCGAAATTCTTAATTTTTTATTACATACATAGCAAAATAAATAAATAGATGTGTTAAGTACAGACTAAGGGAAAAGATGCATTTTTTTCAGAAAGGTTTTTGATAGTTTTTGCGCTATAAACAAATATGTTAGATAATAATCATTAAATCATAATTACAGATTTTTTTATTAAAATTCATAAATAATTTAACTAAGTTATTGCTCCTGTTGCACTTGTACAATTTCTCAGAATTTTTCGATAGATATATTGTTATATCATCGATATATAGTTATCGTAGCAACCACCCATAATTTATTTATAAGTATTAATTCAATTCATACAGCCTTATTTCGTAAAATATGACTATAGGTGTATATCATACGATATTATAATTTCGTGACTACTTTATTTTCAAATCTGCGTAGTAACAGAATTTTATAAAAATTCAAAAGTAAATCGCATCTTCACTAGGTTCTTTTTTATGAAATATTCCTTATACTTTTCCTATTTTGGTTTCCTATAGCTGGAAGAAAATGGACTGAGTGGGTGTCAAAGAATTAATTCCTTAAATGATGATAAGCTTTAGATTATAAACCAACGTTTGACCCATGTTGCAGGTTCTGGACTGAACAGACGAAACAAACTATTTAAAAATGAATTAACTGGATTAGAGAAAAATATAATATGCTAAACTACACAGATGTGCTATGCATTCATAAGAAAAAGCAATCTACTTTTGGTTTTGAACAGGATAAGTTTGTTTTTAGCTCGTAACTTTTAATAGTAATGATCATTTTATGTTAAGTTATAAATAAAGAAACTTCACATAGGTTTGGTTTTTAACTGTCCATTATTACAGTTCCACCATTGTTTAATTAAGCGATTTCGCAATTTTTCAAAAGTAGCGTTTAGTATGTGCGGTTAACCAAAACAAAATATATGTTGACAACGTCATGCCTCAAGGTCTAGGGTCATTTCCAGCATAATTAGTTTGCCTGGACACACTGCTTTCTCCAGCGCGGTTTCTTCTTGCAGTATATTCCTTGCCATTTTTACATTATTCTAAGAGGCTAAAAAAATATTTTTATTATTATGTTTATCTTATTGAAATTAAGTTTTGCACTGTTTCTCTTTTTCTTTCTGTTTTATAATATTAATTGAAAAAACAAGTTTTTTGTTAAACCTATCCGAATCTCTCTATCCAATTAGAAAGTTGAAATATTGTTCACACTTGAGCTGTTCCTAATGTTTCATGTATGAATGTTGCACCTGTGTTCCTTATTGTATCTTATAATATAGGAGTCACACTAGCCAGACTATAAGTTTATTATACCATTTACTGTGGTATAATAAATATATCATCCAGAGGTATATAATCCTTTGGATGATATACAGTGTGCAGGAAGATGGTTACGACACAATTATGAGTATTAATAGGTTTATAGAATAGAATAATTCGGGTAACTTAAGATTGCGGTCGTTGAAGTGGTAATTGAAGGGTGCCTACTCATTTTTCTCCAAAATGGGCAAACAAATTTTTCGATCGGTACTTTGCATCAGTATTCCAATGTATCGGTATTATTTTGAAAAATCCTTTTTGTAAAAGATTTAAAATTCTTTATTCCGTCAAAAGATACACAAAATCAAAGGGATCCTGTTCACTTTATATCAGTCATTGTCTATTGAGAATGAGATCGACACACTAATTTATCACATATCAGGCACGGGAATTATCGAAGATCGAATATAACGGATTATAAGGTCATAAATTCCAATATAGTGAATTTGTTGGATCTTCCAACTTCATTTGTCATTTTGTACATTTGTATTGATCCAACACTAGGCATTACTATTGTTAAAGTTTCAATATTTTCGTTAATGAAACCTCCAGTAGCTCTGCACAGGTAGGGATCATCAACTAGCATATGGTGACTTTTATATAAGGCTTTTTAAATCAAAAGTGGATTAATCCGAAATTTCAAAAATTGACTTCTTCTAATTTTTCGGTCGTTTAGTCAAGAGATTTTGTTTAACAGGACACTTTACCATGTTATTTCACGGGGCTTTAATCCGGTTATGAACCATGTAGGTTCGGGAACATAAATTTTCCTGACTATACGAGCGAAAAAAGTGGAAAAAGCAATTTTTGAAATTTGGGAGTTATCCGCTTTGATCCCAAACCCCTCATATTCCCAGAAAAAACTGGTTAATCTTTTCATTATTGAGCTCGACACGGTATTGAGAACATATTTCATTAAATGGAAGAGGAATTTGGACAGTAAGCGGCCATGATTAAGAAGCTGAAGTATTTTATTTATTTCAATATAATGGGTGATTTTTTAAGGACTTTCGGATTTGATTTTTTTTTTTAAACAATATTTAGAGAAATGTATGAAATTTGTATTTGAGTCGATAGAACGATATACAATTCAATGTTTTAAGATGATTTCATGCAAATGTTGACCCCGGCTACGCCTCAAATGGTTCATAGGCTGGGTCCAATTTTGGCATACTTTCTCCAACATTTTCCAACATCTCAAGAATAAATTCTTCAATATCGGCTTCCAGTGCGTCAACCGATGCGGGCTTGTCCCTATAGACATGAGCCTTAAAACAGTCTAAAGGTTTTAAATCGCACGATCTAGGCGGCCAATTGACCGGCCCCAAACGTGAAATAAACTGTTCACCGAAAGTCGCCTCCCATCTTTTGATAATAAAATTAAATAATCTGCGAGCGTTGTTCGTTTGTAAGTCGATTCATGGTTAAATTATAGACCAAACTTAACATCTTTAACATGTTACACGAAAACAGCTGAGCTGCCAAAAACAGTGTTGCCAAAATGAAAGTTGCTAAAAAATCACCCGTAATAAGAGCAAAAGCTCAACAGGAAACATAAATTAATAGAGCTATATAGACTACTCGCATGAAGTTTATTAGTTTTTTATAGTTCATTATAAACCTTACTAGTGTTTCACACGGACGTCCTTTCACGTATTCGGAAATATGAGATGTACATACCTACACATGCAGAGAAAGCAGCACATATATCAATTACGTATAGTAATGCAGTACATGAAATTTATACACATACTGAAGTCTGTGGGAAGAAACACAACACCCGATGGGAAAGAGTATTTATTTCAATATGATAGAAACCTGTTTGTGGTGTAATATGTTATTTCCTTGCAGCTCTCTCCCTTAAATAATGTTTTCGGAGACCGTTTTAACCAAGAATGTAATGACTGCTCGGTGGGCTCAGCCTCTTATTTCATTCAGGATTAGGCCCGTCAGAAATAGAAGATGAGGGGAAAAAACGCGACCTGCACAAGAATCATCTTGGTCTTCTTGAAATGAATGAAGGGAATAAAAAATCCTTAGTTACGCCGTCCTTCGGAAAGGACGTTAAACGGGGGTTCCGAGTCTGTACGATGTCAGGTACTCGTTAAAAATCCCTATCCTAATTAAACCTGGATAGGCAAAATTTAGAGCTCCCAATGTAGCATCGTCCGATTAGCCATAGCAGCATAAAGTGACGTTGAATGGACAAACAATTCATCCTTTACCACTACAATCAATGAAGATTCTTGGGTTCAGTACATGGTAGAGCCTGTACTTTTTATAGGGCAAGAATTGTGGGGATTTGTCCGAGATCACGCTCAACCGCCAGGTTTTTCGCCTGATTCAGGATACCAACTTTATAGAGACACAGAAGGATTAAGGATGAGCCACAGAAGGGTTTCCAGATCCCACAGGGTCCATTCCTGGCAGTTTACATATTAAATAATTTATCTACCACAGCAGGATGTGAAACCGGGACGTTTGGCACAGCAACTCAGCGCTCTACCACTGAGCTACTCCACTCTCCTTATTGAAATTTACAATAACAATCTATACTGTCACAAAAGTTATATACTCTTTATCACACCTTCAATGAACTATAAACAGATATAAATCTGTTGTATTATTTTCCACAAGGCCGGCTAAGTTCTGCCCCAGGAGGGTAAACAATAATAAAAGGGTAAACAAGAATAAAACAAATAAATTATTACTGCCATTATATTACACCGGTGGGCTTAATTTTTTTTTTTTGTAGCGTTATGAACAAAGTATATCATTTATTCAGTTTTAAATAGTGATTTTTTAAAAATTAATTCATCGAACAAAGTTGTCATACATTAATACGATTATACGTTAGTTTTGCATATTAGAATAAATAATAAATAAAAATAAATTATATTTCCTAGTATCGTATTTTTCACCCATAAAAGAAGCGAATTTGATATTCCTGTTTGCTGAAAGAAACTAGAAATATTTGCCTAGTCTGATATTGTTGTTGATTAAATATCAACAACACCGGTATCCACTGGCGTTAATTACCTGAAGGTTGGCACGCAAAAAAAAAAAAAAAAAACTAGAAATATGCTTGTAAATTATCAATGCATCTCAGCCAACTCATTATACTGTAATTGGTTTTCTTTCACGTCTTTGCGGTTCCTATCTAGTTTCCTGTACAAGTACTTGGGTTATTTATAGACATTTCTATTAGAAAACACGTAGTGCTTTCTAATGAAGATATTTTTTTTTTATTTCGGTGATAGTAAATTTATTTAAGATCAGCAAAACACTTTCAAGCAGATGAATAGATTAGGTTAGAGAAGTCGTATAAAAACAATTCAATATTATATTTAACGTTTCGATTTCCCATATTTGTTCTTATAATTGAGAATATCCCAGAAGGTCGAACGAAGCAGACGTCCTTGACCAAGATATGAATGTTAACTGCCTTGTACTTGACATTTTGTACTAAAGGACAGTATAGGCATCTTTTTATGAAATACATGAGTACATTATTATTATTTTTCACAGCTAAGAATTAAGAAAGTATTATTATTCAACCTCTTTCTCTCAAAGGGATATAAAATAATAAATAAATTGATAAACGAAAGGATAAAAAGTAATACAACACTACATGCAACAATAAAATTACTGTTTTTATGAATGATGCAAACAGTTTTGACGTAAACGAGGAGATAGATCGTAAACATGTATACACAATATGATAAAAATATTTACAACACAATATATATATATATAAGAATAGATAGCATATTTATGGGACATTATGTGTATACATTTTTATTAAGTTATTCATTATACAATTTAGGATTACAAATTTAATTTTAATTTTATTCTCACGTGTAAATTATCAATTTAGTCAAACTGTAAATTTTTAATTTCTTGTACTGTTAAATTATACTAAAATTTATTCTGTAATTATAATACTAAACTGATCTGTAATTATTAAAATCACATGTAATGGCATGTAATATGCTTACTAAAGTATCGAGCATGTACTAATATTAATAAACGGTCCCTCCGTGGGGTTACCATGTGGGGAAAAAATATATAAATATATGTACAGAAAATAATTATAACACATTTTCTACCCGAAGGTATACACACCCAAACTCACATACACACAGTATATATACATGTATCAGTTAACTGTCCAATAACTATTCCCTTTGGGCACGATTCACCAATGTCTTTCTCAGAGACGAACTATCGGGTTCAAGGATAGTGAAAAATCGGTCTAGATCCATGGATTATGGATAGTACCGCAAACACAAATAGAAATTTGGCATTCTGTTATTAAATTTACTACAAAAATTAGTGTTTTTAATTTATTTCTTTTTCGTCTTATGCAGCATTCAAAAATAAAAAGTCATTATAGTTAGACAACAGATCTCATTGAATTGCCGTCCACAGGATAAAGTAAAAATAGACTTTCAAGTCTAACTACAGTAACAAAAAAACACATTACTTGCGGGACGATTTCATTAGTTATGATGAATACCAATTTAATATTTTTTTTTTGATGTTGATGTTGGGATAAATCAAGGTGAACAAATTATAAATAATACTATGTAATTTTTTTTCTAATTTTAGCGCCTATTCTAGTATATTTCCAAGTATCATCAAACAAAAAATACATTTAAAATTTCAATTTACATTTTTATACTCAATAAGATTTTCAATTGTAGACAGTATATAGCGAAATTGTATCACATTAAACGGTAAGTAAAAAAATAAATCTATACATATTATAAAACAAAGTCCTCGGCTGTGTTTGTTCGCTGTAAACTCATTAATTACTGTACGGATTTTCATGCATTTTTAACCAATAGATAAAGCGATTCACCAGGAAGGTTTAGGTATATAATTTGTCGAGGTTTTGTGTAAATCGGTTGGAATCAGTTTTAAAAAAGGTTACACTCAAATGACATGCGATCTGGAATAAATCAATCAGAAATTTTATTTTTTCCTAATACATTTCGGAGCTTTAATCGAAAGGTCCAACTATTTCGCGGGAGCTCATTCATTTACAAAGAAGTATTTGGAGTTATAAACCAGTCTGTCCTTTTCGTATCATAAAGTTCTTAATTTTGATTTTCCTTTCTTTTCCATGAATAATGTACTACAATACAAGTTATATTTTAAATAATACTCAGGCAATGGCATACCTTAACATACCCTAGGTTAAAAGAAGGATGTATCATATTTTGTATATATTTGTATTGTAATTATTATATTATGTATTATGGATATATCTGTGATTGTAATTGTATTGAATAGCGGAGTTATCCTTTCTTAGCGGCTTTTTACAGGCCAATAAGAAAGGATATCTAAGCAATTTTATCAGAGTTGTTAATCCTCTATTGCAAGTAAATATACCAAAACAATTTCAAAATAATAATGCTGCATAAATTTAAGTAAAACTATGAACTTCACTAATGTATCCAACCGTGTATCGAAATGTATTAAATTTGCTTTCCAGCATTTTCTATTAGTTTTTTTTTATTCCTATTTTATGACAAATCATCCTTCATAAATATAGGTTTGTGCAGTGCATCAATGATCAACTTTGTTGAAAATGCTCTAATTTTTTATTTATCTGAAGAAATAAATGAAAAATAAAATAAATATCACATTCCTCTTAAAATTTACAAAGCAAAGTAAAAGAGATCCCTTCAAAACTCCTTTCTAAGGAAAGATTATATCAGCAATAGATAATATGAAAGGGACTCACGGGATTTTAAATTGCAAGATTTTATAAATTATTTAACTAGTCCCATATTGTTTATACATAAGTTTTTTTTCTATTCGGTAATGCTAATGCACTAGGTAAATATAAGGTGATTACTGTTTTGCTTCATTTATCGTTTACCGGGTGTAAGCTCACCTTCTCTAGTCACGTACGAGAGAGATTCAGACCCACTCTGCTCAAGGAAAACAAGCTCTACCACCTGCTGACGTCAGGTTCAGTTATCTCTGAAGATAAAGCTTCAAATATATTAGGTCATTGTAATAACCGACGATGCTCTGTGAGACGATAGTCTAGCGATACATCAATAAGACCACCCTGAAAAGACTGTTCGGCTTCCAGAACTCTTTTTTTCGGCGGTAACCCTCCAGAAAGATTATGTTAAGCCATGAGGAGTTTCAGCTACCTACGGTGACAGGGTACATCGGCGGAGGAACATTGAACTTATTGATGTGCTGAAGGCTTCTCCTAATCCTCTTTTCAGAGGCGTCGCCAAAAGTCTGAGATCAAGGTGGTGGGGCGTAGGATTATCTCTTGATTTGTACGCAGAAGGATAAAAAAAAACCCTGCACCACTGCAGCCCATGAAGGGTCTTGAGTTCAGTACATGGTAGAGACTGTACTGTTTCAAGGACAAGTATTGTGCTAGGAGGTCAATCACGCTCAAACACCAAATTAATCCCTATTTTATAGAGGATTAGTGAGCCCAGGATGTTCCCAGATCCCAAAAGGGCAACCCCCTCCCCTCTGTTAACAGATTAAATAAATATGCCGGCTTTGCATAATTATATGTATCTGTGCAGAATCATAATTTACAATGAAGAAAAAATGTATAAAATAAACTTCCAACAGAGAAAAAAAAATAATGATAATAAAAGAAACAAAAATTGTAACTATACATTCTTACTAATATATATAAATATATATATATGTATATATATATATATATATATATATATATATATATATATATATATATATATATAAACAATAACAATGAAATAAAAGAAAGTTTTATTCAGCAATAACAAATGTTTTGTTCTTTTATGTACATACCGCTTTCTACTATTTTTTGTATAGTTCCAATACTTTTTATAAGTGGGTTTTTATTATTTTTACATTTAAAAAAATTGTTTACATAGTTTGTTGATAAATAAATTCAGTATAATTTATAATTCTGTATGCATGATTTTTACATTAGTGTAATTTGCATAATTTCCAGCAATTCTAAGGCATTTGTTTTGGAATATTTGTATTTTTTTATAATTAGTTTTAGACATATAACTAAATATTGGGAATGCGTATGTTAGTATTGGTCGTAAACAGGCTTTATATAATAATAACCTATTATATGTGCTTAATTTGAAATTTCTATTAAAGAAAGGATATATAGTACACAGAGCCTTTATTAGCTTTATTGTACACGTAATCAGTGTGGAAAGTAAAAGTTAACCTTTTTTCCATTCTGTTTACATTTAGTTGGGGGATAATATTCGGTCGTCTCTTTGTAAATAATATAGCTCGGGTTTTATTTTATTTTCCATTTACTGTAGTATCTCTCTATTTTTTTAGTGCTGTTGTAAGTCTTATCTGCAATTGTGTCCGGTTTATAACTTGAAGTATAAAAATCTGTTGCCACAGTGAAACTATCGCACACAATGGCCGAAAAATAGCCTGTAATATACCCAAGGGTAAAACGAAGGCCATATTGGAGTTAATATTTATATTTGTTCTTCATTTTTATATATTGTATACCGTGAGTTGAATTAATAAATTCAGAAGGGAATAAAAAAAAAATAAAAAACGGCTGAGTTCATAAAAATAAGAGTTCATTGTTCCGATATAAAAGTAAAATTTCGGCAAAGTATAACAAGGTCCACTTCGTAGTTGAGAGAGAGAGAGAGAGAGAGAGAGAGAGAGAGAAAGAGAGAGAGAGAGAGAGAGTTGTGAAATTATTTCTCAAAATTTGTAGAAATATTTAAATAAAATTCTGTGCAGGTTCCTTTCACCATATTTGTAATTATATCTGCTAATTTTTCACAAAAAAAATAAAAACGTTTTATATCTGTTATGACTTATTTCACCTCCAGATTCAAATAAACGAGATCAAGTAGTATGCATTAGCCTGGGCTCTTTCAAAAATTATTCTAATTTCTTTTAAATATATAAACAAAAAAATAAATATATTCCAATATCAGGTTATATCACCTCTTCAGGGTTTAGCCGCACTTAAACTTGTTTTACCGCTTGAAGTGGTAGTCATTGATTATTAGATAATTATATTTACCAGTGTTAGAAACCATCATTAAATGTTTTGTAGGACGGCTTTGAAATCCAAAACCGTTAATTTTAGATTATGTAGGATGTGAACTAGGCACGTGTATGACCTCGATTTTTATTTAAATTTTTTAAGCATCGTAAATAAATTTTCTAATTTATAATGAATACCTATCAATTAGTTGATAGTAAAAAATGTGGAAATTTATTTATAAATTGATTTATAACTTTTTACTGTTGTATGAGGAATAGGTGTTTACTTTTTTCAATAGCGAAAAGAGACTATAAGGAAAACCACACCAATATAAACTTTTGTTAAACAGTTTATTAATTAATTAATTCATGAATCACTTCCATTGAGCCTGTTTTCATTCATAACAATTTAATTCATAAAAAAAGTAATTCAATACTAATATAAAAACATCAGCATCGACGTCCATTCTCTTATTTTTAAATCTTAATAAACGCCTTAAATGGTCAATAGTTTTATTTATTATTATTGTAAATAATCTACTGAATATCAAAAAATACCATAAAACGATGATGATTTCTCGAATGACGTATCTTTTTATTTACATGAATATGAGTGATCACGATTTTGAAATTATTCCCGCAGTACCGTTAGCCATCAGAATGGTCGACTATTAAAAAAAAAAAAAATAGTAGGAAAAGACAAAACAATATATGAGTCAAGAGGAGTCAAGCATCTAAAACTACTCCAAAAACTAACTGAAGTTCCGTAATTTGGTTTATTGGATTATTTCTTATTATGTTTAAAAAGGTCAAGGACTTCGAGATTTGGAACTTTGTGGTTGAGCGGGAGCTTATCTGAATTACCTCCTTGCAAAAACATTGCAAAATATTACATCACTATCATTATTTTATCCGCAAAAGCCTTAAAGACTAACATCATTGGCATATTTTGTTCTAAATGCACTATAAATTTGCCAAAAAAAAATGCTCATTTGAGGGCCTACTGATCCATTCAGACCAGAAGAAGGCAACTATTTCTTCTTAATAATGGACTCCAAAATCAGAAGAGAAGAAAATCCCATGAATGATGGGGAAAAACAAAACAATGATGAGAGTAGCACAAAAATAAAGTGATCATACACTCAGTGATCTAAACCTGATATACCCAATAGGATAATGCAAGAGTGGAACAGCGCACACAGAACAGCTCGAAGAATACAGAACGATATAACACGCAGGAAGAAGGGTCCACTTCCCTGAAAAATTACAGGAATTAAAGTATGACTCCAACACTGCGTAAGAAGTGGCGACACTGTTCATTAGAGGTGCACTTCTGATTACATGTTCATCATTCCTCTGTCATACTCCTCACTTATTTATAGCAAGGCATAAGAAAACCTCCAATACCAAACAATTTATTTTATTTTATTTTAGATTGTGAAAGAAATAATTTGCATATTTATATATTATTCATATTATGTGAATATGAAATAATTAAACTTAAGACAATTCTCGCTTTTAGGTTACGTCATGAACACAGCTTCTATGTTACTCAATAATCGGGAAAAATGTTCACAAGAACTTGGACTCTTCTTAAACTTCGATACATCCTACTTTCCACACAGCTTTGTTTGTGAAACTCTGATAAATTTTCTTAAAGAAGTAAAATATTACGATTTTTTTGTAAATAACGCACTATAAATTTACAAAGTGCTAACATTTAGTTTTATTTAGTATTTGTTTCTATGCTATTGTTATTTATTGAACTATTTTTATAATTAACGTTTTCATTTTACTTTTATGGAAATTACGTTTTCGTCTTTGTTCCTATGTTCTCAGAATATGGTAATTCCGTAATACTTATTATAGCAATAACACATTGTTTATAGGAATTTGCGTTACCAGTTAAACTTCAAAGGTTAAACTAAATCATTTGAAATTTTATGTCTAATGATTTTCAACCAAATAAATGCTGTGTAACTTACCGTGTTTAATAACATTCTCCAAACCCTCTTATTAGCATAATATTTAAACCTTTGAGCATTATTACTACTATATGCAAGGTTTTCTTTTTTTAAAATCCATTCCTTATTCATCAAATTTGTTGAAAATTACATCTTTAACATTTAAAACATATTTATTGGTTTTTCCAATAATTTTCTTATATTTTTTTTTTAATCAAATGGTTTTTCCCCTTATTAAAAGAATATTATAAGAGGACGAACTATTTTTGAGTATTTTTTAAGGGTGAACGAACTATAAAAACTTATATTCAAATGAATAAAAACCAAAACTGCATTATTGAATATCTCTCTCGATTTTTATTAAATGATTGTTTAACTAATAGTTTATTAAATAAAAGTCATTCAACAAATACAACATTCTTAAGCTACAAACATGTAAGAATGACTCAGTAACAGGCCTCTCAGCACATGTGGTATTCTCCTTGCAAATGGGAGATAAGAAAAACATTACAAAGTAAGAATATTATGACAGTAGTTTCTCTAGTATCATAATTTTATATTGTTTGAGATTAAAACAAACCTTATAAAGATAATAAATGCCGACGGTATACATGTATACTAGGACATCCTAGCTAGAAAAGGTAGGTATTAGTGTGAACGAAAAATAGGTTAAGGCGAAAGTATTCCGTAATAACTCTTATGTTTTAGTTAATTATTACTGTAATATAAGCTAGTTTAATTAGGCAGTTATATGAGGCTGCAGAAGGTTCAAGGAAAAAACAACACCTAAATAAGTACAATTTATCATTTGTGTGCCGAAGAAAATTAATATTGAAATCAGTCCATCGGTTAGCTATTCCAGAATTTTCCTTTTGTTTGGTGAACTGAACTTTGGCGAATACCACTATCGCTTCTGTTTTCATAAAGAGGTATATATATCCCTGTTCTCGCCCTACTTCTGTCTGTTAATATTACTACATTCTAAGGACAGGAAGGCTCTCTTAAGCGTCTTCTAATTTTCTTATCTTATTGTGGTTGGCGCTTGGACACTTATGATGCAGCAGTTGTAATATTTACCTATAACGCGTAAGGGACAGATGCAAGGAATGATTGGTTTTAAATCCTACACTCCGAAGGATGGATCTTCTTTCAATGAATTCAGTTTCAGATGAGTTATGAAATGCTTAGGAAACAGTATATATATAGAGTATGTTGCCTGTTCGTAAGAATCCATTGAATATCGAATTTCGGAAAGACGGTATCGTACAACTCTCCATCTTTTCTCGGTTGAGCACTCATGGTCGATATAACCTATATTATCCTTACAGCCTATATTAACCTCCTTGATTAAACCTTAGACGAGTGCATATTTTTCCAGTTAAAATTATTTGAATTGTAAAGAAACTGAGACTTGATTACAAGGCTTCTTTGCGATTGATTTTCAGGTGCTCAGGCCACAGTCTGTATGTATGTACTCTAAGTAGTGGGGCCACAATCTTCGTCTAAGAACCGCCAGAATTTTCGAAGGGTTTATCCCTTCTTTTTGATTACACCTCAGACCTAGACCTTGATCACCAGATGTCTAAATAAAATGCCAAACAAAGGCCAATAATAGAAAACATGTACATAAATAAAAAGTCGCAACCAATCAATTAATAATATAACCATGTCGGTATGATTAGATTAGGAATCTCCTAGTATTAGGATAAGGGCTCCTTCCAGTGTAGCCGTTGCGATAGTTAGTCATATTTAGCTATTAATGGTCAACAGTTTTAACGAATATATTGAAATATCAGACTACAAATAACTTTAAGATCAAGAAACATTTTTAATTGTTCTACCATATCAATTTAAAAGATAAAGCTAAAATTCATTAAACCTTAACCTCTTCTCGATATCTTAAGCATACTTCATACATCACTTCATATACACCTCCTCATTAGCAGTTTAATCACGTCTCTAATATAAATGTTAAGGTCGAATTGGGATTTACAAGTCAGCGAGGCTCGATTTGCAAAATTTTATAGTTAAATGTCATTACGAAGCACTTTTTTTAAAAGCATTAATAAGGATCAATGACTTTTTTTTTAATCATCACCTGCAATCTTCTCTTAATAATTATCATTAACTACACAGCACTTAGTAGATGTTTTTATTTTTACTCAGCCACCAGAAGAGTTGGTTGTTTGATCGTATATTTTTTCTTTTGTATTTTTGAAATATAAAAAGACTCTTGCAGTCTAATTAAAATCATTTAATTTATTTAATTGTTATATGATATAATTTTTTTTAAAAATATTTTATTAGAAAAGAAAAAATAGGATCAGTGAAAGGAATTGATAAGGCTGGCCGAGAAACGAGCCAGGGTGGTGGAGATAGTTGAGACCCGGGTTCGAGTCCCGGTCCTGGCCATATCTTTTCTTTTCAAATAAAATATTTAAAATCATTTAAGTTGGTGATATATTTTACTATTTATTTTCAAGTGTACCTCCTAATTGTACAGAGATTATTTATAAATAAACCATTTTATTCTTCATAATGCTCGCCAGTGCATTATAAAGAATTGATTTAGCAGAGGAGGAGATACAAAAAATATGATTTTTATTCCTGTTGAAATAACGAAAGCTTTGTATTCAAATATCAACCTAACCACTTAATTTTACAAATATATTAAAATCATTAATAATTTTATAGTTAAATTTATAATTTTAGCTCAGGAGTAAAGCCTAACAAGTAAAACAATAAACAAATAAATTGGATTAAAAAAAACCATTAATAGGTATTCGTCGATTATAAAATTTTCTATTTTCAGTTGATAACGAGACTTTTTCTTACGAAACCACCCGTCATACTCCCATATAAAATCTATTTAGTCTAAAATATATTTTAAAAAAGTGTGTGTGTCAGCTCCGCGACTGGAGTTTACCCCTTTCCGTTTCTAATGAATTTTAAAAGTGTTCTTACCAATTAATCGCTCTCTACTGATACTTATCATCATCGCGTATTCTTTTTCTTTTTTAATTTGTAAATTATTTTAAATTAATGTGAACCATTTTAACTAAAATTATAAAAACTATTTTTTATTAATCCAACGTGCCAACGTTTCGGCCTACGTTGTAGGCCATCTTCAGGGCAAATAGTGGGTGCGGTGAATTGTTACAACTCTGAAACTGTCAACTGAACTCACACACACACACACACACACACACACACACACACACACACACACACACACACACACACACACACACACACACACACACACACATATATATATAACTAAATCACAATTTGTATTACTATATCATATAATACTATATCAAATAAAATATCAATGAATTAGATCATATAACAATAAAATAAATTATAATAATATTAATGACTTAAAGTCAACTAGATCCAAAAATAAAGTAATGTTCAATTAACATTCTCCCCGTGTATACATCGCAAATTGCGAGAACACAGAGATATACATAAGAGATATAGGATCAGTGAAAGAAGAGATATGACTGACCGAGAAGCGAGCCAGGATGGCCGAGATGGTTAAGACGCCACCATGGAGAGGTGGGAGACCCGGGTTCGAGTCCCGGTCCTGGTCATATCTTTTCTTTTCAAATAAAATATTTAAAAAATTATATCATATAATAATAAAATAAATTATAATATTTTTATTTACGTTTGAAAAGGTCAAGATTCAAGATTTAGAAGACTTCGAGATTAGGGACTTTGTTTTTATGTATGTTACTGATCGAGAACATATCTGAACTACCTCCTTGCAGAATCGTTTAATAATACATCACTACCAACATGTGATCCGCGAGAGCCTCAGAGAATGACAGCATTATCCAACATCTTTCTATATGAGGAATTAGTATTAGACTGGATTTAACTTTAACTTTACCCGAAGCCTTTAATGTGTGTTGTCAAGTTTCAGCAGGTAAATACGCTATAAGTATGTAACAGAACACAATTTTAATCATCCTAATTCTCAGGTCCTAGCTGAGAGTGCCCCGTGCTTGCAACAACATAGCTGGTTCACAAACGAAGCACCATAGTTTAAATAATAGTCTGCTGGAGTAGAGTAGACCAGGAAGATTGGGTCTCATCTCTTAGTGTGATATTATTGTTAATAGTCATAAATATCTATTAATAATCAATACTATTTTCGAGCTACATCCCCCAGACGCTCACTTTATTTAGGGAACACAACACTGGCCGTTATAAGGTAAAAATAAAAATTTAGCTTTCGAGGAAATTTCTCTTACAATAACAAGACAGCTATTGTTACGGCAGGAATGTCGAGGCCATTTTATGGAGTATGGCTTCAATTATCTAATTTTATTCTTTGCTGCTTTTGAAGGACTTTATAAATGGCCCGTTAAATGCTTTGTTTTGAACGAGTGTTCAATGCCCTGAAAAGAAATCTGTATTGCTAGCTTAATGTTTTTTCTTTCCTTCGATCGTATGTCAGTGTTGAGCTGCTGTGAAATATCTTTTATTTTTTCGGATAGAGGATCTAATTCTAATAGTCATTCTACTCAAGAACTAAGAACCCACAAAGTATTTTAATGGTTGTGTTCTCCAATATTATATAATATAAAATAAAACAAGAGTCTGTAAATAAGCATGTTTTCTAGTTGTTGTTTTTTTTTTTATAGTAGAAATAAAAATAAATCTAATAGAACAATTGAACAATTAAAAAAAAAATCTCCACTCAGTTTTTGTTGTCATTTTTCCCAAGTGCTTACTTACCTTTTTTATTTTTCCATTGAGTTATTATTTATGGATATAGGCTTATTTTCTCCTTTAAAAAAAACTCTACCACTACAACCCGTGAACCAGTCTGGTGTTCAGTATATGGTAGACACTTTACTGTTTCATGGACAACGGTTCTGCAAGGAAGTGGCTTGTCCTAGGTCACGCTCAACCGCCAGATTCCTCCCCCCCCCCCTTATTTTAGGTACCCTATTTTAAACACATTTTATAGAGGATGAGTGAGCACCAGGAGAGTCTAGATCTCATATGATCTATCTCTCGCCGCAAACAGATTCATCTCCTGCAGCGGGATTTGAATCAGGATTTCCGGCATGGCAACTCAGCGCTCTACCACTGAGCCATTCCGCTCCCCTTATTTTCTCCTTATCCAAATAAAAAATAATTCGAACACTAAAATTATGTATCTAAAAAAAGGTTGATTTCTCAACATCGTCTAAAAAAACACGTAATCAAAACGGAATATTGTCTCTAAGAAATATACGGCGAGAATTGATGGGAAAATCATATTTTACAAATGCAGATTGTGTTAATTGAACTAACAGAAATAAATGTTTCTTTCATGTAGGTTTAAAAAAATATAATAATACTAGTTTCAAACGTACTTTAAGTATTATTATTTATTTACTGTCCTTGAAATGTGGCTTACATTGAAAAGGACAATGTAAATTTTTTGAAAAACATTAAAGATTGTTCGGAAAAACAAAATTTATTTATAAATTTTAATAAACTTCGATAATATAAAGATGATGTCATACCCGCCTGAGTTGTAACGGTAATGAGAAATGCTATATATATCGTGTTAGCTGAATTTTAGCATAAAATATTTCCTGATCTGAAAGGAATCCCTTTCTTGGATTTTACTTATCCAAGGAAGGAGAAAGTTGAACTATATTCATGTATACTCTTTAAAGTTTCCATGGCCACTATTTATGAAATATATCCATATTCATATAGCTGTATGAAAGGTGACATAGCTTAGCGAATTTTATTCATATTAAGAATCTGTCGCAACTAACAGTATATTTACGCAATATTTGCTGAAGTTTATAACCCAATTTACACAATTTTTAATTTACCCAAATTGCACAGCCGACAACTCGAAAATTGTTAACGTTTTCTGCTTGTTTTGTCAAACAAATCTATCTACCACGACTTTTTACCGCATGGTTTCATTCAGGTTCGAACCTGAAGTTTCGGAAGCATAAAAAGTAAATTTTTTAAATTTGGAGTTATCCGTTTTTGATTCTGAATGCATCATTTAATATGAAAAATAGTAGACGAGAGACAGATAAATTGTTGAATATATATATATATATATATATATATATATATATATATATATATATATAGCATGTGCAATTAATAAGAGAACCGACATATGATTAAATCAAACAAAGTACCTTAAGTTTTTTGAACTTGCAGGCCATCTCGAGAAGTTTGAGCGTGGCTACGGTGTTGACAGTGACTAGGGTCTTGAGAGGATCTTCCAATTTCAGGGAAGCGGCGAAGTTGAAGATGACCGCGATGTTCTCTTGCAAGTTCTTGATTTGGGATTCGGTGAGGCCAATGTTGTCTTGGCCAAGCTCACCCTCCAGCGGTACCAAGATCTCCAATCTCTCTGGGCAGCCTTTTCGGACGAGGTCGAATGCCTAGAAAATTAACAAGGATATTTAGATAAATTATTATTATTATTATTATTATTATTATTTAGATAAATACATACCAATATAATAAAATTCAAATGAACTGTACATTGTCTATAAATTCCAAATTCAACGTACTTTTATGAAATAGTTTCAACCTGTTTAATTTCAGTAGTAGCAAAATTGTTATTTCCAAAAAAAACGAAGTATTATTACCTGGACTATTTACAAGTTGTTGCTTGGCCATAGCCGGTTTAACCTCCAGGGAGGATCATAAGGATGAGGCGTTATAATTGAGCGAGAAGATTTTGGTGGTTGGATAAGATCATATGGAATTCAGAAAATTTAGTTGATATTAGGTCAAGAATGAAAGGATATGAAGGTTACGATGTAGTGTTTTATTAGAAACTTAGTAGGGAACATGATTTCTTATGACTGGCTATGATTCTTTTTTTTTATTTTCTAGCACCGTTACTACAAACAGAGATAGGCTATTTCTCAGTCATCCTATTAACAAACCCGCAGTTTGATTAACCTCATTTGGAGAAAAAATGAAAAACGAAATTAAAATAATTCAGCTCTGAAACGGCTATCAACCAACTTTTTTCAAAATAAAAAATGTAAGCAAATCGACACTAGTATATTCTTAGGCAATAAATTGGATGGCAATTTCATTACTTACAATACAACATTTATATTTATGCTTTTATAAAATGCCCAATAATTATTTTATTTAACATATGATAATGAGGTATACAGATCAATGACAAGCTAACTATTATTTATTATAATTCGTTATTCATCAGTTATTATCATAACTTTTATTAAATTTCTACATCTTCTTTATTAGGAATCATGTTATTGGCAAAAAAGTAAGAATGATTCACTTATGCATTTCCAGTATTCCCATATTTTCCCTCTAGAAAATATATTTATAAAGATTTATTTAAGAACGCGAAGAAGAAATAATGTTAATGGCATGTGTTCTAAGGAATTAAGTCATCATTTATACCAAAATAGATATAGTTTTTGTGTCTTCTTCCCAAGAAAAGCGGAATATTTTTTTAATATAATAATACAAAAATAAACATTTGTTTAAAACATTTTAATTCACAATGTTCACAAAAATAAGAGATACTATGTATCATTATTAATATGTTATTTTTCAAGTATTAATAAAAGTCAAAGGGGTTAAGAGAGAAAAATTAAAAAAAAAAAACTTGTTTAAAACCAACCCAAATTCGAAACATAATTAACGTTGTTAATCAAGAATTGGCTCACAAATTCTTTTGAAGAAAAGTAAAAGATTGAAATTTTATGTTTTGAAAGTTGGATTCCTTTTCAAGGCCAAGTACTATCAAAATAACCACTTCGTAAAATAATAGTATAAAAATCCAGTTTAGGAAAAAATCATTGAAAATATTAAAAACAGGACCGGTTACGATGGCAGGACGAATCGGAAGTAATATCACTTTCTGTTTGTGTCGATATTAATGGGTGTGACGTCATTTGTTAATTCGATACTGAAATATTTTATGGAAATCACTCTGTCCAAGCTACTGCAGCTGAGCACAGCTATTGATGTTTATATTGAAGTTTGTGTACCTCCGTTTATTTATGATGATGAACCATGTATCAAATGAGTCTGATTGTAGCATCCTTTGGAGGATTTAAAGGATACAGGATTTATCCTTTTTTATTCTCACCATTCTTCAAACTAAAAGACTTTTTTTATAGATGAAGAAATGGCTCTTTATTGAAAAAATAAAATAAAACAACGGAGCGAAACTAGCCTTAAGGGAATTAAATTTGGCATTTAATCAAATCCATAATAGATAAAATAATTAATGACTATTGTGTTTTACAACTTCCGTAGTTTTAGATATCTTATTCTAAAATTCAAAACTGTTTTATACATTTTTTTTAATAGTCCTTCATACACAGTATTTCAAGCAGAATTGTATGCATCATTTGATTTCGATGGCATATTTGTTACGTAGAGGTGACAATTTGTTTCCCACAAAAAAAAATTATCGTTTCTATTTTTAATTTTACATTTTTGTTCTGATTAAATCCGAGTATAATTTTTTCTTTGTTATATTTGCTACACGGTCCACAGGTTTGGGGCTCCACTTAGCCATCCAACTCCTCTCGTATCCAATCCTTACAATCCAAAATCCTTAATGCTCCTTACTTTGTTACGAATAACGAATTACGAAAGTAATCCACAATGACCTCAATGTCCCATTTGTTGCTGATTTGTCCCGAAACCTATACCAGTATTTTCATGAAAAACTTTATTCCCATTCAATCCTAGCTACTTCTTAAATTCCTGATAATACTCCAAGGCGTCTGGAAAGGAGATTCCTCGTGACGTTCTGAGTTGAATTTATCATTTGAGTACTATCACTGGTTAGTTTCTCTACTTGTCTTAATCCATGACATTATGTATCACTGTGGTATTGTTATAACACAGTCGTGAATTTCAATTAATACAAAAAAATTGCCACAAAACCAATACATGGTTATAAGATTGTTTGGAAGCATCCTGAATACATACAAATCAATCATTTCGTTTTAATATTACATATTTAGTTTTCAGTTAATTTTAGCATCAATTTTAATTATAAAAATCATCTCTATTAAACTAATGTGTAAGTTAAAACTATTTCTATAAAATTCAACTGACATTTGTAATTTCGTATAGTGGTAATGTAAAATGTGTCATATACATTACCACTATCATAATGCAAGGTAATCATACTAAATTGGTTTAAGATATACTCGTATGTACCTTATCGCATACTATCCAGGTAATAAATAAACAATTAAGCTATGTAATGTTCTATGTAATCTCAGTAAAAGTCATTACATAATTTAATATTGTTTACACACCAGTATGAAATTTAACTTCCATGTTTTTCAAATATTCAGTTTTATCTAAAAAGTAAGTTACCACGAATGTTATGTAGAACCCGGAGTTTCTTTATGAGTTTATAAAGTTCTTAAAGAAATTTTAAAATTTTAAATATTAATTTATCGAGTAAAGAATGGCAGATAAAAGATAAAAACTAAATGATACAAATGAATGTTACACATAGTTTATGTCCCATTTTTAGAAGCAAATGTAAATAAATTAATTAACAATAGGAACAAATAAATTAACTAGTATAAATTAGCTTAAGGTATTTTTAATAAAAACTAAATAATTATTGTTTTTATAAGGCTGGTTTTAGAAGTAGGATTTAGTATGTTCTGCTTACATGTTTATCTTGTAATATATAAGGCTCATATTCTACAAAATTAATAAGCTCTGAAACCGCAAGTGTTAGGCTCTGAGTTAATTACGAAATTGAACAGTTAGCCTGCGGAACGACCTGCTGTGGAAATCCTTCTCCACGTGGAGTGAAACATTCCAGGGCCTAATTTCACCTTCCTTCAATTCCGATAATATTCACTTTATTCATTTCTTGTGAAATAATTCAAATATATTAATTCATAGGGTATCAGGTTGTTTTTGATAAAATCATAGTTACAATTAAAAAAAAAAAATAATAATTTCATAATTATGCTCTGTGATACCTATCGTTCGTTAAAAACAGTTATTTTTATAACAAAAATCAGTATTTTTATTAAAGATAGAAAGTAGAAGATCGTAAAATGGTAAGGGGGTGCAGACTTAGACTTAATTTATTATATTCTTAGATATAAAATATACAATCTTCTAAGATATATCCAATCAACCATTTCCATACCAAAATATTATAAATAATACAAAAGGAAAAATCTAAGATTGAAAATCTGAAACATCAGAAATTATTATTTTTCAACTGATACGAATCACTTCAACGATTTCTTTTGCTTAAAAATATCCACCTTTACAATAAACAAAGCTGCCTTAAATGGTAAATTGAATTAGGAATAACCGATATAACATTGAACAGATATACATTTTTTGAGATTGGCATTATCAATACATAAGAATGATATAGGTACATCGTTTGCGTCCCATTTTTATAGTAAAATATAAAAAATAATTAAAAATAGAAACAAATAATTATAGTATGTTTTTTTTCTTTTTTTTCTTTTCTTTTGTCCAGAGCCATAGTGATTTGTATATATAGCGAATTGTAATTTGTTCAAATCATTATTATAATAATTATTTTTGTAGTAGCAACTTAAAATGCATTTCATTTGTTGGCTAATCTTTATAAATATCAGTAATTTTAAAAAAAGGTTGCTTGAAGATTAGTATTATATTCTGTTGGTTATAGTAAATATGTTTTATTAGTTTTCATATCTTTTAGCATTTGTTACATCATATGATGCTATTTAGCTACATTCAGCTACTTCTGCTTTAATAGTTTCATATAATTTTCATTTATAGAAAAACTAACACCAATTAAATAGCGTTTATTTGTTTTGGATTTGGAATTTTATATACATGTCATTTGCCATAAATACATATGTCATTTCTGCTGCGATCAGTTCAGTTGATAATGAAAGAAGGATTGCATTATTGGCATTACGTTAGACAACCGACATTATGATGGTTATCATGCGTTATGTATAAACTTAATTGGCATAACATTCTCATCTGGTCAACCGCCCAAAAATAATTACTATTGGGAATGTAGCCCACCTCCTTTTTCAATGGTATATGTAATTCTCAAGCATTGTTTATTAAATATTTTCATCGTCGACTAGCCTCTTCATTTACAGTAATTTAATTGAATAATTAATTTCATTTTCTGCAATTTAAATGAATTAATCGTCGAGGCGTTTGAAACTTAAATTTTAGTCCTTAAGCAGCGAGCTTTCCTTGAACATAATCAAACGTTTCATGATTTAAATTGTGAGTCTATACCTACCGTGTTTACAATCTAGTGCCCTGGAATTACAACGAATAGTGATTGCGGTTATTCTTAGCGTAACAATTTAAAAACATATATGTGGTAATGTAGAGTTAGGTTAAAATAACTTTAAGCCGTATTGATTTCTAAAAAACAACAGGTTTTTAAAGTTAAAATAATCAATTTCTATAAACAATCTTTATAACTAAACAGATCACAATGTAGCAATCACAATATGTCTGACTGACGCTTCTTAAATACAAAAACATGTGTTCTTGAGATTACAGCATGGTTATACCTCAGTTACAAAAGTAAAAGGGATTAATTCGCTTTTACATATATTATTTTTAACATTTAAGAATAAAAATAAAAACAATAAATAATTACTAGTCCTCCTTAATAGTCCTCCTTAAAAGTCCTCCTGAGGGCTTGTTACTCAAGTTAAAACATTGGAACAGATATAAATAGGTTTATTAATTACAATATTAATTCTCATTTTTTGGGTGGTTTATTTTACTTTTACTCATATTGTCCTGTAAATTCAATCATTCACTCTCAACATTTTTTAGAAGCTGAGAAAGATAGTTTTAAATAAAAATTGAAAAGAAAAACCTGTCCTATATTTGTTTCGATTTTATTGCATTTTTTAGATGAATTAATACAAACCATTGTTTTGCATAAACAGGCACTGAAAGGCACTGAAAATATTAAAAAGTAGTATATGCATTGGTTTAACGTAGTGTACAATGTATACGTTATATGTAAAAATCTTTTCGTTATTTTATCCTTATAAAAATGTAGTATAATAAAAGGTAATTTTATTTTTTGAGGAAAAATATTGGGTGGTATAGAACTTACCTAAATGTAAAACAATATTATTTTCGACACAGTCACGTTCCAATATCCAGAATTTCTGAATAGGCAGATAAACTTTTGTATCATTAAGCTTTTTCATAAAATTTTAAAAAATTCAAAATAAAATTTTTTTAAAGCCTACAAAAATGATTTTGGATCATTTGTAACCGTTAAGAGTGTTATGCCATAGATTGGAGAAATCCCTAGCCACGAATGCGGTGGACTGGAGCCCAGAGGTCAAGGCAGGGAAGGATTCCTCAAGAGCGTCCTCCAGTCATGTCCCTTCATACCGGTTCTTGTATGCATATATAATATATATATATATATATATATATATATATATATATATATATATATATATATATCAGTATCGAGAGCATCAATATACTTTGGTTTACGAATTTTAGTTTTGGATAAAAAAAATATGTATCAATTAACTTCTATTAACTCCAGGTTGAATAAACAAATTTCGTTGAAATAGGCCCTCCTTATCATTTATTAACTTATAATAAGATAATTATTTTTTATTGCCTGTTTTAAATTGATTTATTTATTTAACACTATTCCAAACAGGTCAAAACAGGGACTTAAATAATATAATGGACTTATCAAATTTAAAAAAATAAAACAGAGCAAGATCGAAGTGGCATAGAACTCGGTATCCAGCAGATAAAACTATCTATACAAAATTAACTAACAAACTAAAAGCAGAAATCAAGAAGTTCAAAATTCAAAAATTAATTACCTGGACTGAAAATCTTACAACCACCGACAAAACATAATGGATGACCACCAAAAAACTCCTGAAGTTCAAAGAATTTAATCATCCACTCCTTACTGAATCAAATAACTGGACAAGATCTGACGGAGAAAAATCTCAGTTATTCGGTCAACACCTTTCCAAAATCTGTCATTCACATCCTGATATCATTAGCCCAACTCACATTGAATATATAAAAGAAGAGTTAGATGTTCTCCTCCAAATGTCCCTTCCACCCAAAGCGTTCCATCCTTCTAAAATATCCAACATTATTCATAGATTACCTTCTCGCAAAGCTCCTGGGCACGACCTTATCACAATTCATATCTTAAAACACCTTCCTAGAAAAGCCATTCTATTCCTTAACTATATATATATATATATATATATATATATATATATATATATATATATATATATATATATATATATATAATGCTGTACTCCGCTCCACATATTTTCCTGACCTCTGGAAATTATCCATTGTAAAAATGATACCCAAACCTAAAAAAAAACCAGAATACCCATCCTCTTACTGTCCTATCTCTCTTTTACCTTGCATGGGTAAAATCCTAGAAAAACTCATCCTTAAACGATTGTACCCCATCCTTGATGCAAATCACATAATACCAGATCACCAGTTTGGATTCCGAGCATCCCACTCCACCATTCAGCAATGACATCGTGTGGTGGATATAATCTCCTCTGCATTAGAACGAGGATCATATTGTTCGGGAGTCTTTCTTGACGTGGAACAGGCTTTTGACCGAGTCTGGTATCCGGGCTTGCTCTACAAACTCCGCAAATTCCTACCCTCTACATACTTTCTCATCCTACAATCCTATCTCACAAATAGAACTTTCCTAGTAAACCATAACAATGTCTATTCGTCCCTCTTTTCCCAATCTGCTGGTGTTCTTCAAGGTAGTATCCTTGGTCCAATCCTATATACAGTTTATACAGCTGACATCACAACTCATCCTAATACTATCCTTACCACGTATGCTGATGATACATGTGTATTATCAGTCAACACCAATCCAGTTATTGCATCCCAAAGCCTCCAATCTCATATCACTGATCTTGAAGAATGGTGTCAAAACTGAAGAATTAAAATAAATTCTCAAAAATCGCATCAAATCACTTTTACCTTACGTCGTAAACCAATGACTTCCTGCCCTTCAGTATCCTTTAATAATATCCCTCTGGTGCCTGTAGAACAGATCCGATACTTAGGGTTGCACCTTGACAAACGATTAACCTGGAATCCTCATACAAGACTGAAAAGTCAAGAAACCGCACGACGTTTCAGGCTACTTCAACACTTACTAGACAAACGCTCTAAGCTCCCAATTAACTACAAAAGACTCATCAACATGACCATCATACGACCTATTTGGACTTACGGAGTAGAGCTTTGGGGCTCCACTAAGCCATCGAATTCCTCTCGTATCCAATCCTTATAGTCCAAAATCCTTCGTAAAATCCTCAATGCTCCATATTTTGTTAAGAATAAACTCATCCATATCGACCTTAATGTCCCTTTTGTTGCTGATTTGGCCCGAACCCGGTATCTATCCTTTCATAACAAACTTCATTACCACTCAAACCCTCTAGTTTCAAACCTAGCTTCCTCTTCAATTCCCGATAATCCTCCGAGGCGTCTGAAAAGAAGATGGCCACGTGACCTCCTTACTTGAACTTTGATTTGAGTACTACCAGTGGGTAGTTTCTCTACTTGTCATTATCAATTACTTAGCCTATTTACTTGTTGTATTATTGTAATACAGTTGTAGATATCAATAAATAAATTTTAAAAAAATAAATAAAAAAAATAAAAATAAAATAAAAAAACGGACTAATAAACTTTCTTTTTATTTAATAAATTGTGTTATAATTAACTCGTTTCGCGTATACGAAACATCTGAATATCGACTGCATTCGGAAATAAAAATGAATATACGAAGGATTTATCGTAATTGTAATGCGAATAAAATTAAAAAACATATTTTATGCGTAAGGTTTAATAAATCCGTTACAAATAGGCAATTTTTTTTTGTTGTAATTATGTTTTTTTAAGTGTTTATTTCTATATGTTCAGTTATTTTATTAACACACTATGTTTTTAAATTGTTTCTTCTAAAACACACCCTGCCACTGGAGACATTTAGACATGCGGAATGTAAAATGTTAATAATAATAATCATAAATAATTTAAAAGGAAGTAAGAACAACAACAATAATTATTGATATTAAGAAAATAATTACTGCTCTATTGATGTTAATTTTATAAGTTTACTTAAATAATTATTTCTTTAGTTCCAATGAATGAGTGTTTAAGTCGACTTTTATCCGCAATGATTTAATTGTTCCTAATGAAGCGGAACTGTTTTTTTCGTAGTCTTTGGCTTGAAACGGAGTTATAATAAAAGAAATAACACAATTATTAGCTATTTCATTCTATACTTCTTCTTAATCCCATTATGTGTATAATACATGGTATATATGATGTATAATGTATAAAATATGGTTTATTTATAACAAAGACTAAATTATAAATACCGCAGAAAACCTTATTTATAAATATTTAAAAAACATAAAATGGCCTCGGGGGCAAAAATAAAGCTTTGTTAAAATGGTATATAAGTACAGTTGCAATTGTAATTATTTAGAAATGAAATTTTGGAGGATAATTTAAAGCAAAGGCCTTAGCCCCTTACGCACTACGAGAATACACTAAATGTAACACTTTGCGTTATCTTCATCTGGATTACGTTTAAAAAGTACCATATTTTTTTTCGATTTTTTAAAATATTGAACAAAGCCATTGTTAACTTATTTTTATACGTGCAATTATAATTTTGACTCTGGCATAACTAGTGTGAGAGAAACTAGAACTACTGTTTTGACACTGACTATACCCGTGGGTTCGTCTTCCAACCAGACTTTCACTTAATAACCACTGGACCGTACATACGAGGTGTGGTATAGTATAGACCGGTTCTGCTTCTCTAAAATGAGTTAAAGCATACCCTGGTGTTTTTGTGATTTTTTTTTTCCAAATCACGTAAGCTTAATTATCTACATAGCCTACATAAGTTAAATTTAATTATCTGCGAAGTACTTAATTACATTTTTCTATCGTTCATACAATCAAGCTGAGACTCATACGGAATTTGAAAGTAACGGAAGAACCAAATTTCATTGCCTAAATCCTGTTCATACCAGAACTTTTTCGTCTATCAATGATTTTGGCGACAGGAAACGTCGGATGGAAAATGGAAAATTGGACAGAGACTATGATACTGCCAACAACTATAAATCGATTGTTCATATTTGAAATGTTATTTAAAAATTCAATTAATTTATTAATGGTGAAAGATAATAAAAAAAAATATCCACATCTCTCCAATTATTCATTCATTTTTTATGTTGTAGCGTTCTGTTTCTGATTGGGATTCAAAATTCTTCCATCGAAGTGTTTTTGTTAGTAATTAACGAAACAATTTTGCCGAGTGTGAGAATTTTAATAGAGAAAAAATTATAGATTATAAAGTAAAGGTTTCCAGGAAAAATTAAGTGCATGAAAGCAAGATTCGTTCTTAAGCCTCTCTGAAACTTATAAAAAATAAGAGTTTTTACGGAACTTTAATAATAAATAATTTTAGACTTGGTTTATGCTCTAAAAATTGTTGCCCACCTAATGTCCACACTTTTCTTAAACATTCATAACCTTTTAAAATAGAATTCGAAAATAATGGTAATACGACCATTGGAAAGATGGATTTTTGATCGCTGACTCATAACGTTAGAAACTCAAGTTTTATGAGACTCAAGTACAATAGAGAAAAGGTAGTGTAAACTAAAATAGAAATAATATCTTATTTTTTATATCCATTTATCTATTTATTTAGTATGCTATGGTACCAATCCAGTAACCCCTAAGTTTTTTTTTCTCTTTATATTTCCATCCACACCTGTCAAATACAAGTAATTGACAATCAGCAGATTGGCTGACTGAAGAAAAAAAAAATACAAAATGACATGGAAGGCATGACAAACAATAATACAAATACACCCACCACCACAGACCGGCTATGCCGGCCGTGGCTATTAGAATCCAACTAATTGATGCTGGAATAGCATCTTTTTTTATTCGGTCAAATAAGACTGAAAACAAAATTTTTCTACAAACAAAGGACGACGATAAGACTGTTGTTGGTCTACTTGACAGTGCCAACAATATTAGTTATCATTCCTATGCTCCTAGAGGTACCAAACCTCTAAGAAGGTACATTCTCAAGGGTTTCAACATAGATCACCCTATAGAATCTATCAAAAGTCACCTAGAGGCCAATTTACCAGGTTTCCAAAATATTTGGAGGATGACAAAAACCGACGAACACGGACATAAACAATTATTAAGCAACATCGTAGTTACTACCAACTGCGTAACCCTTGACCAAATCTCCAAATTGGGCCCCATTGGTTATATGGGATACAGTGTGGAGAAAATGAAGAATACCAATGGCCCCAGGCAATGCCATGCTTGCCAGGAATTCGGCCACACTAAAAATTATTGCGGGCGCATTGTAAAATGCGTTCGTTGTGGTGAAAACCACGAAACTAAAGATTGCCCAAAAAACAGCCTCCCCCCTCCAAATGCGCAAACTGTGGAGGCCCACATGTGGCCTCATATCGCAATTGCGTAAAAAGAATTGAACTCATAAAAACTAAAGTTCAAAATAAAATTGTTGTCCAACAAGACAACAACAATTATCAACAAAGCACTAATAGTGCCACAAAATCTGACCCGCATTCTTTTGCAGGGGTCACATTTCCAGGTGTCATTCCATCCTCCAAAAACCTCAATCAGGAAGAAAAACCAGCATGGGCTCTCGAGCTCATTAATATGTTTAGAGATATGAAGGAGATGTTAATTACACTAATGGGCACGCTTAACGTCGTGCTTCAAAACACACGTATAACAGACATACAAACAGACATACACACGTATACTTTAGAGGCTACTACACATACAGACTTGACGCACAGACTAAGCATGGAGGTGTAGCACTATTAGTGCGCAACGACGTCCCCTCCAGACTAATAAACAACAACACACTCGACGATGACAAACACTCCGCAATCACTGTACAAGTCAGACTCAAAGACAATTACAAAATCACATGCATTTACAGAAAACCGAACGCCAAACTCGACACTATCAAAACACTACTTCGAGAAAACGAAACTGACAGACAACATATCATCTTAGGAGGCCTAAACACCAAACACCACACATGGAACTGTACAAAACCCAACGCACTAGGCAATCGCTTAACAAAAACAAAATGCACAATCATACACCCCAACGCTTACACTTACAGACACCACTCAAACCTATCATACACTTCCACTCTAGACCTGCTCCTCACACAACAGGCACACAGATTTACAAACTGAATCACAATAGACTTCAGTGACAATGACCACATTCCCGTACTCTACGAACTCGGTAGAAACGCAACAACAACACCACCTCAGTAGGTGGTCTGTAGTCAGTACTACAAATACAACTTCAAACTAGCTGACTGGAAGCATTACAAAAAACTAGTCCACACAAACATACCAAACATCACCCCACTCACAACCATAGAACACGTTGACAAAGCCATAAACACACTATTCACCACTATACAAGACGCAGCATCAGCCTCTATACCTACATTTAACCCAACACCTATACACCTACGCAAACCACCACAACATATACTCGCTCTCATAAAACAACGAAACAACATAAAGAACTGTTGATACAGGACAAAAGATCCTACTTATAGACCCATAATAAACAGCATGACCAGACAAATCACATCCCTAATGGCGCAGTGGAAAACCTCCATATGGCATGACCAATTACGCCGGACTCACTACGATCCTCATAACTTCTGGAAATTAGTCAGGAGTCACAACACAAAGTCCAAATCGGTCAAAATCCACCGTTGCGATGAGCTTCTCACTCCCGCAGATCAGGCTACCAAATTCGCCGACTATTACATTGAACGTGACTCAGCACGAACGAACACACCATTCCAACACCGCCCTCTGAGCGTTAGCTCAGAGAACACCATATTCTCAACATATAAAGAACTGACTGCAATTCTGAGAAAAACTAAGGGAAACAAATCCTCTGGAAAGGACACATATGTCCTATACAAACAGCTGCCTAGAAAACCACTCATGTTTCTCTTAAACATTTTCAACTCATGCTCACGCCTTAAATACTTCCCTACGGAGTGGAAACATGCTATCGTTGTTCCACTCCTAAAACCCAAAAAACGAGGAGCTGTCCCGGAAGAATACCGGCCCATCAGCCTTCTCAACCACATCTCAAAAATATATGAGAAATTAGTCATCATACACATACGCAAACACTGCGAAACACATGACATTATACCCCCCGAGCAAACGGGGTTCTCTCGCGGAGTAAGCTGCTATCACCACGTAGCAAAATTACAACACGATGCAGCTCACAACTTAAATAAAAACCTCGCTACAGCCATGATATCCCTCGATTGCACTCAAGCATTCGACTCTGTATCTCATTCTATTCTGATAGAAAAACTCAGGCTTCACCAATTCCCAGACCAACTCGTCGACATAATAGGCTCATACCTGAGTGGCCGGACTTTCTCTGTCCGTGTCAAAACTGAACTATCTACAATACGCCCAGTCACTTGTGGGGTCCCCCAGGGCTCGGTCCCTGCGCCGATACTATTTAACATTTATACTGCCCAAATAGTGGGGCAGAAAATCGACAACGTTTAAATAGCCGCTTATGCTGATGACGTAGCAATCTACAGTGCTAGCAAGAATGCTGATCAAGCCATGCGCAAGGCCCAAAAAGCAACCTAACTGATCACAGAACAGTTACAAGACAGACGCCATCACCTTTTCTTACAGGAAAACACTTAAAACACAACCAACACTAAACGGACAAACAATACAAAACAAAAATCAACTCACATACCTAGGCATGAAACTCGAATCACACCTCTCATTCACAGCTCACACACAACACAGAATACACATAGCACGAGCCACAGCCAATCAACTCAGACATTTACTCTACTCACCGGGGCTGTCACTCAGACTCAAGATCCTACTTTACAAAGCAGTCCTCAGACCCACACCCACACGGAGCCCCACTCCTTCATTACCTATTTCCGTCAGCCCTGAAGTCACTACCGACATACCAAAGCAGCATCTTATAGAAGATCACGAGAGGCACTACACAACGAACTACAGTTAAACACTGTACAGACTCACATCACTAGGTGTCACTTGAAATTCTTTGACAACCTCCCTGCATCTCACAACCCACTCTTCCGAGCAATAACCCCACTCCCCCTTCCTGCTAGGTGGCAGGGTAGGAAGGGACCCCTAAACCCCGTCAACATCACATCCTAATTTCCCCCTCCCCATTTCCTAAATCCTCTCCTACCTCCTTTCATTTCCCTTATCCTCCTCCCATCCCCCCCCTCCTTTTAGCTATAAGTTTTAGCCTGTAAGTTACTCAACTAGAGAAGGCCCCTCACTCAGATAATATTTTACCTGAAAATGGATAATTTTAATACTTACTCAAGTAAGTACACCTTCCATTACTTTTAAGTAGAATAAGGATAATTTATAGCTATAAGTACTTTACTAATTACTTGTTTTTATATGTTTCATGTTTCGTTTCCTGAGGGATCAGGAAAAAAAAACAAAAAAAAAACGAAGCACAGTAGCCAGCGGTACCTCTCCATTGGCTTTCTTTAATTTCCTACTGTAATAGATCCCTCATCCACGTCCTTTTTAGTCTCCTCCTGGTGTTCTCAGGCATGAGAGTAGTAGCCATTTGTTCTATCAACGGGTTTGGGTGTCCGTATAGTTTTTCTTGAAAGCGTTTGTAGTACGTTCGTATGTGTTCGTCAACCGTTTTTGTTTTTAAGTCAGTATGCAGAGTTTTGTTATTGACGTACCATGGTGCATTAGTGATAAGTCTAAGTACTTTTGACTGAAAAGTTTGTAGTCGTTTTCTGTGAGTCTGTTTAGTGATGCCGTAGACTTGTAAAGCATATGTCCAAACTGGTTTTAGTAAGTAAGTGTACGTATTTAATTTCTGTCTTAAATCTAATTTGGAGTTTTTCCTGAATAGCGAGTACATTAATTTGAGTTTGTGATTTAGTGATTGGCGTTTCATCTTAACGTGAGGACCCCATGTCATTCTCCTGTCAAATGTGAGTCCTTATGTTCGCGTCTAAGAGTAAAAGTGATGTGTTGTGGCTTTTCGTGGTTCAGTCTGATTTTCCACAGTTGGCACCACTCATTAACCTTTTGTAAGTTGTGTTGTAAGTTTTGTGAGGCCTGTATCGCGTCTTGATGTTTGGTGATCATGGCTGTGTCGTCAGCGTAGGTTGCGATCAGTGTGTTAGGACTTTGTGGAATGTCGTATGTATATGTTATGTACAGTAGCGGTGCAAGTATTGATCCCTGAGGTACACCGGCTAAAATGTGTCTTATTGAAGATAGCTCTGAGCCCTGTCGGACTGAGATAAATCTGTCTGCAAGGAATGAGAGAAGAATCAGATAATAAGTTTGTGGTAGTACAGTCTTGAGCTTAAAGAGAAGCCCCTTGTGCCAGACCTTGTCGAATGCTTGGGCGACATCCAAAAATACTCCAGTTGCATATAAATTCTTCTCTAGTGCTGCCGATATGAAGTCAGTTACTCTGTGTAATTGCTGAGTAGTCGAGTGTGATTTTCTAAAACCGAATTGATGGTGAGGAATTGTATTTTTGTCAGCCAGTAACTTTAATAAGCGGGGATAAAGTAATTTTTCAAAAATTTTAGAACAAATAGGGAGTAAACAAATAGGTCTGTAGGATGAAGGGTTGGTGATGTCTCTATCTTGTTTTTTGATCATTGAAACAACTGAGTATTTCCACTGTATAGGGAATTTCGTAGTTCTAAGTATTGAGCTGTAGATTGTCGTAAGAAGCACTAGAGCTTTCCTGGGCATTTGCTGGAGCACCTCGGCATTTATTAAGTCATAGCCCGGGGCTTTCCTTTTTGGTAAATGTCTAATTAGTTCTGCTACTTCTGTTGGAGTGAATGAAGGCGGTGGTAATGTTAGTTGTAATGGAGCGTCAAGTGTGTTATTTACAGTTATTTCGTGTTCTATGTCAGTGAAGTCAGAATGTGGTGTAAACACGGAAGAAAGATGGTCGGCAAAAATCTCAGATTTTTCCTCGTCCGACACAGCCCAAGAGCCGTCTTCTTTTCTAAGAGGTGCCGACATCTCTCGGTGTTTTAAGTCTTTTGGTATGCTTCCATAAACTTCCATCGTCTGTCGAGAGGGATTTAATATAATTCTCATAGTTTGATCTGTTAAATTTGTTAATTTGACGTTTTAGTTCATTATTCAGTTTGTTAAATGTTAGTCTATCTTATGGTTGTCTGTTAGTTTGCCATATTTTACGAGCTCTTCTCTTGGCCCTGATCAAATCTCTAATATACTGCGGGTAGCTTGGTAAACTATCCGCTTTTCTATCCCTGGGTTTTGATGATAACCACGCTGCTTCTTGAATGGTTGTAGTGAACTCTTCCACTGCCTTCTCTAGTTCTTCTTCATTCTTTATAGAAATAGGGATTGAGAGGTGAGAATTGAGATAACTTCTGTATAAATCCCAATCCATTATACCCTGTGTTAGGGAAGATCTTTTTTGTGCCTCAGAAGGCTCTTCGCACAGGATCATTTGAACTACAGAATGATCAGAGCAAAGATCAGAGCTCGTATCTACAGTCTTGTTTACTGTTCTTAAGCCTTTTGTAACGAAAAAGTCCAGTAAGTCCGGGGTTTTGCGTCTAGAAGTAGGCCAGTAAGTAGGAGAATTTGGAGCTGATGTGTCTAATGAAAGTTCATGAAGAGCATACCACAAGTTCCTACCTCTTGGGGTACACAATCTTGAACCCCAGCATTGGTTTTTCGCGTTGAAATCACCTCCTGCGATAAAACATCTACCTAACCGTTTAAAAAACTCAGAAAACATCGAAAATGTAAGCTTGTACCTAGGGGGAAAATAAACAGCAGCAAACGTGATATTTTTCTGTTTTGTATGTAATGTGATTCCAGTTGTCTGTAGGTGTGGTGTGATTGGTAACTGAATGGGACTATGTTTTAATGACGATTTGATAATAACGGCGGTGCCACCGTGTGCCGTTTTGTCAGGATGATCAGTTCTGTAAATAATATAGTCTGAAATATAGATTTTTGATCGTGAGGTAAGATGTGTTTCAGTGATGAGTGCTATGTCTGTCCTTTTTTCATGTAAATATAAATCAAGTTCGGTCCTGTGTTGCATCAGTCCATTAGCATTCCATAGGAGAATTGACAAGGAGCCAGCTGTTGAAAAATTAGGGGGCATGGCTGTGCCTCCAGACTTGTGTAACCTGAGTTAACTGTTGGAGAAGATTAAAAAGAGGGTGGATAAGATTGTTAAGACCCGTTAGTATTTGAAATAGTTGGGGAGAGGCAGTATCATAAGGGGGCACCGGCTGGGTACTGTTATTCATCATACCTGTTTGAACATTATAGTGTTGTGGTGTTGACTTCGGTACTGGTGGACTTCTTGGCTTCTGCTGAGATTCCACGCTGTTCTCCGGATGTCCTGGAAGATGGGGCTGTACAGGTCTGAGATTTGGGAATTCTTGTGAATCTGGTGGCAACTGAAAGGTTGAGCTGCTGAAGGCCGCTGGATGTAATGTCTTGAGCTACGCTAATTTCTTAAGTTCCTCAGTGTTTGGCAGCCTTTGTAGTTGGCAGGATGTTGGCCACCACATTTGGCACAAGTAGCAGGAGTTTCTCTGGTTTTACTGCAAGTTTTGGTGTCATGGTGCCCGCCACACCTTACACACCTTGATGGGTGGTTGCAGTAGCCTCGAGTGTGACCATATTGTTGGCACCTTAAACACTGAGGAATGTCTTTTTTCTTCCGCGGTTCTTCTATGTTTACTTTTGTGTAATAGATATATTTTAAATCGTAGATGTCTTCTTTAAAAGTTTCTTTTGTAATATCTACAAACAACATTGGTAAGGGCATCTTAAATCTTGAAAAAACGTTGGTTACATTACAAACTTCGTAACCTTTATCTTTCAATTCTTCTTTTATAATGCTAACTGGTGTAGAGTGATGAAGGCCCTTAATCACTATCCTGGGGCATCTGTCCTGTGGGAGCTGAAAGGTGTGAAAATCTTAGGCTCGCATTTAAATTTCCGTAAGTGTCAGGTGTATCAGGATAAACTGTTATACGTGTACCTTTAAGTGTGGTTTTCACCGTAAATTTGTTTGGTCCGGCTTTTTCTTTTAGGAATGCAATTAATGCAGAGTAATTTTCTACTCCATTTATATAAAGTGGGGGCGGTTTTTGATTTATCACGTGTCTCGTAGTATTTTTTAGTTGTTCGTCAGGTATTGAGGTTAGTATTTGAAAACTGTTGTGTGTTTGAATTGGCGCTTGTCGTTTCTGTCTAATGTGATCTTGTTCAATTAGTAAAGGTCGTTTACGGCCAGTTACTAGCTCCCAGGAATTATTATTATTACTATTAGTACTTAAATTAATACTGTCCGCTTCCATATCACTTACCGCCTGCGAAGAAGTAGACGCTTCGCCCATGGATGGCGGAAAAAACAGCACTTTTATTATTTAAGTCTTAAATCTAACCTGTCTGATCATAATAAAACACTTTTTAAGAAGAAAAACAGAATATTAAAACATTAACCGAAGTTATATTTATAACACATAAAACTAACCTATTTTCACTTTCACTTCGATCAAATGTTTTTCCCCTAAGTTGATTTTACAAACATGATGTGAGAGTACGGTTTATATATATATATATATATATATATATATATATATATATATATATATATATATATATACATTTATTCACACAAGTACATATACATATTTTATTTTATATACATCAATACATATTTTATTTTTTGTCATTTAATTGATTACTACAAGATTTTAATGTTAATAATTAAATAAGACTTCTTTAAAATTAGCAGATAATTCACAAGTTGTAACGAGCTATTTCCAAAATAGATAATTACCGGTTCTTTATGTCTTTTTATGTGTCTAGACGGGAAATACTTGATGATTTTCTTCCTCATTCATGGTCCGAAGACGACGATAAATACGAGAGATAAATAATATGTGTGAATGACTTTGATTGAACTTTACACGTTAACGTCTAACTGGTATTTGAAGGCCGATTCGCGGTAGTAATCATTTATCACCAATTTATTTTTGTAACGTAATGAGCTTCGACTCATTCCCTCGATTGTTATGATCAAATTGAATTTATCTAGGATTTAATATATATATATATATATATATATATATATATATATATACTAGTCGACCCGGCCACGCATTGCTGTGGCAGTTGTAATAGTTTTAAAAATATGTTACGTTAAAATTTGAATTTTAAAGAAACAATGAATGAATGGAAAAAAAGAATTGTACGGATTTTTGATTTTACATTTTATTCATCTTATATCTAAGTACAGCATATAATAAATAAATAACAAACAAAATTCCTAACTGATAAAATATAAACATTAGATTAATGAATAATCATGGTTGATTTTTAATTATGGCTAATAATATTTTTTTAAATTATAAATATTTATTTCAATTTAATTGAGTTGTAATAGTTTGCCACTGCCAATTTAATTGCTTCAATCGATGCACAATATGTTTTTAATCTGTCCTTCGCTAATACAAATTGATTAGATGGTTTACTAACACGTGAGCATGCAACATGTAATTTTATAAAAAACCGCAAATGGACATATTCTGGCCTTGAGAGTC
This sequence comes from Arma custos, assembly GCA_037127475.1. NCBI lineage: Eukaryota > Metazoa > Arthropoda > Insecta > Hemiptera > Pentatomidae > Arma > Arma custos. The sequence goes on from CM073764.1 coordinate 58,422,027, forward strand.
ATAGCAAAAGTCAAGCTTATATCAAATCGAAGTAATTTGAAAGGTATTATGGGTTCTGATGGTATCACTGAAATACCTGGCTACAGAACGACTTCTCCTTTAAAGATTCCAGTCAACATTGTTGCTTCAATAACATTCCCGATGATATTTTTGATGACCAGACATGTAAGATTCAATAAATGGTGGATTCAAATTACGCATAATCAATAGTAATGGCCGACACATATCAAATAGGTGTATGAAAAATAGTTGACATCCTATTCTCAGTCCTACTGAATATAAACACAATATTTCATAAGAATCTGTCGAGTCGTTTCGGAGGAGTTCAGTTACAAACACTGTGACACGACAATTTTATATATTAGATAGAGCTAAGATTCCGGTGAATTATTATATGATTGCAACTTAACTCAGGATTTGTTAAACCTACAGAGCTGCAGTTGGGCTCAAATTGTAGCAATTTCAATCTTCTTTAAAAATTCTTATCTGTGTTTTTTCCCCAAAAAGGCACCGATTAGGAGATAAAAGCCCAAAACTGAAAAAAAATCCGAAAATTTCGAAGTTATTCAGCAACCAAACTTGGATTTTTTCGGTTGCAAACTTGGATATACACTGTTCAGACGTTCCGCCTAAAGTCAGTCTCCACACTGTCTGATGAGAGGTCAATAGAGGTCAAAATGATAACAGAGAAATTATCCTAATGGGTGATTTCAACCCAAGGACCGGAAGAGACCATGAAAATGCACATAGTATTATGGGCCTACATGGAGGAGAACACGCCAAAAATGGAAATGGACAAAGGCTCATCGACTACTGTATTGATTATGACCTACTCATTGGAAACTCTTTCTTCCCATATAAGAAGTTAATACACAAAATAAGCTTCTCAGCTGAGAAAGGAGAGTAAACAGCATTATAGACTACTTTGTCTACAGTCGGAGAATGAGGAAATATTTCACCGACGTAACAGTTATACAGAGGTGCTGAAATTGGTTCGGACCATCTTCTTTTGGTTGGAGACACCCAGATTCTACGACCTAGAAAGAAAAGATCTAAAGCATACAAGAGGATTGACATTGCAAAACTGCAGGATCCAGAAAGGAAAAAGGAATATGCAGAACTTCTGGATCTAAGACTTAGAAATGTCAATACGGAAATTAGTATTAGCAATACATGGGCAGCATTGAATCATGCAATTCTTGAGACTGCTGAAACTGTATGCGGAACGAAAGTAGTCTGTACCAAAGGTAAAAGTCTGAGTGGTGGAGTGATCTAGTGAAAGCTGCGGTGGTTAGGAAGAAGACAGCCTGGAAGGCGTATTGGTAAATTTAATCCACCACCAACTGGGAGATATATGTCAGAAGAAGAAGGGAAGCAAAAATGGTTGGAAAATGGCGAAGAGGAAAAGCTGGATTCGGTATAAGTCTGCAAAATGATTACAGGGAAAATACCAAGATTTTTTGGAAGAGAATGAGGCCAATGAAGGGAAAGACGAGCAAACCCATTAGAAATGTTAAGGACTAATCAGGGCGAATGATTACTGGAGATGGAGAAATACTGGATAAATGGCAACGGAAGAGAGAATGGACAGGCGGGAAACAGAGGAAACAGAAGTATATGATGATGTGATATGGGATGAAGATGTCACATGGGCCATAGAAAAAATGAAGTTTGGCAAAGCAGCAGGCAAAGATGGTATTGCCCCAGAACTTATAAAATTTGGAGGCCTACAATTAAATAAAGCTTTGCAAAACCTGTTTCAGAATATCTTCTCTTCCAAATCTATGCCTGAGGAGTGGGAAAGTAACATCATCATACCGATCCACAAGAATGCTACCAGGAGTTGCCTCACAGTCAGGACAAATCTGTTCTCTTCACCGATCCCATATCCCCGTGTTCTCGCAATTTTGCGATGTATATACGAGGAAGAATGTTCATTGAACATTACTTTAATTAGGAAGGATAACTGATCAGTTCCTCAAAACTGAAAGAAGAATCATCAGAACTTGTGTAAATAAAAGATACCAGGTGGAAGTAATCTGGAGGATCCTCCCTAATGAAGCTGGCTATCAAGAAACTGACCTAGTCACCAGCTTAATGAAGAAGAAAAGAATTTCAGAGTTCTTTCACATCTTAAGAATGCCGGATTTTACGACAACTAGTACTAAGAAATCTGAGGAAGAAGACAGAAGGAAAATGAATCCGTGAAATTCAGCAAGAGCTCAAAGAAGTTGGACTTGAGATAGCAGATGTTGAGAACAAAACTAATACCCTCCTCGAGACTCACACATTTTCAACAGAAATTACTCACAGAAGGCCTATGGAGTATTCAGACGAATTGAGAAAATTAACATTGGAACGAACGAGAAAGTACAGGGCATATTGCCAAAATAAACAACTATACAACATTCAAAGAGAAAGTACGAATGTAGATCTTATCAACTGGTCCATTGTGGCCAATAAACTTAATAATAATATATATTTATACACACTCAATATAATTTATATTGTACTCACTGGTAACCTGAGCATCTCGTTGATCCTGGCCTGGGAGCTGAGACCCCTCTTCGGCCTGATGACCAAGTAGATCCTACTGACGTTCGTCGACCTCATCAGCTTCTCCAAGAGGATCTTACCCATAAAGCCAGATCCTCCGGTGACGAGTACCTCTTTGCCATCGAGACAATCCCTGATCCCCTTCAGCTCCATTCTAACTGTAAGGTAACATAGCCTTTAATATATTTAACTTTTATATATAAATTAATAACCATATTGTTTGGTTAAAAAGTAGCTAATTTCAAATTGTCTGACATTTAGCAACATGCATGTTAATGCGTGACTAAAAGTAAGTAATAGTAACTTGATTAATTGTGATTTGGTATTGAAATTCCTGATTTGTTAAAATCGATGTATTTATAACAGTCGTTGACTCCAGAACCTGATACCTCAATAGTACACGCTACAGCACAAATAATTGATACCTTTACTATCTGCTTTTTTTGCAATATATTGCATATTTTTTATTCAAGTTAAAGCTTACAGGTACATATACATTTAGTATCTTAATATTGATACTATGTTATCATACGATCGGTTATTTTTGAAAGTCTATTTACATCTTTTTAAAAATCGTTTATCCTTTAACATTTAAGTAAGTAGGTGAAAAAACTTCTTCTGGGAGGTGGGGTACTGAGTACCCCAGCCATTATAATTAAACATAAATACTCAATTTTTTATTTTTATTACATTCAAGTAATTTATTCCAATTATTTAAACCTTCTTTTAGATATGTAGATAGTTGGATCATTAAAAAAATAATCTTGAGAAAAAAAATATGTGTTTTTATAAAAACGTCTGTTAAATCGATACAATTCATTATAAAGGTTAAAAACAGGTAAAGAAAAAAACGAATAAATGTAAAACTGATAATAATTCAAAAAAGGGATATATAAGTAATACAAATATGTTTTAAAAATTGGAAGAAATGAATAATAAAAAATACTGCAACAGTTTATGTTTTCCTATTTCTTCGCACAGTTTTTGCATAGCACTCTGGAACACTCCCTGCATGTTGGTTGTAGACAAGAGTTGCACACCTTGGTAGTTTTTTATCACTTTTTCGAGGACACGTGACGCAGGTAATTTAGGTTTTCTGGGCCTTTTTCGATCAATATGTGTTTGGAGAGTAGTTGTACTTCTTGTAACTTGTGGGCTCCTCCCTTTGAATATAACTCGAGGCATTCTAGCAATCAGCGCCTTAAGGAGCCTAGGGATTTCTATTCTTCCCTTCAAATGAGGAAAGATAAGGCTGTGCCCTGATTCCTTATTGAAATTAAAAGCCTAGATGTACGAAAAATCATGCATAGCCCGTTGGTATTAAGAAGGGAGAAAAGTTACGTTTGTAGGGAGGTGGGGTACTCAGTGCCACAACCAGCGACTTTCCCATGTTTTTAATTGTCAATAAATTTTGTCATCTGATAAAATTAATCATTCGTTGATTTTAGAAAAAGTAAAAAAAAATTAAAATTTTAAGAAAAAAATCAGGTTTTGAGAAACGTTTCGAAGTCCATTGGGGATCTGTACACCCCACGTCCTTAATTAAAGGTTAAAATGATTTTATGATTAATATTTCATATTAAAAATTAAAAGGTGTATAGGATTAAAAACATCACTCTCATTTGAAAGTTCCATGTCTTGTCAAAATTAAACCTAATTAGTTTAAAAAATAAAACTTTGAATATTGGTAAAGCAAATCATTCCTATTGTAATGATAGTATTAAATTCTTTTATTAACCATAAGAAAACTTTTCGAGCTTTTTTTATTTTAACTTATTCCGATAAAACTAAACATTCAAGCATGATACAACTCAAAATTTGATTTTATTTAAAAAAAAAAACATGTTGGAAATGGAAAACCAGATATGTCGTTCCTGAAAAGCTTCTACCAATAAAACTGCTACTGATGGCTTAAAGTTATGTACGGATACGTCTGTTTACAAATATACAGCGGAAAAGAATAACAACACTGATGGCCAGAGAGTTCAATGCCGACATCATCCTGTCATTATCTTTATGCTTCGTACCTATCTAATCCTTCATGGTCGAATTCCGCGTTGTCCGAACTTCCGTCTTCTAAGTTACGTCCTTGAAGCGATGTTAAGGACTGTAATCTTCCCTTATCTTTACAAATCATTATCATTGTTATTGATAGAATCAGGATACTTAATTGATACTATGCAATTTGATGCTATTTATAAAAAACATGGGGTGATTTAAAGAACTTATAATAGCGATAATGAATTCTTGATAATAGTTATACTATACTTCGATTCAAATAAAATAATAGTATTAGAATATTTTGAAACCATTCGAATAATATTATTGTTCAAGCAAGTGTGCTAAAAGAAACCCACTGGTGCAAGGGATTTTTTTTTTATTAGCTAAAATTTAGTTTTCATAGGTGATGACTGCAAATTGTTTTTTTATAAAATAAATTGTATTCAATATTCAAATAACATATAATAGAGTCACGATACAAGTTTTTATCAAAATGCTTTTACTTCTATATGCATTTCCCCTAAAATTAATAAATTATCACTTATAACTGTTGACTTACTGTTATCAGTTTTCGTCATTAAAACCTTCTTTATTAATTTAATATTATTTTTGAGGGGAAATTTTCCATCATGGCTGGGTTTTAAACGTATTGCTCAAAAGCATAGCCAATTTTCTAATCCAAACATAATTCCAAAATGCGTCTTTCTAACGCAACTGTAATAATGAATATGACAAGTAATTTTTATATATAATATGTATTTTAGAATCAACATCATTTCTATTCGGAAAAGCTAAATTACTGAACCTTTTACCAACCACTATTAGAGCATGTTCAACATATTTAACAACATATTTAAGACTAATATTATTACATACATCGACGAGTTTCCCCCGTTCCTGGAGGAATTTACTAGAATAACATTGATTCATTTCAGGAAAAGTCTGTACGAGTCAGATCCACTAGCTCTACCCAACCAGTTGTTATGAATCTGGAAATGCAACCTAAATACGTGCCATCAACTAGTAATTCTTATGAATTAGAGGTGGAAAACAATCTTAAAGACTTTTAAGGCTAGATACAGCTGCGGGACAAGATAAGTTGACGAGCTGACATGTATACTATTTAATATTATAATAATTATTTTTATATTTTAAAAATCATGAAATTAATGAATAGTTTCAGTTAGCATTTAGTTGAAACGTAGATTACAGGTTACTTATAAAATTGTACAGCTATTTTGTTGTTCAATTGGAATTAGTGGATATTATTATATTATAAGGCTTATAGGATATTTATTACAGAAAATTTGCAAAGCATGAGAATCTGTTAGTGTTAGTATAATCGTGGTCCTTCTACAGGGAGAATGCCTTAGCCCTATGTTTTATATCATTATTTGGAATACTATTAGTTCCTTAGAATGTGGTGTTATCATCGATACATAATATTAGTACTTAAATGTTTGCTGTGTGTATCAATAAATCAATACATATTTTCAAAAATTGACATAGAGACTAAAGCAAGCTTTGTATTCCAAATGATAATCGCAATGAAATGATGTCATGAAGATTAAGAAAAATCTTTGCACTGTCATAATGAACGACTGCATTATTCCAAGACATATTACACGAACTTACGCGTCCTATTTCTCATTTATTAATGTTCTCAAAAGTATATTTTTTTATAATGCCTCCGTCTTAAGTATTAAATAAATTGTTATAAATTTTTAGGAAAGACAGAACAAAGGTATGGGAGAATCATCAATTCTGCAGTCATCGATCTATGCAGTGAATCATAGAAACGATTATAGTGATATATTTTATCCATGTATCTATGTATATTGTAAATATCTTTATATCTTTTATCTATTTTATCATTCTGATCAAACACTGTAAAGTAACAAACATTATTTCATCCATTCTAGTTTTAAATATTTTATATATTTCAAATGCAAAGTATAGCAGACTCAGAAAGTAATGTTAAAATGATTTATAAAGTAAAATTGTAATTTTTGTATTATATTGGAGGCAAGTATATTATGTTTGTGTCTTTAAAAAAATCATATTAACTGGAAGCCAGATGGTTACTATAGGAACCGGTCAACTCTGTTTCTTCATCAGCTCCTTGTCGGCTTTCTCTGCATTGGTAGTTGAGAAATAACCCGTAGCTTATAAAGTCAATAGTTCAACACGATCTAAAACAAAAATAACACACTGGTGTGTTCTAAAGAAATGTCGAAAGGAATTCTTGTGTACTGGATCAATGTAGATACGTTATATGTAAGGTCCGGATTTTTATGTTTTTGCATATTGTGTTTTATGCTTTGTACATCACGTTTGAAGTTTTTAAAACGTGTTTTGGGCCAAAAGCATTCGATTAGGGCAAGTTTTATTTTGCATATTTGAAGAAAAATGCATATTTTTGCATATTTGATCGTTTTTGCATATTTTTAATGCATTTTGTTCTATTTTAGGTTTTATGTGTTGTCAGAAGTGTTCAGGTAATTTTTAAAAACGATGAATCAATAAAAACATTTAATTCAATAACAGGAAACAATTAATTATAATATTTCTTTTTCTAGGAAGATTGGCACTTCCCCTTTCTATGTTAAAATTCTTAGAATCCATTTCCACTTTTGGTTCTGCTGCTCTTCTATAACTAAAAGTTGTGTTAGTTAGGCTCGAAATATCGCACCGTTAACATCACGAAAGTTAAAGCTAAAGCTAGTGAACTTGTAAGCAAATATTTACGCGAATTCCTTGACGAAACTTTTCATAGTGATTCGGGCGTTTTACTTTGTAACAGTTTTGATATGTCGACATCCCGAAGATCGTTAGTAACACAGCATATTGAAACAACGAAACTTAAAGAAAACCTACAAAGAATAAAACAATTCATTCAGACATTTATTTCTACATCATTTGCATCAACTTCGATTTCCAGTAAGTCACAATTTTTCAATGATTTGACTCGTGCTTTTTTAAGCGCAGATATTCCAATTTATAAGATCAATAATTTTGAATTAAAAGAGTTTTTTGAAAGGTATACCGGACTCAAAATGCTAGACAAAAGCACTATTCGAAAAAATTATCTCCCTGATATTTACCAGGAGACCACGAATAAAATACGCAACCAATAAAAGACCAATTTTGGTGTCCGTAGATGAGACGACTGATTCTCTGGGAAGGTACGTGGCCAATGTTATTGTCGGAAAGCTGTCAGAAGACTTATCAAAACCCTTTCTTCTAAACATGAAGTTGTTGAACAAATGTCACCACGAAACCATAGCTAGATTTTAGAATGACTTTTCTCTAGCCAAATGGAATCTACACGAAAAAGTTTTTTTATTCACAACTGACGCTGCTCCGTACATGGTTAAGGCTGCAAAGTCATTGAAAATATTCTACCCTAAAATGATTCACTTGCCTTGCCCCGGCATTTCATAAGGTCGCGGAAACTGTCAGCAATGAATTTGAAGATGTAGACTTGCTGATTTCGAATGTCAAAAAAATTTTCTCAAAGTGCCAAGTCGGGTAAAATTATTGAAAGAAAATTACCCAGAATTAAATTTACCACCGGAACCAATAATCACAAGATGGGGAACCTGGCTAGATGTATCCCACAACTACTATCAACATTTTGATAAGATCAAACACCTTCTTTCCAAATTAGATGACACAGCGTCGGCAATATCAAGAGCAAAGAAATTAATGGAAAAAACAACACGTTTTCGAAAACAATTCTGGGCTAAAACAGTTACGATCCATTTGCGATATTCTAGAAGGAAACTTTAGAGAAAAAGATATGCCATTCAGCCCTAGTGAAGCATCATGTTTTAAAAGAGCTCCCGCTACATCAGTCGACGTGGAAAGATCATTTAGTAGGTACAAAAAACATTGAGACCTGATCGTCAGAGCTTCACATCCGATAATCTAAGGATGTACACAATTTTAAATATTTTTAATATTAATTTGTAAAAGGAATAAGCGTTTTGTAACTATTTTTATATTATAAGGGTGTAATATTAGAAATTAAAAAGTACGTAATACATTTTTTATTTTGCATTTTTATTTGGTTTTGCCTGCATACTTCCCCAAAATAAATGAATATTATATGTACATATTTAAGGATTTTTATTGCATATAAATCCGGGCCCTAGTTATATGTAATGTTTTAGTTTCTCTAGTGAAGAATAAAAATATTTGTAAAGTCAAATGAAAGGGAATCGAGGAAATCGAGCCCTATGTCACCCATAATCACTCAGGAATTATTGAAAAGAAATTTACGAAAGTTCCCCCCACATATATTTCTTATGTGTTAAACCCTCAGGTAGCATTTTACTTTTTTCCAAAACCTTCTTTGAAATTTGTGCCTGAATATGGCAAGCGAAATTCCGCTTGTTTTAGCAATGCCATTAAAGAGAGAAATACGAAAATAAGACAAAGAAAAATGTAGGTCAAGAGGAAGTTGAAGAAACGTCCGAGTCATGGGCACACGAAATATTACGAAGATCAACAGAAAATACGAAATTTTATTTAAAATCTATATTTGATATCACCAAATCACATAACTTACACACCACAGGTGACCAATAACTGGGGTACCACTGCCTATCATATTTATACTTGTAAAATCATTTTAACGCATCTTAATTATATTGAAAGTTTTTTTTAAAAAATCATTTTTTATTTCAGAAAATTCTCTTATTAAATATTTTAATACTAATATATGATAATAATAGTCATAATGTCAATTATATTATATTATATTATATAAATAATATTTATTTGTCGTGTTATAGAACCGCATCACATTATTTCAGTTCTTTGAGTATTACAAGCATTTTTTTTCTGCCATTTTTAGAAATGTCGTTACTTCTTATGGTAGTTTTACTACTCACTTACACTTTCTATATCTAATGATAATGACTTCAAATGCCCTCATGAAAATGAGATAATAAATGCAATTTCCGTGGTTTAGTATTTGATTTTGTGCTATGCATTTTTATTAATTCAAATTTCTACTCACTTTCTTGTCCACCTCTTTCAAATATCCAAGCGGGCGTTGTATAAAAAAAAAATTAAAAATATGGATTTATAAAATTATATTATCGCTTAGTTCGAGGAAATATATTCTATTCATTATATTCAATTCAACAATCCATCAGTACAAAATTGGATAGTTAAAGTGTCGTATTCATTGTTAAGAAGATATGAAACTGTTTCAATTTAAAAAAAATTTAATTATCGAAATTCACACTTTTATTGTACTAATGCAACAAGAAAATATAATGATTGATACATTATGACATGAGATAAAAACAAGTACTCACTGTTTGTATTCAAGCAGAACATTATTAAAAATTAAAATTCATAAAGTTATAAAGTAATAAAATTCATTATAATATTAAAAATGATAAAAATAACTATGCTGGGTCAACAAAATGTTAAAACTAAAGTAACCAGTAAGTTTGATGTAAATATGTGATATTAGCTGGGTTACACAGAGACTTTATATATTTCAAAATTTAATCAATAAATATCAAAGCTAATAAATAGTATTATAATTAGTTTTGATATAAATATTAATATAAAAAATAATGAATATCATTAGAAGATAAAATAATAATTAGTTATTTATGGAACCTTTAGTTTCTATTATTTATAAACATTAATAATTAATATTTGATGTTCAATAAGCCATCAATCTTCCTGATCTGGGCCAAGACCGTCTGGTCTTTCCCACTCCTTCCCAAACAGAGCAACAGGTGCCTGTCCTTAGCTTTCATTTCATAATAATAATATTTGTTAAATTCTTTAAGAATTACATTTGATATTTTTAGTAAAAGTAGTCAACAAAAATGAGGAAAATATGTATTAGGATACATTTACATGATTACTTTAATAATTAAGATTAATCGTGTAATAAAAGATAAAGATAAATAGAAAATTTTGATTGGACATTTTTCTTCGTTTATAAGTCCATATATATCCATATCCATACGTGAACACGGCCAATCCCGCCGCGACCTAGGTGTGCCCGAACACCTTCGCCATTCATCAATATAGTGGTTCAGCAAAAGTAGATTTTAATTTGAATGTATTGTTTAAGATCATGAGTTGTAAGTAATCGTTCAATTAAAGTAAATATATTCCTTGTCATTATGAAATATTTTTTTTATAAATATTCATTTGAGATACAGTGATCCATTCAGAATATTTATCCTGTTTATGGAGTTTCATCATACTTTATAAAAATAATGTTTTTTGTCAGATTTTTATGTAGACATAAATCTGTTTTCATATCTTAGAGGTCATTCTAGATAATTTGTAAAACCCACTTCAGGGTCTTGACCAACACGAGGCCATCAGAGCATTTCACCAACTCTGGAAATAAATGTTTTTATTGCTGATTTTAGTTGTAAGTAGCCGCTTACCACAAATCTAGTTGCGACTGTATTTTCTTGTTTTTTTTAATACAGGGCTTAACAGAATTATATGGGGTAAACAGTGAAGATATGTTTTGAAGCACATGCCTTGGCGGAATTTCCTGTTTCACACAGGATGAGCAGAGAAATAAGAGAATGTGTTGCTTATTTCTGTACCCCGGAGGTGAATGACACCGTGTCATATTTTTGTAATTTTTATTTGTTCATGACATCCTATTTTCCATTACTTTGAACTATTGTTCGTTGCTTATGGAAACGGCTTAAAGAAAATTGTTATTGGCATAGCTAAAGTAACTGGAAGTATTGATCATACTATTTATTTATGACGATTTACCAAAAATATTATATACTCTGGATATGGTTGCCATTACCTCCGATGCACAGATTTTATTTACTTTATTAAAAAAAATAAATCATAACTTTATCCAATAAATTACAGATACAATAATAATGGATTAACCATTTAATAATAAAATCCCAATGTTTTGGTGATAAGTTAAAGTAGCTGATAAATAATAAAATATTAACATGACTGTAGTATTAATCATAGGGTATTTTATTATCCCATTAATTATTAGTTGACTAAAAAACAAAATGCACTGAGATAATAGCTGAATAGTGATCTAATCCAACTGTTTTGAGTATTTCTTTGGAATTTAAGATACTATAAAAGACTTGGCTTGCGAAAGGTGGGAAAAAGACAAACTTCTAATTCAGATCATTGTTGACTATTTCTACAATATTGCTATCCTGAAAGTATGTATTTTTCTTAATCGCATCACCATGTGTTCAGTTATGAATTATACGCAAATAATATGATATTTTGATTTAGTTCATGGTTAACGCATCAGTAGCTTCCACAAAAAAAGAAAGGATATTTGTTAAAATATATTTTTTTTTAGAGGTAATAAGTTTTCATTCTTATGTGGCAATATCAGTTGCAGATAATAAATACTAATTTTTTAATAAAAGGCTGGAAACCTGAAGGTAACGATCATATGTTAATATTGACATTATGATTATTTAATTATAACAATATTAGAATAACAACCTTACACATCGGGCGTACGACCACCGTAGCCATTATTATTATTATTATCTATTTTTTCTTTTGTTGGTTTGTTGTTTGTTTGTTTGTTGGTGTTTAAAGGTGTAAAATCCTTAGGTCATCAATGCATGCGGTTTTTCCATAAAATCAATCATATTGGATGGTGAAAGAAATCGAATACAATTCTTGATTTTGTTTACTGCGGACAGTATTCTATGTGTTTTCAAAAACTGAAACACCAATTAGACAGCAGCCTCGTTGTCACCAAGTGCCTTCGCTAAATCTGGGACTAGTCCTAATATATTTATTGTTGATCGGTAACATACAAATAAGGGTGGGCCAAAAAAAACACGTTTTTTTATTTCGAAGTTGTAATAGTGCGGAAAACTTGCGAATTATATAGACAAAAAATAAGCAAAAAAATATCAAAATCGGTTGACATCTTCCGATCGCTCATAGGCCCTAAACTTTCACAAAATATGAAAACAACTTCATTTTTGCGATTATTTTTTTAATTAGATGTTTTGTTTTAGTTTGTAACGTATTCAAATATAGCTTAAAAACATTGTGTTTTAATTTGGTTTAGATCAGTTGATATCTTCCAGGCGCGCATAAGCCCCAAAATTTGCCAAAATATTGAAAACTTCACATTTTTACGATTTATTTTTTGTATCTTTAATATACTTTTTTTATACGTAATAGTTACAGTATTTTTATTTTTTAACATAAGAACATTGTGTTTTATTATGGTGTAAGTAAATAAACAATTTCCGGTCGCGCAAAGACCCCAATGCTATAGAAAAACAGTACCAGAAAAAAGATAGTTACGCCTATGACATCATGGGTTATAACTGTTACAACGGGCATAGTACTTTTCGACTTGCTCTATTTTTAAAAATCTGAAATATTTAAGTTACAGTATAGTATTTAACAATAAACTTAATTTTACAAAAAAGAAGAAGGGTGGGCGAAAAAACCCATTCCGTTCGATCACAGGGTCGTTAACATCAAGCAAAGGTTTTGGCAAATATTTGGTAGATTGTATGCTTGGTAAACAAGTTTCAGGCCTTCTGTAAAGTGTTTAGTTGTTTTGATAGTAAACCACATTTCACTATCTTGAGTTCTTGAAGTTCAGGTGTGGGGTGTCCTTCACTTATGAACAATCTTAGAATTCTATTTGCTTTTGTCAACCACCTCGAATGTGATAAGTGCTCAGGATCCCGTACAGACCAATCTTCTTTACAGTTTGCTGATTTTATTGCCTTTGAAATAACAAGTAGGTATTGCTGATCTTTTCTAAGCACGTTTCGGTCTATCTTTGGGATCTGACAATCAATTATCTGGTTAACCACCAGCAGTTTTCGGCAGCAAACTAACTTTTCACCGATTGGCCCTTTAGAAGTACCAGGCCCCTTTGCCTTGCCATCCAGGAGCATAAACATGTGGCGGAATGGCATACTCATTGAAATGGAGGAGGCAAATTGCCCACTGCACAGGTTTCATTAAATAAAGTTGCATTCGGCGAAGCAGACCAGTTTTCCAACCTGTATTGACAGCAATACCATTACATCCGATGACAATTAGATTTTCAAGGGAAATACCATGCTCAGAAAGGTAAAAACTATACTGTAACTTAAATATTTAAGTTTTTTAAATATAGAGCAAGTCGAAAAGTACTTTGCCCGTTGTTACTGTTATCAACCATCATGTCATAGGCCTAACTATCTTTTTAATGTTACTGTTTTTCTATAGCATTGGGGTCTTTGCGCGACCGGAAATTTAAATGAACAACTTCCGGTCGCGCAAAGACCCAACAATGTTTTTAAGCTATATTTGAAGACGTTACAAACTATTACATTACGAAAAAATCTAATTAAAAATTTAAAAACATAATCGCAAAAATGAAGTTGTTTTCGTATTTTGTGAAAGTTTAGGGCCTATGAGTCTAACTGTAAGGTTAGCGTTACAATGGCGGCATAAAGGAAGTTGCAGTTTTGTAATGATATGTAGATGAGTGAGCCGATAATTTGCGATAATTTGTGACTCGAGTGTGGCCCATTCTCAAGCGAGCGAGGGCAATCTCCTCTCTCGTTGTTCCAAGGACGGTGCTACGCTTTTTTGTGCGCTATTGTCGAAGTTATGAATTTGGATACACCGAATGTTTTATCAAAACATTTGTGTTCTCGACCTTCAAACCTCTAGAAAAACATTACTATTACCAACGGTTTAATACAACGAAGTGGCTACCGGTGATTCATCTACAAATTGGAGTCAACATACTGGGCCTGGTCAACCGTCCAGAACGTCTGGATTCGACCTCATTTGAACTTCATTGACGACCAAGGCGCACTGATCTCATCATAAGGTCGTAACAAATGTATTTTTAATTTATCCTATTGGACCAAAGAAACTATATTATTTAATGTTTTGGATTAAAGCTCCATCAGCCATTACACTAAAAATAATTTAGAATTAGTTATAAAATGAAAACGTTTTTTTTATTATTAATTTTTTTAAAGATTTGTTTTAGTTTAAATATTTTCAAAAGAATTAACATTTTATTATTATTATAACTTTTTTACAAATATGTTGAAGTGTGCACCAATAAAATTCGTAAAATTAATTTACTTTGTTCTTACGGGTTCCCTCGTTTCTTTTTTTTATTATTTTTATTTAATTTTATTAAAGTTTAAGATCAATAAATTTTACAAAAATTAATATACCTATTGGTTAATATAATAAAGAAAAGGCAGTACGAATCAGCCCTTATCAGGTAAAAAGGTTTGCGGTTCATATATATAATGTATATACCGCCACTTCCCCCTACAGGCTGAATAGACAATTAAGCTAGTTTTTATCGATGTTAATTGTTTATTAACCTAGTCAATAAATAACCAACACTTATTGTTATGAATGTGGCCTCTACGAGAAGATTGTGGCCTGTAAGTGTGGAAGATTGCACTTCAACCATCCTTTCATTATTCTAAAATGTATTCTGAAGCCGGCCACTGAAAAAAATGAACAATGGAACAATGAAGTTGAGAAATTGGAATGCTTGAAGTGAAGAAAATTTAATAGCCGCAATCCACTCATTTCATTCCGATCCGTCATTCTATCTTTTAACGACTAATCCTGATTAATGCTCAAGTGTATAGTAATCTAAAACCTGAAAATAATGTTTTGTAACACTTTTGTCAATTATCGAATACACAACTTCTAGCTTCAAAAGAATGGATTGAACGAATGTTACAGAGACTACTGGCGTAAAATAAGCCAAATGGCAGCTGGATAAATCAGGCACAAGAAAATAATAAAACTTTTCTAAATAAGACAGACTTGAACCCTAAGCTATGTATAACGACTGAAAATCAATCAACAGCAATTCTCTAATGATCGTGTTTTGGATCAACCTAGCTTTTATTGATTTAGATCTACCTTCTATGCTAATTCCAGTACTTTTTTTGTTTTATTCAGGAGATCAGAAATACTGAAGAATTACTTTAAAAAGTTCCAGTTTCATGTTTCGGCTTGGAAATCAGTCAATTTCATTTCCTGTCATTAGGGACTTTTCTATTTATTTAGCCTTACATTCGTTGTAAATTATGTGTTTGATAAACAATGATTGATACATGTTACCGCTGATCTCGGTGAATAGGCCAATAGTGCAATAGGCCAATGAATAAGGCCAATAATGCCATTCACCAGTGGTTGTGTTGAGGCAATGATATATGTATTTTCTCTTCGCATAACTAGGATACAGCTAATAAACAAGCGCTTAAGTGCTGTATTAACTATGGATTATTTTTATTTATTTATTAAATTTTATTTATGTGGATTATTTTACGACCTTCACTCAATCAATCCAAATTGTAGAGAATTGTGCAAAGCAAAGGAAATATGTATTAATTGGTTCATTATGATTTAACCTACGAAAAAGTTTAAAAGATATCTACTAATCAAGAAAAATTAAAGGAAGCCCATCATAACAAATTGTCCTATTTTTCATGTTGCAATGTCCTAGGAGTACAACATTAATCACATTTCTTCATATGAGAACTAAAGATTATATATATTTTTTTAATTAAATATTAAGGTTTAATTTTTTCAAAGATAACAATAATGTTAAATTTGTATAATATAAATATCCTTTGAAAACCTTAATAAGACAGGATGTGTACTTTGTATTCAATTAAATCATGTTATATTAATAATGATCTCAGATAAAGTTAAGATCCATTGATCTAATTCATTTTTCAATAGTAACATAGGGTGCCACCTTAAGATCATTACAATTGTACAGGGCGGTAATACTATATATTTATTGATTGGAATTCATAAGCCTCTCTTTTCCAAATGTGGACGTGAGTTTATTGACTGGGAGTTGTTATAATGAATGAAGTTTTATATCAGATAGAATAACTACTTTTATCGTGTGGAGATAATAGTTCAAAATTATTGATATCATACATAATATATGTGAGTGCTTACTTCTTGACCCTGCCTACATGCCTACAGCAATGCGATCTCCTTTTCCCAGGTACAGATCCTTCCAATAACTACTCAGTAATCCTTTACAGGTTTATTTACTTATCCATAACATTCTAAACAGTGTCACATCTAACTAAACCAAGCACATTAGTTCATAAGCTATTGTAAGATCTAGGTCCAAAATTTTATTGAGTCGTAACCAATACAAAAAATATTGGTTATCATCATTCTCTCCGATAAGCCAATAAGCTTCACTATTATGTTTGAATTTGCCAAAGCGGTTTTTGATGTGTGGTGTGCAGGAAGGCAGTGAAAGGTAATTCAGCCAGTGGACATTTTAGATCGTTAAGTCTTTTTTTATTATTTGTTTTTAAGACTCCAGGATAATTTTCTTTCACTAAAGAAAGCCAAAATAATGTTACAAGTACCACAGGAAATCATGGATGAATGTAATCGTATCCCGTGCCGGCCACCGGTTATGAACTTGCAATTTTTTTTAACCAAGAAATATCAATTTCTTTACCAGTCTCAATCTCCCTTGAAGTAGTTCGTGGTCCAAATGCAGAAAAAAATCCTTTGAAACCCATGGAGCCGGTACAACAAGAAGCTGGTTAATTAGTGTCTCAATTAAGTTGGTATTTCTCTCATTCATTTATGTTGTTATTTTACGAAATGCAAATTACTAAATACCGATTAATTAAACAAATACAGCTTTTGTGAAGGAGAGTGAAATTAATATCCGGATATTTCATATGCCTATGAACATACTTCATTCCTTCACTCTCACCTTAATGCCATTACCAATGAAGAAAAAAACTTAGTGGTAGAACGTTAAAAAAAAAACCCATGCATTTATTTCCTCGATGCACTGGTAGCCTCAGCAGGAGCATATCGACTTTAATCACGGAGGTTTACATCCATACTTAAACTTATCATTTTCTCTCAATTTTTGTATTTAATTAAAACAGCCTATATAAATATAGACGCTTTAAGTAGTCCTATTAATTATCATTCCTAATATACCAAGTAGCATAAACTATACTACCGAATTCTTTATTTAGAAATGTTTTATGATTGGCGTAATAGTTTTATTGCTATAACCGAGATCGGTTTCGATTCCGCGTGGGTTTTTAGAACTTGTTGTTTGTTCATTTCCTTAATTTTATTGTTGATGAAACGTCTTCGGAGCATGAACTACTATCAATCTACTATCAAGAGATGAACCACGCTAAGAGTGCCTTCAATGGGAGGTTTCTCCATACCCGCTTCCACGGGAATCCTTTAGGAAAGGTTTTCAAAAGAAGAACTCAAACACAATAAGTGCCAAATGGCATTTGTATAATTCTTAAATAAATATTTTATTATAATTGTTGGGCATTTCTTTCTTTTATTATATTATTTAAAATTAAACTAGGGGGAATTTAATACACAGAGATGTATGAACGTATTTACAGGCGTTTCGTAGAAACTAGTAAACATGTATTCAGAGGTAATCATAACGGAGATATCTCTTGAAATCGGAATATCGAAAATTTACGGACTAAGCAAGATTTAAAAGATGTAAAAATTAAAATTACTACCTGAAAATAGCAAAAATTCACCAATAATTTGAATTTATAATTACTCAATAAATTGCTAAACACTCATATCATTCATACATTTTTTAAACAAAAGTTCTCTTGGTTTTTATGTAAATCATTTGCTTTTTAATCGTATGTTTATCATTTTCTGCCCTCTTGAACCGCCCATGCAGTGTGAAGAGGAATTCTGTACAGCTCTCTCCAGCTCTGCCGGTCTACTACCAATTGTGTTCTTCTGTTCCACTGGAGTCTTCCTTCTCGAAATCATTCTTCATCTCTTCTTTCCACCTTTTCCTAGGTCGTCTTCTTCGTCGTTTACTCTTCACTTTGGCTCGGTAGGTTTCCCTAGCAATCCTGTTAGGTTCCATCTGCAGAAGTATTCCAATCCATCGCAGTCGCTTTTAGCACCTAGTTGCCTAGCTTGGCATTTAGGTTCGTCCTCATTATAGAGTTGCTCTAGACACTATTCTTGTTTTTCTCTCAATCTTCTAATCATATGTTCAATGGTATTAAAAATTTATCTTAATGTAATTACCAAGAAAAAACTTGGAGGCAGAGGGTTGAAAAGATATGCCAGGGGGCAACAACGTATCGACTTTAATCATTGAAGCTTAAACCGCAACCTAGATTTCGTTTATTGCTTCCTCTCAAATTAATGTATTTAATGAATATAGCCTATACTACTACACCCGATCATTAGTCCGCTATTTTATTTTATGATTTTCCTAAAATAAAAACTTTTTTTTTCTAATCGATACTAGCATATGCGGATGGCGTCGTCATTACCGCTAGAACCCAAGCATTTGAATCATCATCAGGAACATTCAAAGAATTTGAAGAGGCAGCCATTCAACTTGGTCTTAATGTGAATGAAGATAAAACTGTATATATGAAAAACTGGAAAAGATGGCAAATGGAAAAATGAGTTTATGATAGCAAAGTTGTAGAGCAGTAATCCAGTTCAAGTACCTGGGAAGTGTAGTCACAGTTGATAACAGAATATAGAGTGAAATGCAAGCCGGAATAGCAGCAGGAGATAGGTGTTATTCCTCACTACAAAGAGTATTTTAGTTAAAATCATTCTCTAAAAGAATACAAATTCTTGTTGGAGGCCAGGTTCTTGCAGGACCGTAGAGCCAAAATAATAATAATAATAATCGATAACAGGAACAACGATGCGGCTATTTTCATATGCACGTGCACTCTTGTCTAATAGTACAAGTCCAGAAACAAGACTTTTAGAAAGTGTGTTTGTCCGCTGTTTACTCTGGAGTATATATAGCGACAGAAAATGCGGCTACGAAACAAATCTCGACTACAGAAAGTTTAAGTGAAATCCTCTGCGAATTCCACTGTCATATTCACTTGCCTATTTATTTTCAGGATTCAGCTTGCAAGCAAAATTTTTATTTGTTATTCTGTAAACGAAAATTATGTTCTGATCTAACATTATGAGATTATTAAAACTTAAATAAAATCTATTAATTGGAATGAAATCATCGGAATAACTATTATTATTAACTATTATCATCTATTAGCAGGAAAATTAAAACATTCCGAAAAATTAAATTAAAATTTTTGCAACTCTTTTTGAAATGTTTGTACTTCGAACTAAACTTAATAACTACGATAATGGACATATAAGTCAAATTTAATTTAATAGAAATTCAAAATCGGGACCAAAGCATCAGAACCACATCCATTGTCAGGAGATTGAGTCCCTGAGGAATGTAAAGAAGAAGACTAGTCAAGACAGGATTCACAAATGGTGTGGGTACCTTCTCTGTATAGAACAGATCAAATCTGTAAGGAAGACCTACTAGCCTCGTGTTCAAGGGGGAAATCTCAAATCATCGAGTAAGAAGACCTGTGCCATTCGTCTCATCCAAGGCCAACTTGATTCAGGCCATGTAAAGAAAATCCTTTGGTCTCATTGTGGAAGATGAGACCTTGGATTATGTCGATGTTAATCACGGTGCTTTGACTAGCATTTAAATATTATTTTTATTATAAGAAGCTTTAATATTTATTAGAAATTATCCTACATTAAATAGTTTAAAGTGTAAAAATTTCCATGATAATATAAATGTAATAATAATAATGTAAAGTATATCCTGCAAAATTAGCAATATCCCTATTCATTTTTGCGCAGTATACAGGGTGTCCCGAATTCAAATGGCAAAACTTCAGGAACTTATAGGGGACCGAAAAACTAAGACAAAAATTCCTAAGAGATTTGCTCGTTTTTGCTTAGTTTTTTTGGCTTGGAATTTGGAACGGATTACTGGTGAGACCATATTTTTTACCCGGAAGATTGAATGGTATCACATTTACACATTTTTTGGAGAACGACTTTTCTAATTATTTAGATGACATTCCCTTACAACAGCGGATTGAAATGTGGTTCCAACTCGATGGATGCCCAGCTCATTATAGTAGAGTTGCTCGAGCTTGGCTGGATATAAATTATCCACAACGATGGGTTGAACGTGGAGGAGTAGTACCTTGGCCACCCAGATCATCTGATATGACACCCATGGATTTCTTCGTATGGGGAACCTTGAAGCAGAAAGTTTATTCGGTGTCAATCAACTCAAGAGAGCAATTAAGAGACCGAATCATAGATGCAGTTCAGCAAATATCATCATAACAATGTTTAGCTGCAATTTATCAAGTGAGTGCTTGATGTATTGCTTGCATTGGTGCAAGAGGTCAACATTTTGAGCAATATTTACATTAAAAAGAACATAACATAAATATAAATGTAAATAAATAAGTATAAAAATGAAAACTTGTTTTGTTTCTTTTTTTGCGATTTTCTCTAAAACTAAGCAAAAACGAGCAAATCTCTAAAGGACTTTTTGTCTTAGTTTTTTGGCCCCCTATAAGTTCCTGAAGTTTTGCTATTAAAATTCGGGATACCCTGTATAATAAAAATTGGGTCAAATCAATTAATTTTAAAATCGTTACCTACCTTAAAATAAACAAATAGAAAAACTAAATACAAGTTTTTTCATTATTTTGAGCTCAATGTTTTTTTTCAAAACATTAAAAGGACCTCAGGAATTATTTGTGCCATGGCTCTTAAAGATCATCAACTATTTGCTTAAAAATTGTTGTTTACTTACAAACACCATTAACACAACTAGAGTTGACTCATGGGGAAGGGGGGTCAACCCCCACCAGTCAACCACTCCAACATATTACTCTCTTCAAAAAAGATGCCTCGTAATATAGTTATAATTTATATTATACTATAATCATGAAGCTTCAAATTAAATAAATAGATTATAATTTTTTTTAATGTTTTTTTTTATATAAGTTTTATATATATTTTTGGAAGGGCAATTAAGAAATAGATTTTAAATACAAGTAACCTTATTTATTGGTTACAATAACTTACTATAGTTAATTGCATAGGGAACTTTATAGGCCCATCCTGACTTTACTTCTAGATTTTAAGAACTGTCTAAACTGTTTTTCTCACATTTGCGATCTTATTTTTGCCGCTAGATGCCACTACTGCCGCTATAATAATATAATTAATTGTAAATAAACAGTATTACGTTTTGGTTTGTAATTTTAGTGTACCTTTTATTCATTAAAATAACTGTGTTTGCACTTTATTTGTTGTGTTTTTGACATTATTGACCCTTACTTCTGTAATCCCACAATAATAACTTTGAAAAAGTAAAATCCTTCAAATTTTAGTTCTTTAAAATTATTACTTACATTTTTTTTTTAATTTCTTCTGAGCAAGGGGGGTTACATCCCCAAAAACTCCCTCCCTCGTTACTCCTATGACAAGCACATTACCCTCCTAAAATGCATCTGGGGGAAAATATCTAATTTATAAGGCTTATAATATAAAATGCTCAACTTTTAAATAGCCTTATTAAATGTCTATCGATAGAACTCTTTTCGAGTCGTTCGCAAACTTATTACGATATGCTTCAAATAGCAAAGTATAGTTTTCATTCATTTTAAAGTAATTATAGAAATATGGATGTTGGCAATGTCATGGCAATGTATGCATGGCAAAGTATCTGTTTCCTCATAAATTTTTCATGTCATTTATTTTGTTGGCACTAATATCACTCCGAAACTTTAAATGTACTTACAGATTTATACATTTTCTAAAATAAATATTTTAACACATATTTAATTTTTGCACAGTCATTTGCAAAATGCCGACACATATTTTCGACATCTGGATATTGGTGATTGCAAACCTAGGAAATTTTGCAATGCGGACGAATGTGAGTTAAGACGGTACCTTCCATTTTATCTTTCTAAGTGGTCGATAACTTAAAGACTCGTTGAAAGGGAAAAGGGGAGATGTGCGTAATTTCCTCTCACTCTCAATTAGGTTTCTAGTGAGTGTCACTTGAAAGAATTCATATAAAATGTATCACTAATAATACTTATCTTCAAAGTTGCAAAGATTTTTTCACCTTTCGACCCTGTTACAAATCCCGAGCAGGACGAGTACAGAACACGTCGGACGAGTTATTGTGTAACCGCGTCATTAACTTTCGTTCTTCCAGCCCGAGGAAAGGGTATGATAGCTCTGTCCATTTGGGGGTTATTAACATGTCTATTTTAGTCCATGAGATTTGTTCTTTTCAACAGGTTACATCAGTATTTTCAGTTGTGCTATCGACAATTAAAACACTTGAGATCAGAAAAAAAAATTTGTTAATTATCTTTTGTTTTTTTGATGAATAAATTCAGAAGGAAAAACTTGAGATAGAATATTAAAATGACGGAAAGTGGGAGAAAAAAAGTTGAGAACCCAAAGTTCTTTACTCCACCCTCTGTATTAATTAGTAATGGCAATACCGAAACTTTGAAATGTGTCCCTAAAAATCCCTAGTTGTATTGTTCCGCCTGTAAAACAACCCTACATCCTGAAATTAAGTAAATTTGTCCATGAAGGGACTAAACATCTCAAACAGGGCAATATACATAATGTGTCCTGTTTGTTTTTCATCCTTCAGGTACAGAAGACAAATGGAAAGAGAAAATTCATCTTTATGACTAACGTTTGTAACCTGAATTTTGTAACGGATTATTACGTTGGCCCATGGATGGAAATACGGTTTTCAACAGAAAAGGGAGACTGATTTAAAACTTTTCTCTTCTCATCATTCACTCCTCCTCGAAATAAATTAAGAAAAAAAAACATAATATCTTTATTTTAAATTTTTTTCTTCTTTCTTAACCCCTTTGGCTTTTATTAATATTTGAAAAATAACATATTAATATTAATAATGATACATGGTATCTCTTTTACTGCACTAGGTGCATTTTAAGAGAGGATTGTACATTGAATTTTCTGAACATTAATTAGATGGAAGGAGTGGGGGATCTAGTGATGGGGCTCACAAGTTCTTTCTGATTAGAGTTTTATTTTAAAGATTTTACCCCTTATTTTTATTTTACTGCTTCAAGATCAAATCAATGAGATTATATAATATTTTTTACTTTGTTAATAATGCAACATAAACATAAAATTTCATTTAAAATTTGGTCCCTTTTAATCCTAACTAACTGAAGAGTACTCCTAATTCTATCCCAGTGGTATCCGCCAAGAAGGTTACAGATGGCTATCACAAATGGAGTCTCACAATACTACGACGATTAATATTCAAAATACAGATGGAGAAAATAAGAAATAATTAAGATTTTGTTTATTTTTTACTCAATAAAAATTAAAAGCAGAGAAGAAAAAAAATTCTGAGTTCTTTTATTAAAACATAATGAAGATAAAGTTTGTAGTTTTATAGATTTAGTTCAATGGCTCCAGGTATACTTTAAAGAACCTTTTCCTAGTTATACTTGGGTAGGACCAAATTTGGACTCCCACTGTAGCATCGTCAGATTTTCCGTAATGACATAAAGTGAGGATAAATGAATATACAAACATGGTTATTATTTTAGTTCAATTCACGGTTCTTGCCTCAAGACTGCTATGTGGATATTACCATATCATTACTATTTATAATTACCTATTTTTTCCAGAATGCTTGAAGTAACACCCGTTCAAAGCAAAAGCCTAAAATAGCGGCAGACCGAATCCGGTCCGAGGGTCGACTTCTTTCATGCTTAATGCCTGGAATAAGTCCCGATATTCCCGTCATAGCTCAAGAAGTTTGGAGTAAAAACGCTCTAAAATAATTTCTTCTAGTTTTTTTTTTTTAATCATACCAACGGTTTTCTGTCAATCACATTTCAGTCATAAAACGAACACTATAGATAATAATGTCACAAAATACAACTTACTTGTTTGCATTAAAAGAAAATATTTCTGAATACATGCATGGGCAGTTTTGATCTAACTTAATTAATTTTTAGATTTGTTTTGCTAACTTGCTCAATACCTGCTCAAGCGAGTTTGGTTTGTTTAAAGTTTTTTGTGTGTTGTAACTGGACGCTCTAAACATTTTTTTTTTTTTATAGATTAATTTATTGATATTTGTAACTATAGTAATATCACAACAAGTAAATCTGCTAATATAAATAATATCACATAAAAAAAAAACTTGAGGAGAAACTACAAATCGGTAGAACTCCAATAAAGTTTTATAGCAGAAGGTCTCGAGGCCATCTTCTTTTCAGACGCCTCTCAGGGTTATCAGGAATAGTATGGGAAGCAAGTTGAGAGCAGCAACACATGGGATATTAAGATCATGATCGATGAGTTTGTTTATGCCATAATAAGGAGCATTGATGATTTTAGGAAGGATTTTGGATTGTAAGGGTTAGATATAGGATGAATTAGATGGTTTAGTAGAGCCCCAAAGCTCAACTCCGTATGCCCAAATAAAGTTGGTTTGATAACTGTGGTGTAAATGAGTCTTTTGTAATTAATTGGGAGCATAGAGCGTTTGCCTAGTAAATGTTGAAGTAGGCGAAAATGTCGAGCAGTTTCTTGCCTTTTGTCTTGTATGAGGATTCCAAGTGATCAGTGGAATATTATTAAAGGATACAGCAGAGAAGGAATTCGTAGGTTTAGGACGAAGGTTGAAGGTAATTTGATGGGATTTGTTAGGATTTATTTTAATTCTCCAATTTTGACACCATTCTTGAAGGTTTGAGATAGGGTATTGAAGAGATTGGGATGCAACAAATGGAACCTTATTTACTAATGACACACACGTGTCATCAGCGTACGTAGTGAGGACATTGCTTGGATGGGTTGGAATGTCAGTTGTATATATCGTTTATAAGATGGAACCTTGAGGAACACCGGCAGACTGGGTAAAGAGGGAAGAGTAGGAAAAAATATGGTTTACTTTAAAGGTTCTATTACTGAGATAGGAACTGATGATAAGGAAGTAAGTAGAATGTAAGAATTTACGGAGTTTTTACAGCAGACCCGGATGCCGGACTCGACCAAAAGCCTGGTCTACATCGAGGAAAGCTCCCATTTACCAGTACATTATAGTAGTATTCCATAAGGATTTGTCCGGATTTTTCTGATACGGTAATACAAATTTTGAATTTTGAATATTCTGATCTTTGATTTTAATTTGTTTGTCAGTTTAGTATAATGACTCCAGTCCGATGGATATTTGATGCGGTGACACTTCGCTCTTGTCCGTCGTTTTTCTTTTAATAACTCGCGAGTATGAATTGTTGTTATTATTCTGTTGATAATGATTTTTACTTGGTTTTTTTTTTTCTTAATTTATTTATTGATATTTACAACTGTATTACAATTATACAACAAGTAAATAGAATGCGTGTTACATAATGACATGAGAATGACAAGTAGAGAAACTACCCACTGGTAGTACTCAAATCAAAGTTCAAATAAGAAGGTCACGTGGCCATCTTCTTTTCAGACGCCTCGGAGGATTATCGGGAATTGAAGAGGAAGCTAGGTTTGAAACTAGAGGGTTTGAGTGGGAATGAAGTTTGCTATGAAAGGATAGATACCGGGTTCGGGCCAAATCAGCAACAAAAGGGACATTAAGGTCGTTGTGGATGACTTTATTCTTAACAAAATAAGGACCATTGAGGATTTTACGAAGGATTTTGGATTGTAGGGATTGGATACGAGAGGAATTCGATGGCTTAGTGGAGCCCCATAGCTCTACTCCGTAAGTCCAAATAGGTCGTATGATGGTCATGTAGATGAGTCTTTTGTAGTTAATTGGGAGCTTAGAGCGTTTGTCTAGTAAGTATTGAAGTAGCCTGAAACGTCGAGCGGTTTCTTGTCTTTTCAGTCTTGTATGAGGATTCCAGGTTAATCGTTTGTCGAGGTGCAACCCTAAGTATCGGATCTGTTCTACAGGCACCAGTGGGATATTATTAAAGGATGCTGTAGGGCAGGAAGTCATTGGTTTACGACGTAAGGTAAAAGTGATTTGATGTGATTTTTGAGAATTTATTTTAATTCTCCAGGTTTGAAACCATTCTTCAGTTTAATCTTTCTTTTTTGTTTTTTTTCTTGGCATAAATTTGATATATGTGACCATAAATTTGTTTCTCTTATATAATTATTGTAAACTTATTTTAATTTTTTTTCTTTCTACATGTTTTTGAAATACTGTTATTGTAGGTAATTCACATTTTTTATTTGTTCATTTTTTTTATTCGTTCTCACTAATTAAATTAATTGTAATAATTAATTAAAAGTAATTATTTAACACTCTAAGATTTAATAGTTTACAATGCCTGTATTGTTATTCTATAGGGACTCGTCCCAGAATAAATAAAGACATTATTATTATTATTATTATTATTATTATTATTATTCAAGATCAGTGATATGGGATTGGAGGCTTTGGGATGCAATAACTGGATTGGTGTTGACTGATAATACACATGTATCATCAGCATACGTGGTAAGGATAGTATTAGGATGAGTTGGGATGTCAGCTGTATAAACTGTATAAAGGATTGGGCCAAGGATACTACCTTGAGGATTTTTACTTGGTAAGGTGTTATCTTTTATATTGGTTTGTTTGCTTCTGTAAGTTTGTCTATTGCAGAATTGATGTCTCCTTTTGTTTTAAGCGGAACTTTGAGGTCTAAATTATTTTCCAGATTCGAAATTTATTCCAGTCTACACGTCCAGTAATCAGTCTGGGATGAGAGGGCTTAGGAATGGGAATGGAATGTACTTAAAGTAAAACTGGACTGTGATCAGAGGAAAGGTCATCCAGTGATTTTATAGTTGTTTGATTGCAGGAAATCTGTGAGGAAACAAATATATCAAGAACATGGACGTTTTTTGAGCGATGTAGGCCAATAAGTAGGATTTATGGGTGCGAGGATAGAGAAACTCTTAGAGGTTGAAATTCGGGATAAGATGCTACCACGGGAACCCATCGCCTAAAAGTTATAGCTGTTTTAAGGATAGAATCCTGACAATCTTCTTATTCAAAAAAGAGAAGGCAGTTGTAACTTTGTCACAGGCCTATTTAGCAGTTAATTAATCAGCATAACGCTAATAAAATATTTTTGTTTAGAATATACCGAATTTTCGGTATCAGTTTCACAGTTTCGAACTGAGATGGGCAACCTACAATAAGATAGCCTTCAGCCTCTTAGCTTCCTAACGTGATTGCTTATCCCAAGCCTAACGCATCAAATCACGCCATGTGTGTCGCAAAACATCATAAAATGTTCAATATTAGAACTTCCGTTTAAGTAACAGAATCATGAAAATGGAAATACGGTTATGGAAACCGATTCCTTCAACAAATAATTAACAATCAGCGCCCTTCCAACGTTCACAATCTCCTTCGATTCAAATCCTCAGATATGCATCATTTCAGCATACTTCTATTAGCCGTTAAGCTAGTTATAGGATGCGTTCGCTCTTAAAGTCAGGCATATTCTTCCTTATCCATTTAAAACCCTCCCGTTCCATATCCTGCTCTCATTTCCAAGCAGATTCTAGCACCATTTTCAGATTATGATTAAGCCTTTCTTTTTATTTAGATATTTTTTAACATTGTAAAATCTTATATTTTTTAGTGAAGAATTACAGTTCGAGTTAAAAAAAAATCATATTATATTCCTGAAGTTATTTATTTATATAGATTTCTTATAAACAGGACTCAATCCTTTAGAATTTGTATATTGGGAAAGAGAAAACCAGTTTCCAGTCATTATATATTCTTAATCCTTATAAATCATTTAAGACATTTCGACAGCACTGTGTCATTTCCAATCCTTTAAATTTAGTTCTCTGCATCAGTACAATTCTTTTATATAAATTCATAACAGTTATGAGTCTAAAAAATTCTGTGAAAAACAATAATAACTATACTAAAATACATAATTTTATAAATATAATAAAGTGCCAAAAATAACTAGCAAAAATTTAAGTATAGATATACCTCAAAGACAATATTTCAAAATTGTCTATAAAATTCTAGGGGATCATCTATCCTCCATGGTCAAGATGGTTTTACATTAAAAACCAAACTTTGATCCTTGAAAGAATAGATCAATTTTAAGTACTTATGAATATTTTTTTATATCAATATATTAAAATATGTCTAAAATAATTATCTACAAACCAACACAAAAAATTTTAATTTTATTTTTAAATATTTCATTAAATCCTTTAATTAAATTATGAAAATTTATAAAATTATTACATGGAAGATTTATTTCATAAGATCTATTAGTAGGTAATAGCGCCAGGTTATTTTACTCAATCTGATTTGTTGATAGAGCATGAGGCAGGCATCTTATGTTCTATTACTTTTTCAATTTTAAAATAATGGAAGAATACAATTTAATAATTTCTTCTGCCTCTTTTCTACCACTTACTTTATGCTCCAATTTATCGTTTATGAACAGAGCCTCTAAATATTTTCTTTTAATTGTGCTATTCTCTCAATGTAAAATATTAGGTTTGTTAAAATTAAATGTGTGTAATTCTTTTTCGCAATATGCTGATAATGCGTTGCTCGTTTTAGCTTTAAGTTTAGGATTATTTTGATGATGATAAATTCGGTTTTTTAAATGTGCACTTTTCTGTCCAATGTATATCTCTTCACAGTTATTGCAAGTAAGTTCACATATTAAATTTGTATTTTCTAAAATTGGTATATTTTCTTTTTGTTTATTATGTTTTTGATTGGGTTTCTTGTTTTATGTGCTATACCTATTTCTGGTATGTCGTAATTTAGTTATTTATTTATTGCCAAAGTTTTTAAATGTTTATTTCGTAACCTTTTTCGGTTCCATTTTTTCCAAGTGAAAATATTTTGTTAAATTGATAAAGCTTATTTAACTTTCTCTTTCTTGTTTTTATTAGCAGTGGTTTTTGATATACTATTAATCAATTTTTCTTGATCAAATTCTCATAAATCACTTTATTTATATTTTTAATTACGTAAGGCATTTAGCTGAAATGATTTTTATTTTTGAGGAACTATAGTTACCAAGAAATTGATTTAATTTATGGGGCTTAATTTTTATAATAGAACGAAATCAGCAAATGTTACCTTGATTCATGTATCTCTTTAAAACTTGTTTCTCATTCTTAGCTTTAAAAAACTTTCGGTTTAATTGACTAGGCTTTTATTGGGCAATAATTATACACATAAAATATTTCCAAATTTAATATTGTATTTTCGGTCTAACCTGAACTGATAAATCTTAATACTATATGTTGCATTCTCCAAACTACTCCTAAAAAATATTCCAAACAGTTGTGTTCCCAATAAAGCAATACCGAAATGAACAACTGTACTTCTATTTTGTTTTCTATTGTCTCAATGCGGTATTATAAAAAACTGTAAATAATAAAGTAAATAATATATTGTTCCCGAAATGGTCAAGCTTTTAACATTACAATAAATTTTATTTGAAATTTTTAAGTCTAATTGTTCTTGACAATTATTAAGTATTGGCAGTCTAGATTAACCGATTAAAAAAATACATAATGAAAATGAGTTATCCAATCCTTCAATAAAAAAAATTCACATACATCGAAAATGACCCAATGAATGAGTAATAATTTGAATACAATTTTTTAATTAATCTATTTCGAGAAAACATTGTAGCAACTATGGAACTAATGAATTGTTCCAATTATGCATGGCTGAGTAAATTTTCAAATGAACTGGTTGCATATTGGTGTATTTTTAACCAGCTCACTAAAAAACCAAGTGTGGTAAGTCATATAATTATTTCTTCTAGTTGAGAAAGTTCATATCGTCGGTCCAAAGCCACCGGAACCAATTTGTTAAAAACTAAATGTTGATATAAATGACAATGTTACAATTAAGGCTCTTTATGATAGTGACTCCAATGTAACATTAATAAATCAACGAATTGCGGATTTGCTGAAGTTGAATTTAATTAAACAAAGAACGGTGCTAAAAACTATCCCTAAAACTATATCCCACACACTAATATATATATACATACAAAATCACACACACAAGTGTACATTAAAAAACATTCATTCATCGAATAAGAGAATTTTAACTCAAAACCGATCTCAAACTGAAATTAGGTTGTTGATATTTTATTTTTAAACCTATGCATTACCTTGCGTAATATATATATATATATATATATATATATATATATATATATATATATATATATATATATATATATATTAATTAAAAGTATGTTAATAAAATTATAATAAAACCCAAAAACTTTATTACCAATTTTTGCTCTAGTTATAAACATGGGCATATGCACTGCTTAGTTTTAAAATTGGCCTATAATAAGTCTGCATTTAGTACGTATATGTTTCCATTTTTTACATAATATATACAAAATAAAAATATATTTATGAAACATAAACATATTTTGTTTTTGTATAATTTTTCTATTCAATATTGACTGACTTCGCACCAAACAAACATTTTTCTGGTTTCAGTTTGAAACTTTCAGTGTTCATAACTTCTAAAAACATGTTAATATGCTGAAGATGATCTTCCCAGTTCCGGGGAAAAAAAATATCATCAATGTAATTGATGCAGAAATCGTCCAGGTTATTTCTTCTAATAATGTTCGACAATATCCTGTGAAATATAGCCGAAGCATTTTTAATGCCAAATGGAGGAACTTTAAACATAAATTTCTCATATTTCGTTACGAAAGAGGTCTTTTCTCGATCTTGCTCACGAAGTGCATTTTAGGCACCAAAATGCAGAATTGATGTCCAAAGCGGTGAAAAACTCACAATTAGCTACTTTATCAATTACATCTTGAATAGTAGGAAATGGGAAACATTCAGGAACTACTAATTTGTTGAGTTCCGGAAATCCAGAAAACTGGATTGGAAACACAGAGTCGTGGTTTCCTCTTCTTTTCTTTTTTGGAGGCCAGTGTGACGGGCGAAGCTTACGGTGAGTCTGACTCTTCGATGATCCCAGATTGCAAGAGTCCTTTTATTTGGCTTCGTATTTCTTCGTCATCCGGGATAGAAAATTTTTAGGGGCGAGAGTGATAAATTCATCTCTGAGTAGTTTTATTTCCGCTTCTCTTGAGTGAACCTTACCTATGTCGAACTTGTCTCTAGCAAATATGTGTTTGTTTTTTCAAATAGACGTAAAATCTCTTGTCTGTGCTCTTTCATAAATTTCATAAAGCACGTTCATATGTATTAATATCATCTAGTTGTATAATTAAAAAAGGAAGAAATAAAGGAAATAAGTGTTAATCGCTGATAGTATTGTTTGAATTTGTCTTCATTATTTTTGTTTTTTACTTGGCATAAATTTGATATATATGTAACTATAAATTGTTTCATACTTTTATAATTATAGTTAACTTATTTTAATTTTTTTTCTATCTCTTCTCTTCTAATCTGTTTTTAAAATATTGTTATTGGAGGTAATCCGCATTTTTTTCATTATTACTTTTTTTATTATTCTATCTCAATAACTAAATTATTTGTAATAATTAATTAAATGTAATTATTTTACACTCTAAGGCATAATAGCTTACAATACCTGCATTGTTATTCTGAAGGGAATTGTCCCAGAATAAATAAAGACATTATTATTATTATTAATATCAATAATTCAGTGTTAAATTATTGCTTAACAGTCATTACTTAAGCCTGAAATTTATATAGTAACATGTATGAATTATAATAGACATTTAATTGTTCTTCACTTATAAATCAATATTAGCGTAGTATTAATATACAATATTATAATATTGGTATCAGTTCCGCTGGTTGTCACTTCGAGTTGAGATACAAGTTTTAAATTTTCATTCGTTTCCTTTTTAATTTTCACTGTAACTTTTCATTCGATTATTTTTAATACAAATAATCGTGAGCTTTAGTATGGAAAAAAAGAGTGTAATTATGAGACATATTTCGCTAATCATTTCATCAAGAAATGTTTCATTGAGCATTGTGAAATAAGGATGATATATGTTTGTTGAATCGTTCATCTCTTGATAATATGATTGCCAAAACATACACATTACCCATAGTTACGCTAATTTTTCCATACTACAGCTCACAATAATTTATACATTTGGAGAATATTAAAAAGGAAACTAATGAAAAATTGTAACTTGTTGTGACTCAACTAAAAGCAACAACCTACGGAATTGATACCTTGATATTAATTTATATATGCCGACATGACTACTTACGATTGTAAACAATTCAGATCTGCTTACGAAATACACAGGTCCAACCCAAGACACCGTTGAATACTGGGTTATAGCGAGCCTCCATGTCCTCCCCTTTCTCCCACCAAGCCATATCAAGGGTGTCATCCCCTCTCTTAATATGTATTGCTTTTACTTCAGTACTCGTGAATTTGAGTGTGTCGGAGCAAGAATGGATTTTGTTGAAATTTTTTTTTTTTTACAACTTAAAAGTAAATTAATTTTACCGAATGTTATTGGTGCACACTTCAACATATTTGTTTAAAAATTGTAATAAAAAAAGTTATTTATTCTGAAAATATTTAAACTAAAACAAATTTTTGTTTTTCTCTTTAAAAAATAATTAAAAAAACCTTTTAATTTTATCACTAATTCTAAATTAGTTTTAGTGTAATGGCGAATGGAGCGTTAATCCAAAACATTGAACAATATTGTTTCTTTGGTTGACTGGCCAGCTATTGGGTTAAATCGTAAAATGGGATTTAACATTGTTATTTTTAATTGCAAAAAAATAATGGATATATGTGCATGTTTTTTTCCTGTAATAATACAAAATTATGAAGTTTTCAAGTGATAAATTTTAATAACTGGTTCGTATGTTCTCGTATATTTTTAAGTTCACTCATGTAAAGTTTAAATTAACAATATAAGATTTGATTATTTTATTATAGGAGATATTAAAATGATTTTTTTACGAACTTATGATGAGGTCTGTGGGTCTTGGTCGTCAATGAAGTTCGAACAAGGTCGAATCCTGCCTTTCTGGACGGTTGGCCGGGCCCAGCAAGTTGGCAGCAAGTTGTAGATGAATCACCGTTGGTAGCCTCTTCGTCGTTATAAAATGTTGGTAATACATATTAATGTTTTTTTGGAGGTTTGAAGGTCGAAAACACAAATGTTTCGATAAAACACTCCATGGATAAAAATTCATAACTTCGACGATAGCGCACAGAAAGAATAGCCCCGTCCTTGGCAACAACTAGACGGATACTGACTCATTATAACAATAGTCAATCTAAGCGATAATATAAACAATGTCTGAACACTTTAATCCTTTAAACGTAAATAAGCCTTCACTCCAGTTACAATTCCTTAATTTCTATTGAAAAATTTAACGTTAAATCAACATTAAATGTTATGAGTTCTATGTTTGAATTTATCATTATTTTATTTTTTCTCATTAAATCAAATCAAAACCAAAATTAATTAACTCTTAAGTTGTAAAAAGAAAAGTTCAAAAAAATTCATTGGTGCTCCAGCACAGTGTACATTTGAACAGAAACTAATATAGTTTTGAAAATAAAGAAATAATGATATTTGTGCATTAGCTGGTTGTCTTAATCAAGCCATTCGTAGCCTTTGATTAAAAAAATCTAAACCTTTAATATTTATTTATTTCAATTGAAATGAGAGAAACACATTCCTTTCTACTCATACATAGTATTAACCTTCTGTATCCATGGAAAGTATTTTGTATTTATATGTTCAATAAGTAAACGCAAATATATATCTGGGTCTATTTCCATAGAAACAGCTATTAATACAAATCTGAAGACAGCAATAATAAATGATTTGATTTTTTTAATGATTTTTACTGCATTATACAATAAATGATGCAAGATTTAACTTGTGTATTTTCCATCTGAATCATTTTCAATACTAGTAAAATTTTGAAAACTGAAATGACAAATCCCTTCGAGCTAACTACAGCTATCAAATTAATTTAAACTATTGCTAATATTGAATTTAAAAATATTTCCCTAAATATGATAGTTAAAGATTCTGCATAAAATGAACAGTCAAAAAGTATGTACTCTAAATCGTCAAATTAACCACTTAAACATAGAGGACAATTGTCTTCAGTATTAATTCTGTGTGTTGTTTTTTGGCGTAAAAAACTATTTGCTTGCTGGGGGAAACTCTAATTTGACTTAAAAATCTTATTCGCTCTATGGGTAGATCTGATATCAGGTACGGCTGAACTGAATTTATACAGAATAATTTTTTTTATAAAACATAGTACAGAGAACAACGTGATTTACATCTTCTTCGTATAACATTTCTTTGTATTTATTTATCATTTCGTTTTTATGTTTCAACACTAAATGAGGATTTTGCTCAGCCCACAGCCAGCTATATCTTAAGTCAGATATCATACCCTCAAATTGACTGAGGTAGTTAAATATGATTACATGAGTAGAGGACTTTTGAGCTGATAGCATTTTATTATAAAATATAAAAAAAAATATGACTAGTCTGAGATAACTGAAATAAGTGGCTTCTTTCTACTTTATATATAATCAACAACCAAATTCTTCGATTTAACTTTCACTTGTAATCGTTATGCAAAGTCGAATCCAAAAAGTAAAAAAAAAAATGAATTCATGATTACGAAATCTCTACGTCGTCAAACTAGATTTTTTTAATTGTTTTCCTGCTTAACTGTTTTATAATAATTATATCCTTTTTAGCATATCCTATATTGTCTATGGAGAAAGTCTTATCTAATCAGATATGGATATACTCTATGGATTTTTCCATCCCTGCGATATGACAGTATTCATTTTTACGATTTTGATCTTTTAATTTTTAACCAACATAAGACTTTTTACATTGCCTAACTATATATACTATATATTTATGTTTATGTTATATATATATATATATATATATATATATATATATATATATATATATATATATATATAGAGAGAGAGAGAGAGAGAGAGAGAGAGAGAGACAGAGAGAGAGAGAGATAGATAGATATCGGTTTCTACTTTTCTTGACTGTTGTAAATAATTTACACTTGTGGTTCTCTAGCTTCTGTCTATTCTTTAAACTTCTTTTCGGGACTATACCCTAAAGAAAGTTAAAGAACTGATTAGGTTTAGGTTAAGAATCAAACTATTGTATTCATTTCTGTATAAACATTCGATAGTATATATTGAGCTGTATAATCAATCTTTTTTTTATGTTATTAGTTCAGTCTTATTTTAACTTATATATATGTATATATATATATATATATATATATATATATATATATATATATATATAATGAGAAGGAGAA
Source organism: Arma custos (assembly GCA_037127475.1). Lineage (NCBI taxonomy): Eukaryota > Metazoa > Arthropoda > Insecta > Hemiptera > Pentatomidae > Arma > Arma custos. Next base: position 58,457,841 of record CM073764.1, read on the forward strand.
ATTCAAATATTGTTTTGAAGATTTAAAATATGGTCAAATATGGTCTTCGATTGGGGGGAGAAGATCTGAAACATGTCAGCGACTTCTGTATCTGGGGCCCATCTGAACGAGAGTAGCTGGATAGGCGGAGAAATCAGAGAGAGAATAAGCAAGGCCAGCAGTGCTTTCATTCACTCTATCTCTAAATTGGCTTTCTGGGAGAGAGAAGTGTCCGAACAAATAAATAACGAGCTGTTTAAAGCATATTCCCTTACTGAGTTACGCCTGATCTTGGTCTATTACCTCCAAGAGTCAAAGCCAACACCTAGCGACGGAGATAAGATTCTTGAGGAGAAAAGAAGAAAAAATAAGAAGGGCAGGATCAGAAACACCATACTTAGAAGTAGCATTGGCGTAAAATCAGCTGAACATATAATAGAATGCAGTGTGAAAGGATGCCCAGAGTAGTCTACGAGGCGAGAATGAAAGAAAGGACAGGAGGAACGCCAAGAAACACATAGAAGGTGAAATCTGGAACTCTATATGGAACACTATATGGATAAGGTTTTATAAACGGGATATTAAACATAGATCGATGTATAAGAGGAAAAGATTAAGAAGAAGGAATTTAGATATTTATCAGATACTTGAAACCATTGATATTTGGGAAAAAAAACACAAACCTACAAATGAATGTGTACCTAAGTACGGTTAACTGAATTACGGTTGATACACATATATTGTCTAGCTATGTCTAACTATGTACAATAACTATGTATGTTGATGCATATATATTGTCAGGGAAACCTATGCAACAATGATTTGATTGAACTATACTTAGTAATTCAGTATTACTTTGTATGTTGTTGTGGAATCTTTTAATTTGTAGTTTTCTTTATTAAGTTGTAGGTCTTTATAGTGATGGGTAGAGATAAGCCTTCGAGAAACGACAGAATCACAACGCACGAGTCAGATATGGAACGACTAGAGACTACACTAGATTACACAGGAGAAGATTTGAAAAGCCATTTGAAATGGAATTTTCCCACTCACCAATAAAACTGCGTGAAGTAAGTGGATCGGGGAGAGAAAACTAGCTCACCGAGGATGGCGGAGATTTGAATGAGAAAAGGAACTGCAAAAGATTGGGTACGAACCCCATATTCCATAAGCTTAGTCCACATTAGGAGACATTTAGTTGCCTTTAGACGAAACAAACCTTGGGTCGTCAATAATAAAAATAAAATTGAATTTTATAAAAACCACGACAACGGAAATAGCTTTTTCAGCTTACAATTCTATCTGTCCTGAGGTACGGAATGCAATTTCATAGAACTCACTGCTACCTTGTGAGTAAAGTTGACTTCGATGAATATTCAAACTTGGTGATGTAATCGGGTATCTCCCACAACCACGCTAAAATCAAAACATTTCTTTACGCAATAAATGAATTTAATTTTCTGTCCATTTACGCCCACAGATGAAAGGAGCTTTCTATATTTTTAGATGCATAAATACTTGGGACGCCTAGGTTTTCAGTTCAGTAACTAGACTAGACGTGACTTGAATAGTAGTGAAAGGAGCTCAACTTATATACTTAGTTTAAATAGAGATCAACTCTAGCAACGTGTTAAAGTAGACAAGCGAAACATTTCTTACATCAGGCTGTGTAACGTTTAAGCCAGAAATTTTATTTTCAATCATTGGTTTTATATAAATTATTTCTGTGTAATTACTATCTTGCTATAATGAACAAAACATCTTAATTACTTAAACTACAATCTTTTCTCTTTAAAATAAAAATAAAATGAAAAATATTTATATTTGGAGATGACATTATTTTTAGACATTTATGAGTAGTCATCTAGTAATTTGAGCATACACAAATCCAAGAGCTTAGAAGTGGTTCTGCGATAAAATTATTATCGGCTAAAAAGGAATTCTTTCCTCTTTTTCCTCTCCAGTATCATTGCACTCTTTTGATTTTTTATATAACTCATTCCTCTTTGAAGTTGCTGAAATATTAAACCTTGTTCAAGACCTTTTCTGCTAGACATATTGAAAAACAGTTCGAGCTCTGTCATCATGTTGAAATTCCATCGACTTTGATATCTGTGCTCCATTTCTTTTATATCTTGATGGAAACATTCATTGTTCCTCACTTACAGCCCAAGATTTTATTAAACTCATATTTTCATCATCTCAGATCATATCAGATGTGAGTGAAGGAAATGAACTTTGACACTCATGTTGCAGCCCAAAATTTTGTAGTTTTTTAACAATTCAGCTACCGATGTTTTGTAGTTTGGTTCTTTTTTTATTCCAAAAAAGCCTCTTACAACAAGTTTAAATGAATTCCAGACATTTTTTTCTTCCATTTCCATTTTAGTGACAGTTTTAATCCTTTAAAAGTTTTCTGATGTCGGACCCAACAAAGAATCCCTCTTTCAGCTTAGCATTCGATATACTAGGAAACTGTTCACAAAGATACTTGAAACACTCTCCTTCTTTGAGTAATCACTCACAGTCTGGGACTACAGTCCTTGCAGGACCTGGGCCTCCTCCAACAGCTTGCTCCACTCCGCTCTATCTGAAGCTAACCTCCTCCATCTCTGCATTCTTATCCTACCCAGATACTCTTCCACATCTTCCATCCATCTCAATCGGGGTTTCCCGCGTTTTCTCCTTCCTCCCGGATATTCACAATTTTACATACATAGTATCTGGAGTTGATATGTTAACAACTAACCAGATTTTGTTATAGCACTAAGACAATTTTAATGTTGTAGGTATTAATGTTTCCCAAATTTGGAATGATTTAAAATTTTAATATTTTTTCAATACCTAGGATCCATATTAGTTTTTTGTTTTGTTTTTGTAGCTAATTACTTACTTAATTAGCTTACTGATGTATACTTTCAGAGAGATACAAAAATAATAATTTCTTCTGTATTTACTATTTTCGTCATTTTTAGGGATGCCGTAAGAGTATTGTTAGCTTTAAAAAGAAGAGTTCAGGAAGTAATGATTAAATACAATATTCGCCGGATGTTCAGAAATTAAAAGAGGTATATAACTTAACTGGTTTAAAGCAAGAATATGTTAACAATTTGTACACAATTGCATTTCTATTCGAGAATACCTAACCAGTAATTATGTCTATATTTTCATTACTGCACATGCATTCCGAGTAATTGCTAAATATAAAAAAACGCCATCAAATATTTAGGGATATTTCTCTAATTTGCTTAGAAATTGGTGCACTTTCAAGTAGTTTTATTTGTTTCTTTATTCATTCAATGTCACTGTGAGATGGTATGGCTAATCAGACTGTGCTACATTATGAGTGATTTCTCCAACTTTTGCACATTCAGATATAATTATTACAGTACCTGACACTGTACAGGCTGGGGACTCCATATTACACCTTCTGAACGAACGGATAAAAAAAGATTTTTTACTCCTTTTAAAAAAATACTAGTGCCATCTGGCAGGCTGCAAACCCGCGACTTTGGGTATAGAAGGTTGTTATACAACTCAGGTGAACCCTTAAATAGTTTCTAGTTTCTTGCGAAATTCAAGTTGCAAATTTGAAATATAATCAATTTGTCTTATTGGAAATTTTAAGTTGACACAGATGGATCCTGGTTTCACATCACTATGCCAATGGTTCTTCAACTCTTTCCATAGAGTATTTCTTTGGAGAATAGCTTTACTAAATAATTAACAGCCAATGATCTTCCATTATTTACAATCTCTTCCAAGCCCCCTATTCTTTCCCTAAGACGTTTCATTCCAATAGCTCCTTCCTACAATTATCTAGAATTTTCTTCCTCGTAATATCGAGTATACCCCTACTTACCAGCCTTTAAAACTCTTGTCTTTCAATTCCTGCATATAGGCCAATCAGATAATTGTTAAAGGCCCCTGGTATATTTTATTTTAACTGTTATTAAATTTGGTTTTGTTTTTTAAGTCAAAATAATTCTCTTTTTTTATTACTATTATTTGTTTTTCTTCTTCCTTTAGCATTTCTCCAAAAAATAGAAAAGGCATTCACAACTCAGTCACTGGTAAAATCGAATTATCTGTTTGTTTACTTATATCTCATCAAGGTTCCAAATTATAAGGTTCAAATTTCTTATTTTGGTTTCATCTTAAACCAGAATAATAAAACTCATTTTATTATCTATATCTCTTATTATACATTATCTAAATCTCTTATATTATAATATATATACATATATAAGAAATAAATATATAAAGAACTATTATTTTTTTCTTTACATAGATATTTCTATTTATTTTAATGACTAAGTTTTTATTTAAGGTATTTTTTTCTCTTTTTTCTATTTATTAGTAACTACTGTAATTACTAAATTTCATAATTTTTTTTTTTAGTCTTACATCATTTGTTATTTTATTTGCTTATTTTAACATTTACAAATATATACATATAGTTATTCTTAAGGGACATTGTCTCAGAATAAAGATTTTTTTTCCCCATTCTATTCTGTTTGTATATATGCATTCCTTCCTGTTTAATCTTCACAGTGGCTTCAAAAACTAATCCACATTAGGTCCTATGTACCAAGTAAAACAACTATGTTCAAAAGTCATATCATGTATCTCATAGTACTGTGAAATGGAAGATTACCTATTGACTGGGTACCTCTTGTAAAAACAGTTGCCAAGTGATGAAAATACCAAAAATACTTCCAGGTCATCTATGAAATTGGTAGACAAAAACTGTGGACCACATACATCATGACTGTGATTGGTCTGTTAGGTTATTCAAAAAAATATATATTTGTAATTCAATAAAAAAAGTATTTGTAAATTTAAATATTTAGTCTGTCAAACTTTATATATGATATTTCCTTTTGTATTCAACAGCCTCCCGAACTATGACCACAATCCCAAAATTTACCCCTGGGCTGGCCACTTAAAGCTATTATAATTGAGTGACTTATAGATCAATAGTGGTAATTGAGTGACCCATTTGATAATTGTGACCCACTTTAGTTCCGAAAATAAATTATAATATATTTTAAAATATATAAAACATAACCATTGATACCAAAGTGGAAGTTAAAAATTCATTTATTTTTTAATAAAATATATTATATTATTTATTAAAAGACTATTTTAATACAAAATTATATCTGACCCAAACATCTCTTTAGTACTCACATTTTGGTTGATTTTGACCCGAGATTAAAAATAGCTTGCTAACCCTTAATTTACCTTATATAATAATAATAATAATAATAATAATTAGCTTTATTTTTTTCCTTTTTCTTCTATGTACATTTTTGCATGGTTTTTATATTTATATGGTTTTAAAAAGAAAAAAAGGCCCTTCTTTGGGCATAAGCCTCTCCCACTTTACCCTAGCTACGTCTGTTCCAAGTAGAACGGTGCCATAATACTCCGATGAAGTTTTGGTATGTCGTCCCGCCATCTCGTAGCTGGGCTCCCTCTTCTCCTAGTGCGGTGTATTGGATACCAATCCGTTGTTGCCTTAGCCCAATGTGTTGATCCCATTCTTGTAATGTGTCCAGCCCACTGCCATTTAAGGTCAGATACTGTCTTGAGAATATCGTCAGCTTCCGTAGTTCTGTCTTCTTTATTTTCGCCCTTCTACTTTTCCTTAACATTCTTCACTCCATTGCACGCTGAGTGGTTGCTAGGGATTTATATATATTGTTATTTAGACTCCAAGTTTGGCATCCATAAGTTAAAGAAGGAATGATGCAAGCATCGAAAACCTTTCTCTTGTGATGTATGGCCATGTTGCTTTTGAAAATATTTTTGTGTGACCAAAATTTGGACCATCCTATTTTAATCCTTCCATTCACCTCTTTCATGGATCTATCTGCAAATGATATGATTACCTTATATTATTTTTACATTAAATGTTTTAAAATGTTACATTTTACAAGCTCTACGTTGAGAAAATGAGAAAAAAAACTAAATTTTAATTCAAACCTATTTAAAAGATGATGTATTTTTTTTTATTATTAATATTATAACTAGATTAAAAATAATATACATAAATAGAATAGGGTATTTTAAGGTACATATTACTTTTTTAGTGTGCTCTTTAGAATATTTAATGTGTATAGGAAGAATTATCTTGGACATTCAAAAATTGTTGGCAGTATAATATTGTGAAATAACTTATTTCTATATTCGGAGTATACTAATGTAGAATAGTGGTGATTCAATAAATTTCTTGTTTATTTTATTGTTTTATCACAATTTATTAACTAGATTATCTTGTAGATAATTACTAGATTATCATGATGAAGTCTTGAATTGCAACAAGTTAAAGTAGTTAATAAGATTGGCAATAGGTTGTGCTTGTGTGTTAGTTGTAGGGGTGGGCTAAACAGTGAAATCTTAATAACACATTATGGCATAACTGCTACCATGTAATAACGTGTTCCAATAACACGTTATTTGAGTAACGTTTTATTTCATTAAAGAAAATCATATATAAATTTACATGAGAATAGAAACAGACGTAGCGAATAATGGCTAATTGCTAAAAAAAAAAAAAAACAACTGCCTTAGACGTTATTCATGTGCTGTTATCTAAGTTATCGAATCAGTTATCGGAACTATTAAACAGTTATTGGCTTCGTTGCCTATTTTTTGGGAATATAGAAGTATTTCATTCACAATTACTGATTGAAAAATTAACGAAAAAAATCAAACTTGCTAATTCGCACAAAAAAATGGAAAAAATGCCAAGTAAATATGTTTTAAAACCATAAATAAAACTGCCTTAAACGTTATTGAAGCAGCGACATCTATTAGACGTTATCGGAACTATTAAAGAGTTATTGGCTTCGTTGCCTATTTTTTGCGAATATAGAAGTATTTCATTCACAATTACTGATTGAAAAATTAACGAAAAAATCGGACTTGCTAATTCGGACAAAAAAATGGAAAAAATTCAAAGTAAATATGTTTTAAAACCATAAAAATGCCTTAGATGTTAGTCATGTGGCGCTGCCTACGTTATCGAATCCGTTATCGGAACTATTAAACAGTTATTGGCTTCGTTGCCTATTTTTTGGGAATATAGAAGTATTTCATTCACAATTACTGATTGAAAAATTAACGAAAAAAATCAAACTTGCTAATTCGCACAAAAAAATGGAAAAAAATGCCAAGTAAATATGTTTTAAAACCATAAATAAAACTGCCTTAAACGTTATTGAAGCAGTGACATCTATTAGACGTTATCGGAACTATTAAAGAGTTATTGGCTTCGTTGCCTATTTTTTGCGAATATTGAAGTATTTCATTCACAATTACTGATTGAAAAATTAACGAAAAAATCGGACTTGCTAATTCGCACAAAAAAATGGAAAAAATGCCAAGTAAATATGTTTTAAAACCATAAATAAAACTGGCTTAGATGTTAGTCATGTGGCGCTGCCTACGTTATCGAATCGGTTATCGGAACTATTAAACAGTTATTGGCTTCGTTGCCTATTTTTTGGGAATATAGAAGTATTTCATTCACAATTACTGATTGAAAAATTAACGAAAAAATCGGACTTGCTAATTCGGACAAAAAAATGGAAAAAATTCAAAGTAAATATGTTTTAAAACCATAAAAATGCCTTAGATGTTAGTCATGTGGCGCTGCCTACGTTATCGAATCCGTTATCGGAACTATTAAACAGTTATTGGCTTCGTTGCCTATTTTTTGGGAATATAGAAGTATTTCATTCACAATTACTGATTGAAAAATTAACGAAAAAAATCAAACTTGCTAATTCGCACAAAAAAATGGAAAAAAATGCCAAGAAAATATGTTTTAAAACCATAAATAAAACTGCCTTAAACGTTATTGAAGCAGCGACATCTATTAGACGTTATCGGAACTATTAAAGAGTTATTGGCTTTGTTGCCTCTTGTTTTTGCGAATATAGAAGGATTTCATTCACAATTACTGATTGAAAAATTAACAAAAAAATCAAACTTGCTACTTCGCACAAAAAATGGAAAAAATATCAAGTAAATATTTTTTAAAACCATAAAACTGCCTTAGATGTTAGTCATGAGGTTATCGGAACTATTATGCCAATATGAAATATAAAATATATATGGAACTATTCCTGCATTTCCTATATATGGAAAAGCATTGACAATGCTAATAGGCACCATAGATTTGTTTAAGAGGGTGACTAGTTATTATAGTATGAACACAAAGTAGCAAAATACTGTAATAGAGATTACTGTACAACAATAAATTATAAAATGCAATTGATGATGAAAGGATATAATGAATTTAAAATACTAATATAATGATAAGCTTTTATTAGATAATGAAGTACAAAAAGGAAGAACTACAGATAATTAATTAATATCATAGCCTAAATAATTTTACTATAAAAAAAATAAATAGTTTCTCCAAATCAAAAACAATAAATATGTGTATTATGAAGTTCGTTATGAACATCCACAAATTTAATAAACTCAATAAACAACAGAAACACAAAATATAAAATTGTTAATATTAATCAATAATGCATAAATTTGTTTTATGTTAACAGGGATATATACTGATTTAATGTAGAACATTTATATATACGACTATACCAGTACATTACAGAAGGTAAAACAGGTATTTGATCCTATTAAAGATCAAACAGAAAAATCTGCCAGCAGTATAGAACTATATTCGCTCCTTCAAAAGAACTACATATAACATAAACTCAAAATTAGGCATTTTTTAGTTAAGCTTTCAGAAGCAATTGTATTGATTGATTCAGAATTCAGAAAGAGCATTGTATCTGATATTCCGTTTCCAACATTTTTAATAAAGTCATATTTTGAGTTGTATTATGTTTGAATTGAAGTTTTATGGGAATAATGGCATTGAAAGAAAAAGTTTCAAGCTTTTAAAAATTTTCTAGTCGTTAGTAAAAGACTTATAGTAAGTTAGTAAAAGATTATTATAACTATATAAAGCTAAAATGAATAAATACTTAAATAACTATCTAGTAGACAGAATAAAAAAGGAAGCATAAGCTCATCTTAATGATTCATTTAATACATGACTATTGCTGCAGACATTACTTGTGATTACGTCATGTAAACTGTAGTAGGAGCACTTGAAGAGTTACGGCAGAAGTTCAGTGCACTCTGATCTAATTTTAACAATGTCACAGAATAAATTAAAACCTTATTAATACATTTTATTTTAACTACCTTTTTATATACAGAATAAACTATCTTTAAAAACCTGTTTAATAGTATTAGTTGATTTTGTTTATGTATTAAGGATATGGTCTGGGTGGAAGTCAGAAAATATTCTTTTTAACTTCAAAGACTTGTTTTTAAATTTCAGAAAAATAGTTAATAGCTATCAATATAATTAATATTTAATTTTTACTAAAATAAACATAACAACAAATTTAATAATTAAGTTTTAAAAGAAAAACAATTGTATACCTTACTTTCTGTAAACATCCAATTTTAGGAATCAAAACTTCTCTGTAGACTGCCTAAAAATTTCTTGATTATAATTCCATTTATTAATAAATTAAAATGAGGTCAATCTAAAGCATTTATAAAATGTATTGATTGCACCCCCCTCACCAATTCAATACATCATTTGAATTATCCAGTTTATTATATATAGGTATTACATAATTGTAAATGTTATACTTACTTTTTTTTATTGAAAATAATATTTGTTGCACAACTGTCTCTCTTCATTTAAATTATTCTTATAATGTCAAGTTCTTCTCTTGATTGTTTAAGGAAAGAAAGAAAAAAGGAAAAGGTGAGGGAAAAAAGACTTTAAAATTATTATAATTTTAGAATGGAAAAACTTGGCTTTCATTTCTTTTTTAATGTGCAGTAATACAAGTGTTGTTTAAGCATTATAGTCTCGATTTAAAATTGAAAGTGAATATAAATATATCACATAATATTATATATTAAAATAGTTTCATAATTTTTTGTAAGTAGGTGTACCTTATTTTAAGGAAAAAATATTTTTGGTACAACTGTCTCTCCTCATTTTAATATTTCTTCAATCTGTCTTTGAATCCTGAATTCCAATCTTTCTTGAATCCTTTCTTTGTGTTAATTCTGGTTTTGCTTGAGTCATTGTATTTATTTTTTTAAATCTCCAAATGTGTTAATCATGTGAAGACTATAATATAGTACTGCTTGATATCTTTTTAGACTTTCTTCATGATGCAACTCGCAGCAGTTGAAATTGAAAAAAAAATAAAAAAAATTAGAGAAACGAATTACAAGCCTTTCCATTAGCTCAAAATTACACTAAAGAAAACAAATGAGCAAAAAATTACTTTTTTTCCCCTCATTTTCCTTCTTACATTGGATTCCTAAAATTGGATGTTTACAGAAAGTAAGGTATACAATTGTTTTTCTTTTAAAACTTAATTATTAAATTTGTTGTTATGTTTATTTTAGTAAAAATTAAATATTAATTATATTGATAGCTATTAACTATTTTTCTGAAATTTAAAAACAAGTCTTTGAAGTTAAAAAGAATATTTTCTGACTTCCACCCAGACCATATCCTTAATACATAAACAAAATCAACTAATACTATTAAACAGGTTTTTAAAGATAGTTTATTCTGTATATAAAAAGGTAGTTAAAATAAAATGTATTAATAAGGTTTTAATTTATTCTGTGACATTGTTAAAATTAGATCAGAGTGCACTGAACTTCTGCCGTAACTCTTCAAGTGCTCCTACTACAGTTTACATGACGTAATCACAAGTAATGTCTGCAGCAATAGTCATGTATTAAATGAATCATTAAGATGAGCTTATGCTTCCTTTTTTATTCTGTCTACTAGATAGTTATTTAAGTATTTATTCATTTTAGCTTTATATAGTTATAATAATCTTTTACTAACTTACTATAAGTCTTTTACTAACGACTAGAAAATTTTTAAAAGCTTGAAACTTTTTCTTTCAATGCCATTATTCCCATAAAACTTCAATTCAAACATAATACAACTCAAAATATGACTTTATTAAAAATGTTGGAAACGGAATATCAGATACAATGCTCTTTCTGAATTCTGAATCAATCAATACAATTGCTTCTGAAAGCTTAACTAAAAAATGCCTAATTTTGAGTTTATGTTATATGTAGTTCTTTTGAAGGAGCGAATATAGTTCTATACTGCTGGCAGATTTTTCTGTTTGATCTTTAATAGGATCAAATACCTGTTTTACCTTCTGTAATGTACTGGTATAGTCGTATATATAAATGTTCTACATTAAATCAGTATATATCCCTGTTAACATAAAACAAATTTATGCATTATTGATTAATATTAACAATTTTATATTTTGTGTTTCTGTTGTTTATTGAGTTTATTAAATTTGTGGATGTTCATAACAAACTTCATAATACACATATTTATTGTTTTTGATTTGGAGAAACTATTTATTTTTTTTATAGTAAAATTATTTACGCTATGATATTAATTAATTATCTGTAGTTCTTCCTTTTTGTACTTCATTATCTAATAAAAGCTTATCATTATATTAGTATTTTAAATTCATTATATCCTTTCATCATCAATTGCATTTTATAATTTATTGTTGTACAGTAATCTCTATTACAGTATTTTGCTACTTTGTGTTCATACTATAATAACTAGTCACCCTCTTAAACAAATCTATGGTGCCTATTAGCATTGTCAATGCTTTTCCATATATAGGAAATGCAGGAATAGTTCCATATATATTTTATATTTCATATTGGCATAATAGTTCCGATAACCTCATGACTAACATCTAAGGCAGTTTTATGGTTTTAAAAAATATTTACTTGATATTTTTTCCATTTTTTGTGCGAAGTAGCAAGTTTGATTTTTTTGTTAATTTTTCAATCAGTAATTGTGAATGAAATCCTTCTATATTCGCAAAAACAAGAGGCAACAAAGCCAATAACTCTTTAATAGTTCCGATAACGTCTAATAGATGTCGCTGCTTCAATAACGTTTAAGGCAGTTTTATTTATGGTTTTAAAACATATTTACTTGGCATTTTTTTCCATTTTTTTGTGCGAATTAGCAAGTTTGATTTTTTTCGTTAATTTTTCAATCAGTAATTGTGAATGAAATACTTCTATATTCCCAAAAAATAGGCAACGAAGCCAATAACTGTTTAATAGTTCCGATAACGGATTCGATAACGTAGGCAGCGCCACATGACTAACATCTAAGGCATTTTTATGGTTTTAAAACATATTTACTTTGAATTTTTTCCATTTTTTTGTCCGAATTAGCAAGTCTGATTTTTTCGTTAATTTTTCAATCAGTAATTGTGAATGAAATACTTCTATATTCCCAAAAAATAGGCAACGATGCCAATAACTGTTTAATAGTTCCGATAACCGATTCGATAACGTAGGCAGCGCCACATGACTAACATCTAAGCCAGTTTTATTGTTTTAAAACATATTTACTTGACATTTTTTCCATTTTTTTGTGCGAATTAGCAAGTCCGATTTTTTCGTTAATTTTTCAATCAGTAATTGTGAATGAAATACTTCTATATTCGCAAAAAATAGGCAACGAAGCCAATAACTCTTTAATAGTTCCGATAACGTCTAATAGATGTCGCTGCTTCAATAACGTTTAAGGCAGTTTTATTTATGGTTTTAAAACATATTTACTTTGAATTTTTTCCATTTTTTTGTCCGAATTAGCAAGTCCGATTTTTTCGTTAATTTTTCAATCAGTAATTGTGAATGAAATACTTCTATATTCCCAAAAAATAGGCAACGAAGCCAATAACTGTTTAATAGTTCCGATAACCGATTCGATAACGTAGGCAGCGCCACATGACTAACATCTAAGCCAGTTTTATTGTTTTAAAACATATTTACTTGACATTTTTTCCATTTTTTTGTGCGAATTAGCAAGTCCGATTTTTTCGTTAATTTTTCAATCAGTAATTGTGAATGAAATACTTCAATATTCGCAAAAAATAGGCAACGAAGCCAATAACTCTTTAATAGTTCCGATAACGTCTAATAGATGTCGTTGCTTCAATAAGTTCTAAGGCAGTTTTATTGTTTTAAAACATATTTACTTGGAATTTTTTTGTTAATTTTTCAATCAGTAATTGGGAACGAAAACGCCTCGGCCTTCAGCTCTTATTGAAATCATGTCGAAGTGCTATTTGGTTATTGGCGAGTGATACGATGAAGGAGTTATTCCAATAACGAGCTCGTTCTGGTAACACGTTATCACAGTAACCGTTATTTTCCAATAACACGTTATTTTAGACTGTTACGTTATTTCGGCCCCACCACTAGTTAGTTGTCTAGTGTAACCTGCCCTGTATTGTTACCGCCCCACGTGTTTTAAGTGATTCTTGCTACTTAAGTGTATTGTATTATTAAAAATGGGAAGAAAGGCCAAATTTAACGAATTGAAGAACCAAAAACGTGGACCTGGAAGGAAAGCTAGAAAACAGAAAGATCCTTCTTTCCCCTTTTTAAAAGGTATGAAATAACAATTAGAATTTTTTAGTTAGTTGTTATGTATTTCAGTATTTTTAAACTCACTCCTGTCTTTTTATTTTAGAAGAAAGTAAGATATCAAAGCCCCTAAGCCACAGGCAAAAACAAAGAGCTGTCAAGAGGGTTCTGAAACAACAGCAGAAACTAGATTCCAAAACAGAAAAGCTAAAATTGAAAAATACATTAATACATAAAAATGAAAAGACTGAACCTTCCCAGCTAGATGGTATTTAAATTTATACTTTTGTTCAAAGAAAATGTAACATCCTATTATAAATAATGTTCAAATTAATTACAATATGTAATTCCTAGTCAATTATTATTATTTTTATTATTGTAAGTTGATTATTATATTTTAGCCTGGTTATTTGTGATGTATTTTTAAGACTAGTATAATAATTTGTTATACCAAAAATTTGTGCCAAAGTTTATTATAGTGAAATATATATGCATTTTATAAGAAGTAGTTGTGCTCTTCCTCTTCTTTTTTATTTGAGCAATTCTAATTTTTTCCATGCTTTTGTTGATATAAATTTCTCCTAACTTAATTTTTATTTGAGCAATTCTTACTTTTTCCATGTTTTTTGTTGATAAACATTTCTCCTAACTCTTAATTTTAAAATGGGATGAAGAAAGTTTATTAGAATCATTGAACATTTTTGTTATTGATTATCACTTCCTCATTAATTTAATTATTTTTAACTTCATCATGTTTCGTGATAATACCGTAGAAATATTAAGTATTATCTTGTTTATGTTTATTCCACATTTAGAATTAATGCTGTTCATGTCAGTGCTTGTTATTTATCGAATCAGAGTGTGTTGTCATCAATCAAATTGTCTTTGATTTGATTGATCATTGGGATCTTCAAACATTTGTGAAGTCTTTCGGTGTTACTTTGTACATATCAATTTTTTCTTTAACAATGCAGCTTTATTATTTCATTTACCAAGAAATGGTATCTGTAAACATGTATTGACTTTTTATTTGTTTGCTTTCTAATAATTATCTCGGGGGAAAAAATGTATTACTGGCAGTATATAATAACTATTACTAACTATATATAGATTAAAGAACCGATTTAGCCATACTGTTAAAATAATATCATCATCTATACTTAAAAATGTTTGTTTCACTGAATTATACACATCTTTACCTGGATGTACACATTTCCCATTACTACACTTCTTTTTTCAAAATGAAACTCTTAATTTTTTTTTGAGAATATTTAATAGGAAATGAAAGAAAAGTTAATTTTTGTCATGACTTGACTCGAAGCGTCAACCTATGCAACTGATACTCTAGAAATATACTATTAATTCAGATTTTTTAAATACTCTTTATGGGAATATCTAATGCCTTTTTCAATCTTTATATTTTCTAGCAAAAGTAGTAAAGAAAGAAATTAACAAGAAGTCATTAAAGGAAAACGATTTCAATTCTTCAAATTTTAAAACATCAAAAAAACAAAAGAAAAATAAATTACCTCAAAATGATGATATTGAAAGTGAAAATTACGAGGAATTGGAGGGCAGTGATGTGGAAGAAGAAATGGATGACAGTGATGTGGAAGAAGAGGAAATGGAGGGTAGTGATGTAGAAGAAGAAATGGAGGACAGTGATGTGGAAGAAGAGGAAATGGAGGATGATGAAGCTACTGAGGGATTGAATGGTGATGCTTCTTCATCTGATAGTGACAAAGAAACTGATGATTCTGATGAAGACATTGAAGAAGATGATTGTAAGGTAATAAAATAAGTTTACTTTTTTAGAATAGAATAGAAAACAAACTTTATTCTGGGACCAAGTCCCTTTAGAATAACAACCATGAACAGAAAAAGAAACATAATACATATATGTTTTAAAAACATCTGCCATTGAAAAGCTTTATATTTTCAAATATAAAATGCTTCTTTCCCTGATATAGTATATTTTCCCACCTGTCTCAAGCAGATGTTATTTGTTCTATGTTCTGTCCTATCTTATACAGATCGCTTTTTCTGATGCTAAGTGAAGTGGGGATGTTATGGAATGGTAAAAATACATATTAAATTGTGTTAAGTTCTACTGTTTCAGATATTTTATCCTAGTGGGTTCTCTTAAGTGATAATATACGATTGTGCACTTAAAAGAGTTTCTGTGTCTAAACAACTATCTTAGTTGAAATTAGGAATTAATTCACATAGATTTTTATCCTAAAATTTGTTTTTAGGCCTGAATTTATATCTCAAGTGTTTATTTAATTCTTGAGGATATTGTTATGGCAACGTTCATTCTCAATTACGGGTATGAAAGTTCACTTAGCTCTCGGCTTAGTTTTGCTCATATTTCAACTTCATCTTAATTTAGTTATAAACTAACGGGTTTATCTCTTACCATTAAGGCCCTGCAAAAAATTCTTAAGAACAAAAATTGTTGATATTTTACCTGCATTTTTTAAAAGATAATTTACTGACACTATTATTAAATAATTTTCAGGTTGGTACACTGGATGATGTCGGTTCTGATGATGAAGAGTTACCCATAGAGAAAGCAGCTAAAAAGCTTATTAAAGAAAAAAAACGCGAGGAGTATGTATTTTCTTACCCAATTTAATATGCTTTGAATTATATTGTCATGCTGATGAAGAAAAGTTGGACCATATATTTCCCGAGTTATTTAAAAAATAGATGGGGGAGTGCAGTCAAAGTATTCTATACAATTAATTCCACCATTTATTTGTGGAAAAATGCACTAAGGCAATAAAACAGTTTGTTATATTTCATTCTTTTATATTCTATTCAAATCTTTTGTGTGCATATAACTGTTTTATTGTCTTTGGTAACAACACTGTTAATGTTTTTGTTTTTTTTTCAGCTCTGATGATGGCCGAAACGTTGGCAATACAAAAATAAGTTTGGTCAATTTTGTACAATTCTTTGACTTCATCCCCTGACCATTTTCTACATAATATTGCCCTGCATTTATTTTAGATGTAGTTATAATTAGCATATATAACCACCTTGAGTTGTATATCAAAAATGAAGCCTTAGTAAAAACAATTGATTTAACACTCTTTTCATATTTTTTACATAAAATTGTCCATAAATATTTTTGATGTTTGCAGTATGCCAAAGTAGCCTTATTTAAATAGACAAAAACAATGGTAACAAACACTTTGTCAAGTGTTTATCATAGTAATATAGAGGAAAGTAAGTTGGCTTTAAAATTTGCGTTAAAAAAAAGGTGTTTAACAGATTTAAAGACGGTTGGGTAGATTATTTTGGTGAAATTAATGTAAAAAAGCTGTTTAAAAATATATTGATTTTTTAAAAATTTGTATAAGTATTTTTCAAATTATTTTACAGAAAAGAAGCTGAAGAAGAGCTAAAGCTTAATATTGCAAACAAAGAAGTATTTACATTTCCAGAAGATGATATTGCCAAGACAATTAGCATTCCTGAAACAGAACAGAGAATCAAAGATGTACTTATGGTTTTATCCAATTTTAAGAATTTCAAAGAAGAAGGAAAGTAAGTTAGCTTTTGTTATTTTTTAAATGGTTTTATATCATTTATTTGATCGATAAGTGCAAATTTTAATTATTAAAGGTCCAGAAAGGATTACATTGCTCTCCTGAAGAAAGATTTGATGAGCTATTTCAGTTATAACGAGTTTATGATAGATAGATTAGTTGAGTTGTTCCCTTTAACTGAGTTAATGGATTTTCTAGAAGCCAGTGAAGCTCAACGGCCCCTCACCATTCGAACAAACAGTCTCAAATGCAGAAGAAGAGATCTCGCTCAAGTACAATTTTTTATGAAAGTAATATTTAACAATTTTATAATTATCCTATGAATTTGATTACAATATCCACTCTGTTTTAGGCTCTTATTAGTCGTGGGGTCAATGTTGACCCTGTTGGAAAATGGTCTAAGGTGGGACTTGTGATATATAACTCACCTGTTCCCATTGGTGCTACACCGGAGTACCTTGCTGGTCATTATATTATCCAGGTTAGTAATCACTATTTTGTATGTAGTTATTGATTATTATTATAGTTATTTCAAGTAATAACTATAATAATCACTAAAGTGCAATTAATGTTTTAAAAATCCCTTGCCAAAATATACACTACCTGAATCTAATTTTGCTGTTTCTACTTATTACACCATGAAGTGGTAATTTTTACTTCTAAGGTTTTCGACAGGGGATTCTCAATTATTTATAGGAGTCGAAATACTCTGAGAAAGAGTCAGCTGTCTATAATTATTAATAATTTATATTATCATTAACCCTTGGTAGAATAAAAAAGTATTTACATGGATTTTCCAATGCCATATCCATAGGATCTGTAATGTAATGGCATAATGTTTATAGGCCATAGAAACAGTTTGATCCATTTTAGGAATTTATATAATATAGTTATAAAATGTTTTACTGTGAAATTTATCTCAAGTTTTCAGTTGGCATTTATATAATGTAAAATATATGTCGGTATATACTGATTAATGCTTTACTAGCATATATTATAAAATTGATGTGTAGTATTATTGCATATATATAGTATTAATGTATTGTATTTATTGTAATCTGGCTATGTTGGTTTTTTAGCCCATATGGGACTACTATCTAGAATAAGTCTTTTTATGTCTCATATTCTTTTTGAAACATAACGCATGAAACTATATATACTCCCTACAAATAATTACCAAAGTTGTATACAGAGGCTTAAATAACACTGGTCGACAAAAATGAACTTTTTTTCTTTCACAAGAACTAAAATAACATTTTCTAGAATTATTTTACGTGATAAATTCAAATATAACTTTAGTTTTTCTCTATAGGGCAGGAGTTTTCTATGATATTCATTTGAATTTTTATAGTATTAGAAAAATCAACCTTACTCAAAATTATAACTACTCATTCTGACTTCCCTAGAAGGTGGTAGATTGTGATTTTGGGGCATATTTTGCATCTGGAAATTCTCTCTCCTTGGTCCAACAGTTGTCAGCCAGCATATTGGAACTCCACTTGCTTTGGTACTTCTTTTACATAGTAGAAATTTGCTGATGAAAACGCTTACCTTGCTGACAGCTCCAAGATTTTTGGGAAAGAAGTCTTAAGTGAGAGTCCAAGAAGTGAATTTTTAAATCATTAAAACATATCAATGTTTCATCTCATAGCTTTATAAGAATGCAGAAGATCAGTCGCTATGTCACGATAGTTTTCTGATTAATGGTTTCCAAGAAAATTGAAACATAAATTTTTTAAATAATGCGAGGCTGCTTTCTCCAGTGGATTTAACAGTCCTTCGAAATGCTCATCACCCATTAATGACCGGTTTGTGGTCCTGTAAAAATTTCTTCTTTCTGTTTAGCATCACTGACTTGGGGGAATTTCTATTTCAAGTGCAAGAATCCATCAGACTGTTTATCCTTAGCTTTGACGGAGTTTTACTTTTCTCCTAACAATCTTTCAGGATTCACTAACATGACGTAGGACACATTTTTCTAGCCAGGGATAAGAGATTCACGTTTAGGCATTAATGTCTTTCTGATTGGGAAAGTATGGTTCTGATGAACGGGTATTGGCTTCATATGGAGGATCATTTTTATTGTCATCTGAACCATTTTCAGTTTCAGTTAGGTCAGATTCAGAGTTATCCCCTAAGGTCGTATCTGCATATACTGGTACAGGGAACTGTTCATTGTGTAAGACAGGTCTTATTGCAGATTGCAAATTCGGATACTTAACTGTATGTTTTGTTTTTTATGTGATTCCTTTAATATTTGTCGAAATAACAATTACTTAAATAATCCTTCGGTTCCCTCCATACGACGTATGGCAAATGGAACCCAGTCAGCAATCTAACACAGGAAACACAGCATGTATTTGGGGCCCAGCTCTTATCAAAATCACCAGCCTAACAGCCAAAGTAAAGTTGATAACACTTCTTTACGAGTGGGGTCAAATTTTGCCTCTGAGACTTGAAGGTCAGCTCACCACAAATATAGCAGAAACTGTCTATATGATTTATACACTTTCTTGGCATGAAGAAAAATCAAAGCACTAAAACACTACATACACAATACACTTCCGAAAAGAAAGGAAGGAAATATTTCATCACTGAATAAACTCACAGTCAGCTCAATACTGACACATCACAATGCCAGGTGAACAGGTCTGATCATGTCCAAACATGAATGAATCTGCATAGCCTTGTTTTCTGGTGCTTCAGCATAATATTACAAATAAAATTTTCTTAAATACAGCTTGGATAAAATTGCTACATGTGAGGTAAAGGTTCCTATGACAGATAAAAAAAATGCTAAAATCAGATTTTAAAAAGTAGCTGTCACAAAAAAACTGTTCCTGATAGAAAAATTCTGACTACATATCTGAATTTCGTATGAAAAACTGCACTAGATTCACTAATCAGATTTCTTATGAAGAAAACCTTGTCGACCAGTGTAATTAAGAATTGGTATTTTTATAAAACAGAAATTTTTAAGCTGCTAGGGTGTTATTTTAATTTCAATTATGTCAATATTGCAGTTGAACTTCATATCAGTTGTGTGTTACTGCTGAAAATTGATATTTCTTTACAGTTATTTATTACATAAATATTTGTCACTTTACAGGGTGCTTCTAGTTTACTTCCCGTCATGGCACTCGCCCCTCAAGAAAATGAAAAGATTCTCGATCTCTGTGCTGCTCCTGGAGGAAAAGCTTCACATATCGGTACTTAACAGAATTTATTTTAAACTTGGAATAAATTTGCAACATATCCAATTTCTTTTGAGCTCATTTTAATGTTTAAAATTTCAGCTGCTATTATGAAAAATACTGGTGTTTTATTCGCGAACGATTCTAACAAAGATAGAGCTAAAGCTATTGTTGGTAACTTCCACAGGCTGGGTGTTATCAACTCCGTAATCAGCTGTTGTGATGGCAGAAAATTTCCACAGGTAAATATTTTATTTAAGGAATATTTATACATGGTATTAATTTTATAAATTTGAACTATCCACTGATTAATTCATTTCAGGTAATGACTGGATTTGACAGAATTCTTCTTGATGCCCCTTGTTCAGGTACTGGTGTGATATCTAAAGATCCCAGTGTTAAAACTACCAAAGATGAGGTTGATATACAAAGATGTATGACTTTACAAAAGGACCTTATTTTGGCTGCGATTGATTGCTTGAATTTCAAATCTTCGACTGGTGGCTATCTAGTTTACTCTACTTGTTCTGTTCTTGTACGTATTAAGGTTTCATTATTTATTCCTTTCAATCATAATGTGATATTTTTTATTTGTTCTTTTTATTTTTAGCCTGAAGAGAATGAATGTGTGATTCAGTATGCTCTTAAAAATCGAGATGTGAAACTTGTTGAAACTGGTATTGATTTTGGAGAAAATGGTTTCACTCACTTTAGACAGTACAGGTCAGTAGAATGACAAAGTTGAATTCATGTAGGTTATGTTGAACTATACTTTACTATTTTCTTTTTTTGCTTTTTGAAATTCATTAGGATTTGAATTGTTGATGTTTTGTGGCTTCATTTCTCATCTTTTAATTGAAAAACATTCTGTTAGGTTTAGCATTAATTATTAATACTAATTAGACTATAGCTGTATTGTATTTATTTATAATTACTTTTAAAAATCTCAATTTATGGTTTTATATTAGAGAAGTATTTTATGAGGAAGAAAATGGTCCGGGAAGAGGTCTAGAAAGTTTTCTTATATAGGGAGAATTTTTTATTAGTACGCCAATGTTTCGACTCACATTGCAGGTTTTCTTCAGGGCTAATTATACAAGATACAAATACATTAAAATAATACATGGCACAGAAAAACAATATATGCAGTATAATATTAGGTTGTCACACATGAAATGACCGTTTTTAGAACCAGGAAGAAAATAAAAATTTGAGATCAAATCTAACATATTTTTTATTTAAAGTATTTACCATCATTTTTTATACACTTCTGTCAACGGCTTACCAAGTTTTCTATCCCAGATTTGAAAAACGTTGAGTCATGTGGTGAAAGGAATTCAGAAAATGCATTTGTAATGTCTAAATCATTGGTAAACAATTTTCCTTGCAAAAAGTTGTCCGAACTCCAAAAAAAGTGGTAATCTGTAGGGGATAGATCAGGGGAATATGGGGGTGTGGTAAAACTTCATAGCCCAACTCCTTTAATTTATACACTGTCTGTATTGAAATATGAAGTCGGGCCTTATCATGAAGGAGAATAGGTCCTTTCCTGTTTACCAGTACCGGTTGTTGCTTGATCAAATTTTGATGCAGTTGGTCAATTTCTTGGCAGTATGATGTTGAATCAATTGTTTTTCCCTTTGGTGGAAAAGAAAAATGAATGACCCCGGCCATAGACCACCATTAACTTATCTTACAGTAGCCATTAACTTCTGATGGAGATTCTGTTTTGGCATGTGCTTAGGAGGCTGATCGGCATCTAACCATTGACCAGATTGTCATACATAACCGACGACACACGTCTCTAGACGTTTCAACTGCTGACGTTCGTTGAGTTCCTGTGGGACCCAAGAATCGAGCTTTTTTGCCTTTCCGATCAATTTTACATGCCTGGAAACTGTCATATGGCTTGTGCTTATTATAGATAGTAAACATTTTGCTAGGAATCAACAGGCAACACTTTAATCCTCTGTAAAGATTAAGATTTAAAAAATCTGACATTTCATGTGTGCCAACCCAATAGAATATTGCATTATGTAAATATGTACAAATTTTTATATCCAAAAAAGTAACAAATGAAGAATTAAAAATTAGAGCAAAGTAAAAAATGAAAAAATTATCAAATAAAGGGTCTACAAATGAAAAATTAAGAATTAGGACACAATTATAATAAAAAAAGAATAGAAAATTATAAATTGAAGACAAAATATTAGCAAAAATAGTACTTACAAGAAAAATTGTAGTTAATTATAGAACAGAATTTTAGTAGATGTATGAATAAAATGAAAATTGATACAATTAGATAATAAAAATAGTTAAAAATTAAAGAACAAAAGAATTATAGTAGATTGAATTTTATACAGTATAACTAATATGAATTCTATAAAAATTAACTGAACAACTTTTGTGAGGAATTAAACAAAAATGTTATAACGAATGGTAAATAATATCAATACATGATGTAGTGAGCAATAGAAATAAAAGCCAGGCAGGATTCAGGATAATGAAAAAGAGGTACTGTTTAAATCTAACAAAGTAAGAAATGAAGAATTAAAAATTAAAGCAAAGTAAAAAATGAAAAATTATCAAATAAAATGCCCACAAATGAAAAATTAAGAATTGGGACTGAATTATATTAAAAAAAGCATATGAAAAATAAATTAAAGAAAACATTTAAAAATAATAGTTAAAAGAAAAATTGTAGTTAATTATAGGACAGAATTATAGTACATGTAAGAATACAATGAATATTGTTACAAATAAACAATAAAAATAAATAATAAAAGTATAGTTAAAAAAATAGGTCTAGTAAGGTCCAAAAGTTTCCGGCCTGGGATAGAAGGAAAGGTGAAAGAAAAAACTAGTCTTACTGTTTTTCAATATATTCTCCTCTAAGTTCAACACACTTAATACAACGCTTTGGCAACATTTCTATACCACGAAAAAAATAATTTCCTTCTTTGTTAAAAAAAATGTTCTTCTGCTGCATCTTGGAGCTCTTTGGGTCGGCATTATACTCGCATAAAAATTCATTGCAGCAGTGAACTCGTTCCTGTTTTTGAACAGCTGAAATAATTTTTGGACCCCCATCTTTTGTACTAACCTTGTTCATATGCAAATGTTCTTTGATGATCCTCAAAACACTTGTTTTTGAAAGCCCCAACCTCGATGCTATTTCCTTGGTTTTCAGTCACCGGTCAGACAGCAATTCAGATTCCACAAGTTGCAAAAATGGGGAGTTTCCTTCAAGGCTGTACACTGACTCACAGGACTGAGGAAGTGCGGGCGATAGGTATGGAGTGAGCATGCATGGACCTGTAATAGGCGTGCAGGTCACGGCACGTTTGAACGAGGGGAAGCAGGATAGGCCAGAAACTTATGGACCTTACTACATATAGTTGAAACATATAGAACAAACAAAAGAATTATAGTAGATTGAATTTTATCGAATCATAAAGAATATTATACAGAACAACTAATATGAATTCTTTAAAAATTAACTGAACAATTTTTGTGAGGAATAAACAAGAATGTTTTAAACAGATGGTAAATAATACCCAGACAAAATGATATAATGGATTATCTAATATAGATTATCTAAATCATACCTAGTTGACAGGCTGGAAGGGAACAAAGGACTGTTTTGAAATCTCAGGTTAAAGGGTTGTGTAGCGTGGTTTAGGGGCTCAAAAAAGCCTTTACTTTTGTCCAACGCAAAATATGTGATGGCTGGATAGTGCAAAGGGCTCTTTGGAATAAGATAAAAAATAAAACAATGAGACTTTATATAAAAAAATAACATAAAATATTTATTGTGGATGCAAAATGAAAGATATCTTGTAAGAAACAAAAAAATAAAAACAATAATAATATTTTACATATAAAAAAATACTAATGAAAATAAATTGTTATGTGAAAAAATAATAATAATTAAAACGCTTATAATAATTTATAAGAAAATTCTTAGTGAAATAAGAATTACTTTGAAACAAATAATTATAATTAAGTGAAAGAAAAGCAAACAAAAACTTATCAATATTATGAGTCAAGAAAAACAAACGGAATCACATCGACTGTTCCTATGCGGAGATGCTTCCTGTTGTGATAAAAATGAGGATACGGTCCCGATATTAAGTCACTGTGTGAAAACTACGTACAAACTGTAGGCTGAGGACTCTGCACTGCCCGTTAATCCCATCAGCCGGTGTGTGTTGCCGTTATATATACGTACTTCGTTTCCGTATTGACTATTTAGCTCAGACATAAACAAACCTACTGCACTTTCTTAATGTCTAGTTTACATACAAATTAAAATTAATAGTAGCATTGAAGTTTTGGCCTCAACAGGTTGGATAAGCAAAAAGTAAAAAAAAGTGTTAGAGGGGAGAATTTTTCGAGAAGTATAACAGCATTTCTTTTCATTCGATCAAAAACAGCCTTTTCCATTTCAATTTTGGGGTCTTAGAATAAGCATAACAACCTTCTATACCCGCGGTCACGGGTTCAGAGCCTGTTTTTAAAAGGGAGTAAAATATCCTTGGCCATGCTGTCCTGCGGAAGGGACTTAAAATGGGTGTCCCGAATATATATAACTCGTTGAATCACTTTGTCGAAGTGGTACTCGTTGGAGATTCTTTTCCTAATTATAACTGGGTAAGCAAAATTTAGGATTCTTGTAGCATCTGATTAGCCATAATAGCATAAACTGACATTAAATGAATAAAAAACAAAACATTTTAATTGTAAACCTTTTCAAATCAAATGACCTTTTGAAAGCGCCAAATCAAAGGATCATGTGAAAGATATGAAAATATCGAAATTTAATGAACCCAAAAGCTCCTCTTCTGTCTGGTTTTAAAGTAGTTTTTGATTTAGAGTGCTCTTGAATTATTATTTCATATATGTTTGCAATATGGGATGTGTTGAATTTTCAAAGATTTTTGATAGATTTACAGTCACAACTGCACCCATTTGTATTACTCTATTTCATTCTTATTCGCTATTATCAAATAAAAGGTTGTTATTAATATTAGGTATTTTTTTATTTGGGTTGTTGAAAAAGTAATTAGGAAAAAACAATTTAGTATGAGAGCTAGTAACATCGAAAAAACAAGAAGTTTTAGAAATGTTCACGTAAGCTTCCACGGTCGTTCATATTCTTCTTCCGGATTGAACCGTGTCATGTCGGTGCTATTAACCTAGCTTTCGCTCAACCTATTGTGAGCTTCTTCAGGGCTAGTCAGTTAATGAAGAGTGGGTGGTTGGCATCGGTGTATTCATACATGGGGGCGTGGTCTCGATCGAAGTCGGCCTTCTCATTGGCTGGTCTGTACCTGTCTTGTTGTGTTCGGTGGGGTGGGTTTCATCTGTGTTTGGGTAGTAAGGTAATGTGTGGGTCTATTGTTTTTTATTTTGGATGGCCCAGGCATCTGTTATTTTGGAAGGATACCAGTTTTTGCTAAGCTTATTGAAATTGTAATCTTCCTTATTGAAATTGTTAGGTTCTTTGACAATTTCGATAGCCTCTCTTATGCTACGGAGATGGTAATTAGCTTCTTTTACAAAGATAGTGGTGTTTTCGAAGGGTATGTGGCGGTTAGTGTTATGGAAGTGTTCTGCTACAGCCAATTTTACTTTCTTAAAATTCTTGATGCAAGAAATGTGTTCTTTGATTCTTTTTTGGATGGTCCTTCCTGTTTGTCCTATGTAGATCTTGCCGCAGGAACAGGGTATACTGTAAATGCCTGGGTTACGTAGTCCCAACTGGTCTCTGGGATTCTGTAGGATGTGGGCTATTGTTTTGTCGGTGGAGAATGTGGTTTTGTTAGAATTCTGGCAATTTTGTCTGTTTGGTTTTTATCTTGCTGTTCTCAGGTGCCTCTTCTCTTTTGGAAGCTGAGACGATTCAGCTATCATTTTGCCTCTGTTGAGTAGAGTGTTGATGATTCCTTCCTTCTGAGCTGGATGGTGATGTTAAGTGGCATAGAGATATCTGTCTGTATGGGTAGGCTTTCGGTATATGCTGTGTCCTAAGTAGTTTCCTTTCTTTTCAACCAGGACATCCAGGAAGGGAAGTTTGCCAACTTTCTCCAAGTTAATTGAATGTTAATGAATGGTGAATTGAATGTTAAGGTGGATACTGTTGAGGTGGAGCCCTGAAGAAGCTCACAAAACTATGATTGAAAGCTTGGTTAATAGCACCGACATGACATGGTCCAACCCGGAAGAATATAAGAAAAAAAAAGTTTAAGAAAGCAGTTTCTTTAATAAATCTTTTCCTATGCTCTCTCGAACAGTGTGTGGACTATCTGGTCGCTGTTAAATGTTCTACTCCACTATATTGTGTTAAATTTACTACTCCACATCACACCTTTAAAGTTCTTTCTAGCTGTTAGAGTAGTTGCAAATATTTAAAAAGGAATCAAACTGGTTATACTAAGTTCCATACAGTGTTTCTTCAATAATTTGATTGAAACGAAAAATTCATCTACAAAGAATTAGTAGAAAGTGGCTAGTTTATATGGATCAAGATATGACCTCTCAGCACGATCCATGGAAAAAATCTGAGGAGCATGGAAGGATGGAATGATGGAGAGTCAGATGGCATGAAGGACCGACTGAAATAAGTGTTTGGTTGAAGAGAAATCTACATTAAATATATATATATATATATATATATATATATATATATATTATACCAACCTGTAAATTTACCAAATAATGGCCTCTCTAGTTTAATTTTATTTTTATTTTGAAACAGATTGATAAATTTACCAATATTATTTTTTATTGAAAATTAAAAAGAGACCTTACATAAATGGGCGAAATATTGGACAGATAATTTCTATTTCTGTTTTAGTTTGGACTTAAGGCTTTTCGTTGGAATTTTTCCACGGTCTTAAAAATATTATTTTTTATTATGAATTATATATTTTGAATTTTTTTTTCTAAATTATATTTCTGTTTTATTTATTAGTCTTAGCATTCATTTTATTGTTAGGTTCCACCCTTCAATGAACTTGACAAAGAGAATTTATCCCCATACGCACAATATGGATGGATTTTTTATAGCTAAACTGAAAAAATATTCGAACAAAGTTTTTAAAGTTAACAATGATAGTGAAGAGGAAGCTGAAGAAGAAGAAAAAGGTAAAAGCTTATTATTTATTATTTTAGTTTTATGTGATAATATAATATTTAAAAATTATTAACTTTCATTTTAATTAATATATATATATATATGTATAATACTGTGATCAAAAAGTAAGCTGAATTTGTTTATAAAATGTAAATTCTTTATTAATAATTCCAAATCAATTTCATCCCCTTCAAAGTTATCCCCATCCGATAAAACGCACTTTTTCCAGTCCTCGAAACAGTCAGAATAGTATTTTTTCAGTATAGCCTTCATGACCTTCTTCGATTCTGTTTTTATCTCCAAAAACGTGTCCAAACGGCCTCCCCACATTGGCCTTGTGAGTTTGCTGAATAGCCAGAAGTCGCATGGAGCCAAATCAGGTGAATACGGTGGTTGCAGAACGATATGAATCGAGTTTTTGGCAAAATGGATGAAATCGACATTTTGGCAGTGTGAACCAGTGCATTATCGTGATGAAGGAACCAAGAGTTGTTCGCCCATAATTCTGGCCGTTTCAGACGAACAGCTTCACGCAAACAACGTATAACACTCAAATAATAGTCCAGGATTCCCTGGTACATTTTTGCACTTGATTATTATCAAGCTGAATCTTCATGAATAGCTTCGTTTTGATGAGACGCCCAACAATTTCCTTTGCGAAAATTCTCAATTGTGGTAGCTATCAGGGATAGCAAGGATAAAATATGTCGATTTGATGATTCTCCAAAATTTAAGGATAACATACCATACAATTTGTAGGACAATATGACTGTTAAAAAATATATAATTTTAACTAAGTAAAAAAAAAAATCAGCTGGTTAGTAATCATTTTTGATGATTGATGATCGATAACGAGGTCATCAAAAATTATTACTACCCAGCTGATTTTTTTTTTTTTACTTAGTTAATATTTATATAATTTAACAGTCATATTGTCCTACAAATTGGGTGGTACGTTATCCTTAAATTTTGGAGAATCCACATCCTTGCTACCTCTGTTAGCTACCACAATCGAGAATTTTCGCAAAGGAAATTGTTGGGCGTCTCATCAAATGGAAGCTATTCACGAAGATTCAGCTTGATAGTAATCAAGTGCAAAAATGCACCAGGGATCCTGGACTATAATATTCTTTGTTGATAGTTTGGCCCAGTGGAAAGAATTCATAGTGCACCACAGCACGAAAATCAAAGAAAAAAAGACGTTCTCGGCCCGTTTTGAACTCATTGTACCACTTATAAACGTTTTTTTGTGCCATAGTTTGATCACCAAAGGTCTTCCGCAACATTTTCAACGATCAATCAGTAAGTAATCTATTTTTAGGAACAGCAGTTTTATTTAATTGTCTATTAATCTAATATGATTCAACAATTAAATAAAACTGCTGTTCCTAAAAATAGATTACTTACTCATCGATCATAGCTATTGCAATATAAACATTTTATGCTATAATGTAAAGTAACTGATTAATGATTAACTGATCTATTTTTTGGAATTTGTAAGTTCACCCTATCTATTACAACTTATACATGTCATTTTATATTTATTTTAGTGTGCTATTTAATGTTCTTACTAAAAGCTCATTTTTTCACATCACGTCTAGCAGTTAGCATAACAAACTACTAAGCCCATAAGCCCAAGATCGTGGGTTCGTATCCCGCCCGTCAGGTGGCCCTGGAATTTTTTAAAGGGAAAATCCTTAGCTAGGCCATCCTTCGGAAGGGATGTTAAACAAGGATCCGTTTGTCAGATGTCAGATACTCATTAAAAATTCCTATCCAAATTAAACTTGGATAGGCAAAATTTAGAGCTCCCAATGTAGCATCATCCGATTAGCCGTAGAAGGAAAAAGTGGCGTTGAATTAACAAACAAACAAAACATTTTAGTTGTAACCCTTTTCAAATCAAATGATCTTTTGAAAGCCCCAAATCAAAGGATTATGTGAAAGATATGAAAATATCGAAATTTAATGAACCCGAAAGCTCCTCTCCTGTCTGGTTTTAAAGTATTTTTTGATTTAGAGTGCTCTGGAATTATTATTTCATATATGTTTGCAATTTGGGATGTGTTGAATTTTCAAAGATTTTTGATAGATTTACAGTCACAACTGCACCCATTTGTATTACTCTATTTCATTCTTATTGGCTATTATCAAATAAAAGATTGTTATTAATATTAGGTATTTTTTTATTTGGGTTGTTAAAAAGTAATTCAGAAAATACAGTGTAGTGTGAGAGCTAGTAACATCGAAAAAACAAGAAGTTTTAGAAATGTTCACGTAAGCTTCCACAGTCGTTGATATTCTTCTTCCGGGGTTAAACCGTGTCATGTCGGTGCTATTAACCTAGCTTTCGCTCAACATATTGTGAGCTTCTTCAGGGCTAGTCAGTTAATAAAGAGTGGGTGGTTGGCATCGGTGTATTCATACATGGGGGCGTGGTCTCGATCGAAGTCGGCCTTCCCATTGGCTGGCCTATATATATATATATATATATATATATATATATATATATATATATATACATTTTTGAGGCTCAAAATATATAGGTTAAAAATAAATCAAAAACTATAGATGTTTTTCTTATCAATCGGACTACCGTAAAGTTAACGTAAATTTCTGAACAACTTATTTAAGTAAATAAAAATAATTCCAAAACTTATAAAATATTTTTTTATTAAATTAATATTTGATTTGTTCAATGAAAAACACAATTTTTATAAGTTGATTTAAATATTATGCAAATGGCATTGCCGCTCCCTACCGGCGTCTCCCGCCATATTTCACTCACTCGAGGTCGGGGCATCCTAAGGATAGGACCTCTCCATTTATATCACACTCGTGAGAAGGGCGTCCAGGGAAGAAGACCTCTCCAGTTATTATCAATCGAGTACGACGCGTCCAGGGAAGAAGACCTTCCAGTTATTCATCATTTTTTTAATACAAGGTGTCCAGAAGACAGGATCTTTAAGTTGTTAAGAAGAACGTTATCATATATTGATTCAGAGGGAGTTTCAAGACAGAGATTGGTACATACATCTGTGAGTGTTTATTTGAATCATTTTACTTTGAGAATTGTGTTTGTAATTTAAAATTTGTTCTAGTTATCCCGACTTTAAAATTAATTATCATTGAACCACGGAGATTTCCTTTCAATCAAATATTGTATTGTTTTGTTTTGTTTTCTTTGTAATAATTTATATTTTGTAATAAAATAAAATTAATGTTGATTTTTAATTAACCAACTCTCCATAATATCATATTTATCATATTATATATCTTGAATTTTATTAAAATATTAAATTCTTAACAACATATATATTACTTATACCACACTTACTTGGTATATTTATATATATATATATATATATATATATATATATATATATATATATATATATATATATATATATATATATATACCGAGTAAGACATTAGTTACTCAGGAAAAGGGGCTGGATGTCTCCAAATTTTGGAATCAAATATTCCTGCAATATATGGATGTTTTATACTTTTACCCATTTCAAAGGCTGAAAAGAAAAAGTTGAAAAAGGCAAGGGTATCACATAAATTGTACTTACCAATTTATTAGAAAATATTTTGCACTATATTACTCAATATAACTGTTCTGTATCAAAAAGTTCCTTTCTATTACTGATTGGTGATACTAGCTTAAAGGTTGAATAGAGCTAAAGTTAGGATTTTTGTTTAGGAGATTTTCCACACTTATAATTTCTGAAATTGCAATCAGCAGCTAGCAATTTCAGTCAATAACATTCACCAATGTATGATCATTTTCAATATTATATATGAACATTTTGTTATTGTGGATATTTATTAACTTATCTTCTTTCTTTCTTTTTTTTAAGAAAACCTATCAGTTGATGAAGATACAGTTGGTGATTCATCAGAAGATACTGATAATGACAAGAAAGAAAAACCATCAAACATCAAAGATAAGAGCAGTAATCATGAAAATATAACTGGAAAAAAACAGCATAAAAACAAGAATAAATCTTTAGTTAAGAAAGGTGATGGAACCACTCAGTTTAAGGCTGAAAATATTGCAAAAAGAGAGAAGGTTAAAGAAGATAAAAATGTTAAAAAGAATGGGAAGAAAGAACAATTAAAAGTAGCTAGTAATGATAGTGAAGTTGCTGGATCTGCTGGTAAGAATAAGAAAAGAAAGAAAAATAAAAACAAATCATCAAAAGCAGAAACTAGTAATAAAGGTCAAACTTTAGGAAGTAAGAGTCTCGAAAAATCTCTTACTACTAAAAACAATATAGAAATAAAAAATAGTATAAATAATGCAGTCAATAATGATGTTATGAAGAAAAAATTCAAAAAGAATAAGAAGAAGGTAAGTAATTTGGTTGAAGGAGCTCCATCTCCAGAAGGAAAAAGAAAGAATGTAAATGAAGAAATTCACACTTCCACTAAGAAACAAAAATTGAATGAAAAAAAGGTTGATGATGAAAATATTCTTAAGCACACATCACAGAAGAAGAAAATTAAAACTGAGCTCCCAAAATCAAATCTAAAAACAGGTAGTAATCCCACCTTTAGCTCTCACTCAAAGAAAAATAAAAAAAGCACATCAAAAAATAGTGATTTATAACATACTCCATTATAACTTGAACTGAAGGAACATGATTTCAGTGATTATTTTTTTTACTGGTTCTCTGCAGATATGTATATTTTTTTTACAAAACAAACATCTGAATGAAAATTTTCAGTATGATCCTTATGTAAATATTGTTTATTTTATTTTCGGACTATATTTCTGTAGATATGCATCTATTATTATATCTATAGTAAAATAATGGTATGATTGGAATTAAACAAACTATCACCATTTGTAAAAAAAAAAGTATGTATGTGTATTCTAAATATGTTTTTTATTTGTACATAATAAAGAATGAATTGATATTTTTAATTTAATTTTTATTTCCAGTGTGATTATTGAAATAAAAAATGCTCATATATTTTGCTTATCAGGTCAGATTGGCTTTATTATATATTGTGTATCATGACAGTATGGCCCCAAAACTAATCATAGCACATTTTTGTTTCATAATATTATTCTTAAAAATATATGTACGCATATATATAAATTGAAAGACTTAAAACAAATTAAGGGTACCTAGCAGATAATTGGTAGGAAAATAGGACACCCATGTCTGTACTATGTATAAACACACACACACACACACACATTTTTATATATATATATATATATATATATATATATATATATATATATAGAGGAAAAGATATATATATATATATATATATATATATATATATATATATATATATATATATATATATATATATATAGAGGAAAAGATATATATATATATATATATAGAGGAAAAGATATATATATATATATATATATATATATATATATATATATATAAATCTTTTCCTGGGTAAACATGCTTACTAAAGTACTCCTGGTAACAAACCCAAAGGTTGTAATTTCGAATCCTTCATCAAGCATCTCTCCACTCGTTGGGTAAATGAGCCACATTAGCTTACTAGATCCAACTCACAGTGACTGGGACTTCATGTATTTCTATCTATAACTGCTTTTTGGTTTTCCAGAGATTTAGTCCAATGATGGTCAGCTTCAAGGAAATGAATGTAGATTTGTGTGCATCGCTGACCCTGAACAGCCACAATAATCTACTGTTTGTGTTACATTATTATCTCTTAAATAAATATCTGGTTTTGTTATTTTTTCTCTTCTCCCACTGCCTGTGATCCAAACTTTGCCTATTTATACAATTTGCACTATGTGCTATAACGGCAGGGAAATTGCCAAAAAAAAAAAAGCTATTTCTTTCTATAAAAAATATCTCAATAATTTAGACCTAATCTAGTTTTGTGACAGCACAAAAGCATAAATGCTAGTAACCCATGAATACTGTCAGGTCAATTATCGGGCACCTTATATACCCAATCAACTACTGATAACCACTAACAAACAACTACTACTTACCACTTTTAATTCTATTAATTATTCTGCATACTATCTTCCTTAACAATAATAACTCGAATAGAATGCAAAGGTTTATAACAGTTAGATCAAACTTGGCAGGGATGAGGACAAACGGTGAGTGAAGTGAGCTAGGCTATTGGGGAAAGGTCGTGGCTTCCTTTCTGCACAAGTTGCTTTCTAAATGGTCAAACAATAGATCATAGCTGTCGACTTGACTGCTCTCTCAAGAAATATACCAATCCCTAAGAGATTCTAACTAATACATGTCAGGAGCGAACTGTATTTTAAATTTTTATTGAATAAATAGTAAAACTATTTGAAGAAACGTTGGCTTTCAAATAAATGGTTCGACCATTTTCTTCCCCTTATAATTTAAATGATTACTGCTTTAGATATCAGACCATCACAAGTCAACAACAACAATTTTAAGTAAGTACAGCTTTAATAATTCCAGCGAACGCAAATTTTAAAGTAAATTACAAAGCTTTTAATTGCCGCAAATTAACCTACTTGACACTGGTATTGCCCAGTTTATTGATGAGGCAGTAGTTTTCTGAATATGTATTGGAATTCTAACTATCTCGTCATTATCTGTTTTACTAATCTAAAGCCATTTTATGCTACTATGGCTAATAGGAAAAGTAAAACAATGTACCGTAGATAATGTTA
The DNA here is from genome assembly GCA_037127475.1 of Arma custos. Taxonomy (NCBI): domain Eukaryota; kingdom Metazoa; phylum Arthropoda; class Insecta; order Hemiptera; family Pentatomidae; genus Arma; species Arma custos. The sequence continues at coordinate 58,491,894 of CM073764.1, forward strand.
TTTCGTGAATTATCTGCTATTATGGGTAAGGAAATCAATAAAACAAAGCTTGGTGTTCGGTTTGACATGAAGAGGTTAAGAAAATTTCAGGTTTCGCTAGTTACCTTCTTTATTCAAAGAATGTTGAACCGTTTCCCGAATTTCCAGTCGTTGTTTACTATCGACATGCAATTTTTTTTTTCAAACTTCACGGCTTATTGAACCTTTACACTTCCGTATAGAAGTATTTATCTTTGATTGAATGATGTCACTGTTTTTTTTTTGGCCCAATTTGCGAAAACAGAAGACAATGAATTTTGCTTCTTTCTTCACATCGAACATAATGAATACGAAGGTACCTTGAAGGCCGCAGAAAGCAGTGAACAAGTAGCGAATTATCGTATGGCGTGTTAAGAATCTAAGTAATGTGATTATCCAAGAAGCTCCCATTACAATTGATAGTTTAAAATACAAACACAGTCTATTGTAGTCCTTTCTTCCCTTCTTAATATTGTCCGATGATTTGTACTGTTTTTGAAACCAACAAACAGTAATCGCAAATAAAAAAGTGTTACAAATAATTAATAGAGACATCGGAATATAAAAGAATAATATGACACCATTCCGTGACCCGAACCAACAAACATTCTGTTTTGCCGCGTAATTTGGGCGATATGTGTAAGGAATAAAATCTGTAAAATCAACCACGACTGATAGTAGAGTATCGAAAGCCGCTCCACCAAAGGCGTATACGGCGTATTTGGAATATTTTTTATTTCCAGAATATTTCAATGTAGAGTCTGAAAATGTATAAAAAACGTCAAAGGATATAGCATTTGTCCAGAAGAACATAGATATGTTGGAGAATTGAATCAGGACAGATATAGTATAACACAATAGCTGTGGAAAGTTAAAGGGGGGCCTGATACCAGCCAAAAAGAGGAATTGGCTAGCTACACAGCAAAGAGCGAGAGTGTTTAGCATCTTATTCGACACATTTTTACGATGTGGGATAAAGAATGATGTAATCATATGGATCAGCAAGTATACCATTGACACCAGTAAACATATCCGCAAAATGTAAGCGTCTATTTTCCTTACCGCTAACTGTTTAATTATGTGGCATGATAAATCGTTTGTATCTGAAGTTTTACAATCGTGTGTTTCCTTGTCTACAGCACTTGTATATCTGAGGTTTATGCATTTACCCTGCAAGCTATCCCACACAATATCGGGGTAATTGTTACATTTATCGAATTTCCACTTAAAATCAGAAATGATCCAAGGAATATTAAGTATTTCTGAATTTCTTTCTTGATAACAATGAATATCAGACAGTTCGGCCCCATTGCATATGACACAGTGTGGATTGCGGTACAACTGTAAAAATAGTCACAATTAGATGAAGGTACAAAATCTTATATTAAAATTTTTAAATTTGAATTTAATACCTTTTCCGAAACTGATACTGGAAGTGAGTACGCTCCGCACTTTGCTTTAGTTTCAGAATCAGAATTGATTCTACAGTTTTTTTCTGAAGGTAAACATTGCCTTCCTTTTTGGAATTCATCATGTACATTTAAACCACAGTAATCATCTCCTACTTTCCATAGGAGCTTTCCGTGTTGGTATTCTCCGTCATTGCTTAGCTGGAATGAATAATTGAGGATTAAATATGTTTAGTAATATTACCTAATTCTTTTCCATATTGTTGATGATTACCTTTGCAATGGTGATATTTGAAGTGCACTTTATTTGAACTCGTGGATGATGGGCCTCAGAAAGTTGGTTGTTACAATAGGCACAATATATGTTTGAGTAATATAGCCCAGTAAGATTGGAGAATACTGGAATATCCAAGATATAATGGTAATCATTATGTGCGACGGTCTTTTCACAGTTTGAGTTATATTTTTCCGAGTCGACGGCACAATTAGAGACAGTAAACGCATTCTGTAACAATCGTTAAACATTTTCATTATAAAATATTAATAGAATATTGTAATTACCATAGAAATTTAGCATTTGGTAAATTATTACTATTAGATTACTCGATTAGTAAAATAAAAATTACAATTTAAAAGAAGAAACGCTGCTGCATATAAGGAATAGTTGCAAAATAATCATTTCCAAAATGTTTCATATTGAAACCCTGAATTTCATTTCTCACGCACTGAAACTCAACATATAATGCAATTTATACAATTTGCTGTATATGTAATTTTCTGTAAAATACAGAAAAAATCCACTTATTAGAATCAATCGACCACTAAGCGAAATAATAAATGATGATATAAACTAATGAAGATTCTATAGTCAGATCACCGAAGTTAAGCAACGTCGGGCGTGGTTAGCACTTGGATGGGTGACCGCCTGGGAAAAACAGGCGGTAACCATCTGGGGAAAAACCGCGTGCCGTTGGCATCTAAAGTGCACAAAATTAATACATAGTATGGATGAAAGAAAGAATCCAATGCCAAAAAAAAAAGATTCTATAAGATGGGTATATGATAATAGACCTTTTTTTTCTGAAAAAAAGGCACCATACAAACACGAGTTTAAGTGTCGCATCTCTAGATGCGATTGGAAAAAGATGAATCAAGAAATATGGTAAAGAAACATAGTATAAGATAACATTACCTCAGTCAAGGATACTGGAGTGCAGGCCCACGACTTCTCCTCCTGAATAGGCCCAGTCCTTTGTGTATCTACAATATCCAAGCAGCAGTCCCCAAATGTTGAACATTCATCATCGCAATAGCACTGAGCCATTGTGTTCCCTCTATTGTTTAAAAAAACAATCAATATTTGAACATTCATTCGATTTACTTAGGGTGTGATGTCAGGAAGTCTTTTAATCACACATCTAATATTGCACGATTTCGTCAAAAGACGTTATTTCTATATTCATTTTATCTATTCACGTCTTAGTAATCCATTATGGCCAGTAGTTTCCAACCCGCAGAGATCTGCGGTTAGCTAAGCAAAGCAGTGAATCCTGTGGGAGCTAATCCCCTCCCCACTTGGAGAATAATAATGAATTAAAATTGATTTAATGGGTGTTATTTATAAATTTAATAGTGAAGTGTGAACTGAAAATATTTAGTAGTAGCAATTTCAACAAGGTAGCAAAATAATAGTTTACACAAGGGCAATTAACAAGCAAAAATGTCTTGCATTATTAAAACTTAACTTTAAACTTCAATACATTTTATAACACGAAAATAATATTAATATCTATTACAACAAAATAGGAACCAAAGTTTTGGAAATCTTCTTTAAATTTTAATTTTCCTCTTTCTAGCAATTTCATCAACCAAATTATTTAAAAGGAATGAATAAAATAAACAATATGAAATTAATAATTTGTCCTTTGTTGATAACTGATAGCTTTTAATTATTATAATATTGGAGATTGTGAAGTCGGTGGCAGCAAATATTTGACGTACATATGTGCTCCAATGAAGAATCGATCGTATGAAGACATAATTTGATACCCTGTTGGTGTAGCTTTCTACTCAATTTTCTTCAGTGTAAACAACGAAGTTACAATGGAAACTAACGACCAATCAATAATTTAAATGCCCATGAGGCAATTATACGAAAATCCTTGGGTAATCAAATATTGCTTAACCCGGCAGGTGGCCCTAGGATTTTTTTAAGGGAGTAAAAAAATCCTTAGTTACGCCGTCCTTCGGAAGGGACGTTAAACGGGAGTCCCGAGCCTGTACAATGTCAGGTACTCGTTAAAAATCCTAATTAAACCTGGATAGGCAAAATTTAGAGCTCCCACTGTAGCATCGTCCGATTAGCCATAGCAGCATAAAGTGACGTTAAATGAACAAACCAAACCAAATATTGCTTAATTTTTTGAATTAGAAGCATTCTGTCATTCGAAAACTCGGATAATTCAAATTCGCAACTGCTAAGCCTTGCAGCTTTAGTGTAATGTTTGTATGAAATAAATCAAATATTGATGGTAAGGTCGGAAATATTCATATATTTTGGTTTTCTCTTTTTTTCACATTTTCAAGACGCCGTATCTCAGTTGAATTTTCAAAAGTATTGCATACAAAACTTGCAGGAAATTATATCTTCGTTAATGTTGATTATTCAATTTTTTTAAATTTAGATGCACTGTGTTACTGTTATACCAGTTATTTTAAAGAAAAAAAACACTGAATTAATGTTAATTTATTCCCCCCTTAATTAATTGATAATAAATATGACCGCCTCGAGTGTTAATGCATCACAGATATAGTAAGAAGCCATGAGCAATTGTGACGGCGGACAACATGGATTCCTGTCCTCTAACCCAAGATGAAACATATACCTTTTGGTTTGTCATTAATGTTAATAGATGGGTTTCGGTTTTCACGAAAATAACCACTTTCCTAATCTCTGTCTCGAAATCACAAATGTTATTTATGTATAGAGCGCAGTAGAAATTTATTACCTAAATAGCAGTATTGTAAACTAAATTAAATAAGAAAAGAGGGGATATGGCTGGCCGTGAGGCAAGCCAGGATGGCCGAGATGGTTGAGACGTCGCCACGGAGAGGTGAAAGTCCCGGTCCTGGCCATATCTTTTCTTTTCAAATAAAATATTAAAAAAATTATATCATATAAAAATTAAATAAATTATAATAATATTAACGACTTAAAGTCAACTAGATCCAAAATAAAGTAATGTTCAATTAATATTCTCTCTGTGTATACATCGCAAATTGCGAGAACACGAAAATGTAGGATCAAGTGAAAAGAGCTGATATGGCTGTCCGTTAAGCGAGCCAGGATGGCCGAGATGGTTAAGGCGTCACCACGGAGAGGTGATAGTCCCGGGTTCGTAACCCGGTCCTGGCCATATCTTTTCTTTTAATAAAATATTTAAATGTTAAGACTGTGGAAAAATTCCAACGAAAAGCCTTAAGTCTCCAAACTAAAACAGAAATAGAAATTATCTGTCCAATATTTCGCCCATTCAGGCATCCTCAGGGTAGAAAGAGAATAACAGCAAAACAAAACATGAATAATGCACCCAAGAAACGTCCCACCACCTCGAAGGCTCAAATGCAACTAATGAATCAAAAGGAAGGTTACTGGACCCCAGCTGGTTAAGGTTAGATAAAAACAGCTGATAGATACTTCAGAAATTCAAAATTCAATGTACACTCACCAAATTTCAAAAAGCACCACAGGAAAAATAAATAATAGCAAACATCACAAAACTTAAGACGAAAGACCATATGAAAAAATGAAAGTAAAAATGCAAGAAAAAAAATTATCATTATCAAGAAACCAGTGGACCTACGGCTACTCCACAAAATATATTAATATTGAAAAGTAAAAAAGAGACCTTACATAAATGTTAAGACTGTGGAAAAATTCCAACGAAAAGCCTTAAGTCTCCAAACTAAAATAGAAATAGAAATTATCTGTCCAATATTTCGCCCATTCAGGCATCCTCAGGGTAGAAAGAGAATAACAGCAAAACAAAACATGAATAATGCACCCAAGAAACGTCCCACCACCTCGAAGGCTCAAATGCAACTAATGAATCAAAAGGACGTTTCTTGGGTGCATTATTCATGTTTTGTTTTGCTGTTATTCTCTTTCTACCCTGAGGATGCCTGAATGGGCGAAATATTGGACAGATAATTTCTATTTCTGTTTTAGTTTGAAGACTTAAGGCTTTTCGTTGGAATTTTTCCACAGTCTTAACATTTATGTAAGGTCTCTTTTTTACTTTTCAATATTAAAATATTTAAAAAATGATATCATATAAAAATAAAATAAATTATAATAAATGAAATAAGATTTGAGAGTTAAGAGGCAGACCTTTAGGAGTCAAGCCGTCTTAACCGATCGCAAGTGAACCCTACTGGTGAATAAAGGGAAAGAATCGACATAAAAACATAAAACGGCTTATCGGTTCGAATATTGGAAAACCGATTCTGGTGTGAAGGTTGAAGGATAAAGAGTATCAACCCGAGAAATAAATTTATTTCAAAATAAATACATTTTTTACTCATCATAATACTTTAGAGAAGACTGACCTAATGATGGTTTAAAACCTTCAATAATCTCTGAGAATCAAACATGCCTTTTAAATAGTGCTATTCATAAAACTCTGCCCTCATTTTTAACAGGTTTAATCATCTTATTAAAAACCAGTCGATGAAACATATTGATGAAAAAAATAAATTTCTTGCCTGAACTCATTTCCGCATAGATTCCACATTTAAAATTTACTGTAATGGAAAGTCAAATCAAAAATGTACTGCAAGAAAAGCCAGTGTTTCTCATAAGCTGATTTTAACTAAGAAGGGTGGAAAATTTGTAAAATTCCAGTATACATTATGTCTTCAAAAATTTATACATATAAGAGGGAAACACCAAAGTTGATGAACAACCGGAAAATGTGGACAGATAACAATGTTTCCAACAAGAGTTGTTGATAAGTCAACAGGAGTGGTTTCTACTTTAGTGTTTCGTAACTTGATAACCTATTACTTGTTTTGTTTTTCTATAATTGAGTATATTGTAGCGTTTTAGAATATTAGCATTGATAATAATATAGAATATTATGATAATAATTCATATCTGAATCTATACATTAAATGTGAGCCAATATCATATACATTATTAATTATCGCAGTAGGTTGATAGACGATAGTTCAATAAAATGTACTCACTGTTTATAACTCATTGAAACAAAAAGAATTACACTTACTAATGTCACGTGGTAAGATTTGTTATTTTTGTCATATGTTGGCCCTTCTTTGAGGGTACCGTGACTGGTCACGCATACCTTGATATGCTTCAGGCAAGGATTTTGCCTACCATTAAAGCCCCTTCGTCGTAGAGGCGCTGCTACTGAGTACCCACCTCGGCCACCTGATTTGTTACCGATGGACTTCTACCTGTGGAGACCTGAATGAAGACTCAGAAAGAAACCAGTTACCATAAACGGGTTACGAGACCGAATCGTAGAGTCATTCGCTGCCATTACGACAGATGCACTGCAGTTCGGCGATATCGCCGTTGTATAAGTTGCTCGTGGTTATTTCGAACATACCATGAAATAATTGTATAAGTAGTAATTATCTAGTTTATAACTTAGAGCATATTTACTGTAGAGGACATTTTATTTTACTTTTCCTGGTCAGAAATACTCCATTATTATTGTGTCATGCTTTGCAACATAATATGAATATTTCTTTGTTTACTACCCATCACCAACAATGAGCGTTCGATAAAATTAGCATACAAATAGGATGCAGTAGACTGTATTGTAAATTTTGCATCCGATTTCGCGACTGATCTATTTTTCTTTCAATATGCACTGAATAGGTAGCAGAAACATTCACTTTTCATTTAGAACATAGTTCAAGAATTTAAGGAAAATAAATTAAACCGCCTGGTAGCAATTTAGAAATCTCCATTCTGCAAAAGTGGTTTATTTTTATTTTCTAGTTTTTAGTTCTATGTATTCATTTACCTATTATATGTTTATGATAATTTGTTAAATACAATAAATTATCATTTACGGATACTATATGTACGTAATAAATCTCGACCATTCCACTTTTTATTTAAAATAAATATTATTCTTAGATTGTGCTAAATATGATGAAAACCCATACTTCCTATCTTTGTATTTTGTATTCATAAAATTTTTTATTTGAAGAGAAATTTATTGGGGATTATAGTTAAAAATTAAAACAATTAACAAAAAACTATAAACAGTACATAAAAAGATTGTACTACTGTCTTTAAAAATAATGTATGAAAACAGAAGGTAGAATTGCACGATTTTTTTTTTCTTATCTTGGCCGCCACGGATAAATTTCTTGGTTATCCCAACCTATAATATGCTCCTGAAGTCGAAGGGAATCGATTAGAAATAAATAAATGTTGTGTGTGTCTTTAAGATGCAATGAGTGACAGAGGCTACAAAGGCACTTATATTTTGAAATAATGTGGATTTTTTTTTCTTTTTCTGACCCTCCTTTATCTACAAAATTACACATTATATATGTATATATACAGTCGTGGTCATAGAAATTTCATCACCTATGATTATTACCTTTTTAATCTAAAATGTGTAAACAAATAACTGGATTGTATTTGTATTGACCTACTAATATTAAAATGAGATGGAACCAGTGACTCAAAGTTTAGTTGTGCCCAGAATATCCAATATTAAGCACGAATTTCTTATTATTATGTCCAATAGACTGAGTTTCAAACACATAGTGACGTTTGCTGAACCTATCTCGCGTGAGATAGCGATAGATAGATGCGAGGAAAGGAGAGTGAGGTGCAACCAATCCATTGTGGTACGAATAATAGCAAATAGATTGAGGTATTCCATCCGCCATCTTCACCAAAAGTGCTGAGCCGTTTGCTGGATGAGCTTCCAACGTTGTAGGATGCCTTCCTTGCCCGGGAGTTGTTCCTCTGGGATAGCGATGAGTGGCCTCCCAATCAAAAAATGACCTGGTGTCAAGCAATCAAAACTAGTCGGATCAGAACCTTGAGGGGCTAAAGTTCTAGAGTTTAAGACTCCCTCTATGCGACAGAATAATGTTGTAAGTTCTTCGAAGGTAAGGGGGATTTCTCCTATTACTTTATATAATATTGTCTTGCAAGATAGTATGCCGGTCTCCCGTAAACCGCCAAAATGATGTGCTGAGGGCGGATTGAAGGACCATTGAATCCCCTGCGGGACTGTATATCGGATGATTTTCTCTTGGGCCTCAGAGGATCGTAACAAGAGCATAAGGTCCCTGAGTCGATTGCATGTTCCAAATTAGTGCCGCCGTCTGAGTGCATATGAGATGGTTTTCCTCTTCTGGCTACGAAGCGCTGAAATGCTGCTAAGAAGGCGTCAGTAGAGCATTTTGAGACCACTTCTAAATGCACGGCCTTTGTGCTCATACACACGAAGAGGCAGAGATATGCCTTTCCTAGAGAAGCTTTTCTTCGCTGTGATTTCTTGATGAAGAATAGTCCGCCAAAATCAACTCCCACATGAGCAAACACTTGACCTTTTTCAAGCCGACATAATGGCAGGTTGCCCATAATGAGAACTTGAGGTGAATGAGCGGCCTTATAGCATGTAATGCAATTAAAAACCCGTCGACGAATCAATCCTCTGGCTCCTATACTCCAGTATTTTTGCTGCAATATATTTTGAAGTGAGGTTGGTTCTAAATGCATGCACTATGTGGTAGTGATCTACAAGTAATGCTAGATATTATAAGATAGTTGTGAATTTTGAAGGTGGCCGCCCACCCTGACCAAGCCCTCCCCGTCAATGAACGGCAGCAGGGAGCGGATGGCGTTATTATTGGATATTTTACCATGATCTTTTAAAAACTGGTCCTGTGTCAATTTCAGAAGTAGTTTAGAGGCTCGGTTGTTTTCCGGTACCGAAATCGTACCATGTGAAATAGTTCGGTGTCAAAGTCTCTCCACAAAGCGCAGTGTATAGGCTGTGGTGCGGACAAGCTTAGGATGAGAACTGAAGCGCTCCATCCAGTCAATGAGGTTTGACCTATCTGTGGTAGTTAAGGTTGTATTGCACCTTTTCTTTATTTCAGGCAGGTTCTCGGAGACTCCTGTGCTAAAGTAGGGCCAGTTGTCTTACGTATTTTTTTGAGAGCCATACAGGGCCCGCCCACCCTAATGGATGGTGGATGAGCTCTGAAGGTAAAATTCCGCGGCAGCTGCAATCTGCCGGATTTTCTTCGGAGCGGACATAATTCCACTGATTCCTTTCTGTCAGGCCCAATATCTCGATAACTTTGTGGGCTACAGAGTTTTTCAGGTGGAAGGGAGAGCTAACCCAATACGAATTGAGAGTCTGTGAAGAATTCGGCTGTATTGATATTCAATTTGCTCATGAGAGACTTGCATGTTTGAAAGAGGCGACTCAGTAACAGTGCCCCGGAGAGTTCTAGACTTGGTATGGCCATTAGCTTGACTGGGGCTAGGTTTGTCTTAGCCTTAAGTAACGATATTTGGCAGCCTTTTGAAGTGACCGCGCGCAAGTATAGAACCGCTGAATAACCTTGTTCGGATGCGTCGCTATAACCAACCAGCCAGCGTGCACAGGAAGCTACTGCAACAGCAACTCCTTTATCTTTCCGTTTTGGGTTAGTAGTAAATTTAAAAGATAGATTTTGCCAGGCACTGGAGCACCCAAAAAGAACCAACCTCCTTCGCCACTGGCAACTTTTTGAATAAGTATGTCAAAAACTAAGCTTTGTTCTGAATTCAAAAGTAGAAGGGCTTCTGTTATTTGTTGCACTAAAAAAACAGTATCGTAATCTAGCTCTTGCATTAAACCATTACTAACTTCTCCAATTCTTTGTGGTCTACTCATTCCAAAAACGGATAATTTTTTCCAGTAATAGTAATCACTTGGTCACCTTTGTTAGCGCGTCATTGTAAATTAAATCATTGTATGAAACATTGTGATTCTGTTCTTGTAATATGTGTAAAATATCATCCGCCATGTCATTTTCATACTTTTCCCCCAATTCTTAATATAACGAACAGCTCTCCCACCTTGGGCGCAGATTTATATTGTGCAGATTCAGAGATGTATCCCAATGATTATCATTCTCTAATTACCCTGTTGCCTCACATGCCTCTCGTAATGTTAAAATTCTTGATTATTGAGCTTTTTGAGATCTTTGAAAGAGGTTGGCCCAAGCACTTGGTGTAAAAGCATTAAAACATATGTTTATAATTTATTTCAAATTAAATCAATTATTCCAACCACTTTTATCGCATTAAAAAGTAGCCTAGGTCCTTTCTCAGGCTTTAGACTATCTCTGTACCAAATTTCATTTAAATCGGCCCAGCGGTTTGACCGTGATAACGTCTGTGACAGACAGACAGAGTTACTTTCGCATTTAGAATAGAATAGAATAGAATAGAAAATAAACTTTATTCTGGGACCAAGTCCCTTTAGAATAACAATAATGAACAATTAAAAAAAACATAAAATTCATCTGGCCAGAAGGCTACATAATAACACAAATCATGAAATAATCAAGTGTGACAAAACATTGTAAAAATAGAAATAGATAAGAAAATAAATAAATAAAGTACGAAGAACTTGACTGCTTTTTAACTAATTGTCGAAAATAAATATATTTATATTAACAAAATAATGATTAATAATATTAATACAGTAGTTAATGACGAAATTGCTAACTAAAATAATTGATTAGCATAGCATGCGATAATATATTTAAAAAGTCGGTATCATCTTTGTTGTTGGAAAAATAAACAAAACAAAAGGATAGCGGGATCGAGTTTACAATACTGATATATTCGAGCGGACGTTTGACCTGCATGGAGAGCGACTTTTTGAGATGCCAAGAGATGATGGAAAAGCAGGAATTTAAATGAAGCTAGGGAAGAGGAATGGCGAATGAAAGGAGGGATTGAATTCCACACAGTGGTGGAGCGGGCGAGGAAGGAGCGCTCGAATGCCTTAGTTCTGTGGGAAGGAATGTAGAAATCGGAAAGGCGAGATCTTGTTTTGTGGTGCAGGATTTGAATGGGAGGAGACTATAGATATATGAAGGGTGTTGCGAGTTGATGGATTGGTATAGAAAAACTATAAGGAAATATTGTCTACGGATGGGAGGGAAGAGCCACTTTAACTCATCATAGTGATGAGACACCCGGGATCGCCTCGGAGTACCAAGGACAAATCTTAAAGCGCAGTTCATTATTCTTTTTAAGCGGCTCTCAAGCATTTTCGAGAGGCCCCCGTATACCACACTACAGTAGTCGAAGTGGGGGAAGATGAGGGATGATACGAGCAGCTTCCGAGTAGGTTGTGTAAGGATATGCCGAGAACGATGGAATAATTTTAGGGAACTAATTATTCGTCGGGATATTTGGGTGACATGTGGTTTCCAGGAAAGGTTTTGGTCAATGGTAATGCCTAGGTTTTTAACGGAGGAGTTGAAACTGATGGGGTGGTCGTTTAGGATTAATGTTGGAAGGGTGGGGATAGTTGCAAGAAGGGAGTTGGAACCTAGAACAATGGCCTGGGTTTTCATTGCGTTCAATTCCAGTTCGTTCAGCTTTGCCCGGGCACTGATCCTATCTAGGTCTTGCTGAATACTGGCGAACGCATATGAAAGCTCAGATGGAGGAAAGGATAAATAGATTTGGAAGTCGTCAGCATATAGATGGTAGGAACAGTGGTGAACAGATTTAGGAAGATCATTGATGTAACAGTTGAAAAGGAGAGGAGAGATGCTTGAGCCCTGTGCCACACCTGAGGATAGAGTAAGGAAAGAGGAAAGGGGTTGGTTGGGCATAGAGACCGCTTGGGACCTATCAGAGAGGAAGGATTGGAACCATAGAATAGAGCTGTAGGAAAAGGACAATGACTTTAGTTTGGAGAAAAGGATAGAATGGTCCAAGGAATCGAAAGCTTTAGAAAAGTCTAGGAAGGATAAGCACGGTTAGTTGTTTGTTGTCCATGGCTTTATATATGTCATTGGTGATTTTGGTAAGGGCAGATATAATATTTTTATAATATTAGTATGGATGTGAAATATGATTCTACGGTGGATTGAATTATTGAAATATTTTTAAAATGAAATATTGAATAAATGATGCGATTGATGAAATCCAAAAATTTTAATCAAATAATTTTTTCCCAGCTTCCATTGGCGTTTAATGCCAGTGACGCGGCTGGGAAAGGGGGCTTCCCGGACTCCTGCTTTGCCCTCATTCCTGGGGAAGAAGCTCAGTTCGGGGACCCCACGCATATTGTAAATAGGGTATGAATGTGTACATTTTATTTTATTTTATTATTAGTATTATTATTATTATTTACTTTACTTTATTATTATTATTATTACCGCATTAATTTCTTTCTGTTACCGAAATATATTTTATGTATATATTTTTCCGCATGTATATATTTATTTATTTTATTTTGTTTATATTATTGTTTTGTTATGGAATGACTGTAAGCTACACAGCACAATTACTTATTGCCCATAAGTGGCAGATTGTAATATTTCAATAAAGTGTTAATATAAAAAAAAAAAAAATAATAATTTTTGGGTATTATTTGTTCATTAAAGGGTCATTCATGGTTTTTTGTTTTTTGTAAGCTTGTTTGTCGTTATATCAGATGATATTCAAATGATGATTTCAAATCGTAACAAATAATTAATTCAACTCAGAGAAAATAGATCGGATAAAAGGTTTATAGGAACGAATTTTAAATTAAAAAAAAATCTGTAATGTGTTGTTAAAGATATAGCTTATTAATAGAATGAAGCATTACTGAGATTGCCGTTTTATTAATTAGGCACAGTTCAGTTAACATGGGCTAAAAATTGTTTCTAGAATACAAAAATTAAACTCATTAAAAAAAATTCAAAACGTTGGAAAAAATATTCTTCCTATCCCAATATGCAAGGATTTCCGCATCATCTTTCTTCCGTGAGAGAAAGATGAACAATTGCCCTTTCTCTAAATCCCACTCCTTGTCACTTCACTTTCTCAAATATTTTCTTAGTGAATACAACTAAAGCCGACTGCCCACAAATGACTATGTTCATTGCTCATTCGTCTACTGGACCCCCTTTAATTATCCTATAAATAAAGTAAAGCATGAATCGGAAAGATATTATACCTAAATACTAAGCTAACAGAGTTTTGTGTACTATATGTTCTTACTTTAACAGGGATTCTAAATTAAGTAAAGATAATAACTTACTATTATATAAAGCCTGCGCACGACCTATTCTAACATATGCATGTCCAATATTTAGTTATATGTCGAAAACAAATTATAAAAACTACAAATATTCCAAAACAAATGCCTTAGAATTGCTGAAAATTATGCATATTATATTAAAGTTAAAATTATGCATAAAGAATTATGTATACCGTATATAAATGTAATTATTAATAAACTATGCAAATACATTCTTTTTTAAGTGTAAACACAATAAAACCCACTTATAAAACATTGGGAACAAAGAACAAAGCATTTAATATTGTATGATATTAATAGGTATAATAGGATACCAATTTTTTTTCATTTTATTGTTATTATTATATATATATATATATATATATATATATATATATATATATATATATATATGTATATAAGTTATTAAGTATGTAAAGTTATAGTTTTTGTTTATTTTTGTAGTAGGTATATATTTTTTTTCTCTATTGCATATGTATAATTTTTTTCTTTCGTTGTACATATGATTCCGTATAGATACATTTAAATTGTCCAAGTTTTTTAAATTTTAGATTAGTCTGTTTGGTACAGCATATTACTTTTGTGGATTGTAGCAAATTATGATATAAATAAATAAAAAATGCCTAAATACTAATTATACATCTTATTTGTATTTAATTTATATGGTTCTATATTCTAGTCGTCACCCTTCATAAGATTTTTCAACTAAGGGATTCAATATTATTTTTAAATAACAAATATATATATATATATATATATATATATATATATATATATATATTAAGCCTTACCGTGTATGGTTGAACAGAGACATTTCCCAATACGTAGCGGTTCCTCTGTTGCAAAGATATTCCTCACCACAGTTCATCAATGGCTCAATTTCACATTTCACTGTTGCTGTCGTATTTAAAATAAGTAGGATGTACCATCTATAAGATCAGTATATTACTATTAACAACATATCGCTCCTTCAAAGGAATTATGAAATAACTAAAAAAAAACTAATTTTTCTCATAAAACTTCTGATTAAAACATTATACAACTCAAAATATTACTATATTAAAAAAAAAGTCGTCATCTCCTATCATGGAAATGGAATATCAGATATGTCGTTCTTGAATTGAAATGCTGCAACCAATACAATGGCTAGTGTCAATTTTTGAGTTATGGCGTTGGTCTTTTGAAGAAGCTACATGTAAAAAGCATACAGTTAATTTTTTTACAACTTAAAACGTTATAGATAAAAATAATTGACTTTTAACGTTTCGTTAAAAACCAAAGCGGTTCATAGCTAATCGTAGAAAGGCGGCTAGTCTAACTTTTGGGATTTTCGTTCTTAAAAATGTTAACATTTACCAGAGACAAAGTCATATTTTCTACTGTAAGGGCACTTGTCCACAAGATAGCACAGTCTTGACAACTTCAATATATATTTTCTTATATCTCTTGTAAAATTTAGATAAGTGTATTAGTATTTTTTCAGTTAACGAATCACATATTATATGTGTCAAATGGCATTTGTATAATTTTTCAAAAAAACATTTTTATTATTATTAGTTTTTTTTAATGAATCATGTATTATTTTCATAATATATCACCTGCTTATGGTTGCATTGTTAATGATTTCTTTTTAATATAAATAATATAATATATAATTTTAAAATCATCTTCTTCTTATTCATACATCTCTTCTACCTTGCGGTGTAGAGATTTTGTATAAGCGCAAATATTGTATGTAATTTATCTATTACTAATTTATATTATATAAATTACCAATTTATATGTTAAGGTATGTAAAAATACCTGTAGTTGGATATCACTATACAAATCTTGCATTAAATAAATGTTCTACATTTCAATTTTTTAATAATTGTTTGAAACATAAATAATGATGTATTAAATGATGTGTTATGAACAACTTAAGAAAGAACCTTGTAGACTGAGAACGGGCTGTGAAATTATTTTCAAGGAGAGGAAGCATCGCTTTATTCCAGGCAAACAAACAACTATAAACTGTGCCACCACAACTCGTGAAGGCTCTGGGGTTCAGTGCATGATAGAGACTGTACGTACTGTTTCTTGGAAATCGGTTGTGCAAGGAGGTGATTTGTCCTAGATCACGCTCAACAACTATAAGTATGAGAAAATACTATATTTTTTCACCATTCTGGTTTATTTTTATTTATCAATCGCCTACACTAATTCAAAAAGCTGTTGTTTGGCGCAGCCGCACCATAAGATTATTCTTAAGTTATTTGCATACAATAGGCAAGTTATTCTACTGTTATCAGCCATAGATCCATTTCTTAATTTTTTTATTTGTCATTTCCATCATTTTTTAAAATCTTTAATCATTCCAAAATGCAAAAAAAAACATCTTAAAAAACATTTTAAAAGTTACTGTATATATTAGATAATATATCTATATTTATTTTTTTTAATTTTGTATAAGAATAATAATAGTTATCTTACATTCGAAAATCACCTGCGAATCCAATCATTTCCTTTAATTCAAATTCCTTTCCACTATTCGTCATGTGCTTGTAATTAGACATTGCAATGGACCTTCATGACGACGAGGTATTGGAAATCCCTACATTTTCCACCTAAATGAAATGTTTTTGAATTCCATTTGAAAATTGGAAGCTGAAAATGGAAAGGCGTGATATAATGTGCAATAAAATTAATATTTTGTATAAAGATAAAAACTCGTTAGATAATTATTCGCCTCTTAGGTGAACGTGTTCTACAGGAATCGTGTCGTTAAAAATAACTATTTTTTTTATCAATCTGTAATTTTTGGCTTCATGCTGGATTGCTGGCAATATTAAGCCTATCGTCAGATATTCTTAAGGGATTGATGGCATAAGAAACAAACCATCCTTCGAAGTGGAATATATTATTAAACTTGAAAAGAATAACAATCTTGCTAACATAAATCTTAACCTTCACCGAAAACTAGACAACGTTAAGAAAAGGAACACCCTGGTGTTCATTTCTTATCAACAGAACTAAATATAATCTAACGCTCGCAAGCTATCTTCTTGACTAAATTAGGAATCGGAATTCCAGGGTGCTGACATAATTTTCACTTTATAAAGTATATTTAAGATAAAAACCGTGACTAAAACTAAATGTTTCCATATTTGTTCACTTGTTGAACGACTTTTTTTGATAACACCATTATTTTTTTATTATTATATTTATAATGGTCGTTTTAAACATAGGACTCTATCCTTTATCTCACTCTTTCTGACATTCATTAACCTTGAGAACATTTATTGTAACTTTGATTACTGCAGTCTTTTGAACATCCAAATTCAGCGATACAGTTTGGACCGGTATATTGTATATGGGATCGTTTTTATAGCAAAACAACAATCCGTCGCATAAATTAAAATTATTAGGGATAATTAGAGCATCCATATTTGTGCGCTTAAACTCCTTTTTTTAATCACCAAACAAGTATTAATGGAATGAAAATATATTCTGATTTAAAAACTCTTACTTTGGATTCTGACTAAGATTTTCATAATTTTTCTATTTGATTGAGATCCACCACGTTTTACTGTGTAATAATCAAGTAACTATCAGAGGAAATGAAGCAACAAAATTTTACTGATAGCAAACTTTTTTCATATTGTAAATATTTGAAGATTTCTGTTGGGTACTTATTTTTAAGTAACAGTAAAACGATTCAAGATCGGATTAATTCCTGTGAGTAATTATTTAATTATCTATAGCCTAGAGGGAAAAAAACATTTTTGAATTTAATTAAAAAGTGCATTATTAGCATAACATTTAAAAGTTTTCGTTTTGATATTTCATAAAACAAGCTAATCATAATTTTAGATTTTTTTTTATTATTTATAAAAATAGTATACAAAACTATAAATACAGCTTCATAATTTACGCTTTAAACACATTGATTTTGTTTTAAATTTTAATAGACATTTTTAAGGGGAAAGATTTAATTTGGCATTTAAAATAATAGCCAGACTGGTATACTGTTAATTTAATTGTTCAAGGGGTATGTTTAATTAGACAGACAACTCAAGTTAAAAAATGCTGAATTACTAACTGCTTCAAATGCATCTATGATTCATAATGATCATAAAGTTATAATCTACATTAACATCTATGATTATATTCAGTAAATCTTCACCGTACGATATATTTTAACTTCACTTTCTTTAAGTTATATCTTTTATTTAAATGTTTTAATTAGTTTAAGTTAATTTTTTTTTATTAGTGGTGTAATCGTGGACGTATACTTTTCGTATATCTGACATATTTTCACTGTTACTTGACATTGTTTCAATATTAAGCCACATAAGTGAAGAACTATAAAAATTTATTTCAAATCAAAAACAAAACAAAAAAATGACTGAAGAGATTTTATTGTTAATGTGAAAATATAATGTAATTTACATAAAAAATGAACCATATTACTATAGAGTGAATAACCAGACATCTTTTAATTTGTCAAATAGATAGTTATTATTATAAACATTATATCAAATCAAAATTTCTTGTGTAAATACAATATTTTGTTTTAAATATGATCTCAATGCCTAGAAATTTGTACAATTTCTCAAATAAAAATTTATTATTGTTACTATTATTCATTTTTTTTTCGGTTTCTATTATTATTATTATTATTA
Source organism: Arma custos (assembly GCA_037127475.1). Classification (NCBI taxonomy): domain Eukaryota; kingdom Metazoa; phylum Arthropoda; class Insecta; order Hemiptera; family Pentatomidae; genus Arma; species Arma custos. Next base: position 58,510,311 of record CM073764.1, read on the forward strand.
TTGTTATTATAATATATGTTATCAAGCTATCAAGTTAAAACAAAAGAAATATAAACTCACGGTTTGAACTGGTTCCGAGTCCGAACTCAACAAGGGTTGGAGGATTTTCTGACTGAGTACGACCAAGCTTGCCACCCTAACTCCAGTATTTTTCTTTAACCTAGATCAGCAAGTTATCGAATAAGTTCTAATGACTTTACTAGTAACTTTTCCACATATTTAATATAAGTATTTAAATTATATAATGGCTAAAGACTTACCAACATGTTGATAAATCCTTTTTAGCGTCCACAATTTAATAATAAACTTCTATACCGCAAAAAAATTATAATACTGATAATTTATTCCATCCCGTTGCAAACTACACATTGTCATATCATTCTTTATGATTCTGTGTTTTCAAGGGCAAGCACGTATTAAAAGCTTTTTTTTAGAATTTCAGACTAGTCAATACGGTTGACAGTATCCTGTGGATGTTTACCAAAAGAGAACGCATGTCCGACTGATCTTTTTAAGGACAGGTTAAGTTATATAATAAGAGCCGGCACAAAATTAGTTTTTAATTGCTGGTATTTGCAGTAATAATAGGCACCTCTTGAATTTATTCCTGGACTGAGCTTGTTTCTCAACTAGCCATAACACTATTTTGTTTTTGTTACTTTGTATTTATTTATTAGTATTATTTTTACAATTAACTTTGCTGATATACCATATATTTATATCATTCTTAAAATATAATGGATGTTAAATGTTGAATGGAACGTTCACAATGATCCATTCATAAATTTCTTTTTATTAATGGAACTCTCTTCTAAAATATCATAGCTCACAAAATTAAGACAGAAAATGTTAATGCCTTAAATTAAAATTGCATTAAAGCTGCATGGCAGACAGAAGCTCAACTGATTAATGCATCTATCTGGGAATCGATACACCCCCAAACCGAAACACAATAGCTTGAGAAGGAATTTAAAATTTAGTTTCTGTATTTAGGTCAGATATATCAAACTAACTTTTAAAATTCGTTTCCTTTCATTGTCACGAAGTTGTTATGATAGCGACATAGGCATGGTGCCATTAGGACCGTACGACTCAATGTTTTATCTCATAGGCAGTTATTGATTCTCATACCCGCGTCAAAATAAACAAAACGCCATTCGATCCGCAGATCAAGTATCATGCAAATTTTCAAATTATTGTCATTTTTTTGGCCATATTTGTTAAAGTTATGGTAGAAATTAGGGTGTCGGAGCAATAATTCGTTACTACGTAATCCTTGTAATTGATTGATACATCTTTCATCAAAATTCATCGTCCCTAAGAGTTGTAAAAAGAAGCAATATCTTGTGTGGATGTTATAAACGTTAATGTTCGTGATTCGGTTAGTGTGTACGTGCATGTGTGTGTATACAAAAAAAATTGTCTAGTTTTTAAACTTATAATTCTATTTCTAATCTTATTTAAATGTTAATTTAGGCACAGAAAGTAAACATTGGTGCTTTAGTTAATGGCTAGAATAATTTATTTGCTGAGGAACGTTCTTAATAGGTTCATTTCTAAATAAACTTAATAGTCTCAGTCTATAGTCATCATTCAGATCGTGGTAATCAATCAATCTTTTTTTAGTACTCAGTTTAAATAAAGCTCAACAAAGGCGTGTGAAGTTGAAGTAACAAGAGAAGTTGGTGCTAAAGTAAGGACATCGAGCTTCATGTCCTTCTGGTGACTTTGATTTGGAGATTATGATAGCAATATCGTAAGGAGAAGAGTCCCTTTCAATTTAAGCGAAGCGTCAGTATCATCAGTTCTACAAAGGAAAAAAAAGCCTTTACCACTAACCCATGGAAGGTTTTGTGTTCAGTACATGGTAAAGACTGTACTGTTTCTTGGCCTATGTTTAGGCAGAGAAGTGATTTGTCCTAAATCACGCTAAACCGCCAGATTTCCCCCCTTGTTTCGGGTACCCACTTTATAGAGGCTGGGTGAGCCCCAGGACGTTCCTAGATCTCATAGGATCCGTCTCCGGCCGCGAACAGATGAAATAAAAAATAAAAGTTTAAAGTCTGCCAGCGAGTGGGATTTGAACCCAGAACCTATCACTAAGCTACTCCGATACAACAAAGACATATAATATTTTTCTACTCGGTTTTACAGGGGTTACACAGGTTTTAAAATCTTATCGAACTAACAGTGACTAGACCTCAGTGATTAGACCTTGTCTACTACTCTAGGAGTAATACTAAAGAGAAAACTGGGAAACGGAGTATGGAAAATGAGATTGGGGTCACTTAAAATCATTTTACTGTCTATATAGAGAAATATAAACAATTTATATGCGAGTATAACTATGTACAGCTGCCGGCAAAACCGGATTGAAAGTTTCCTCCGCCTAGAGCCCAAGAGTTTTTGGCACCCCTGTGCCCAAGAGGTTTTCCTTCTCCCTCTTTATAATATAAGAAGGCAAAGAGGAATTCGTCCCCTAGGAATGGCAAATTTAATTTTAATAGCCTCACTAATGAAACCAATTTGTGAATCAAATTTATACTTTTGGATGTATGAAGCAAATTTTACAAAATGAAAAACCTAAGACATTCTAAACAGGTTTAATACATTAATCAATACAAAATAGATATATTTTTATTTTTTAAAGAGAAAAGATAGGCCCTCGACCGGGATTTGAACCCGGAACCTTTGTCTCACCGTGACATCGCTCTGCCAATTGAGCTATCCAAGGCCCCTCCCGGTCGAGAACAAACTTTCTCTCTTTTAGATCCTATAGCCCCAGCGTGCTCCCGCCATTTTAGCGATGAATACGCAAGAATGAAGTTCTTTGAACATTCATTTTAATTTAGGATCTTATTGACTTACGTCATATTATTATTTATAATTTTTTATAATTATTGGTCATTTTTTATGAGTTATAAATATTTTTATTTTTTAAAGAGAAAAGATAGGCCCTCGACCGGGATTTGAACCCGGAACCTTTGTCTCACCGTGACATCGCTCTGCCAATTGAGCTATCCAAGGCCCCTCCCGGTCGAGAACAAACCTTCTCTCTTTAAGATCCTATAGCCCCAGCGTGCTTCCGCCATTTTAGCGATGAATACGCAAGGATGAAGTTCTTTGAACATTAATTTTAATTTAGGATCTTATTGACATACGTCATATTATTATTTATAATTTTTTATAATTATTGGTCATTTTTTATGAGTTATAAATATTTTTATTTTTTAATCTTTTCTCTTTAAAAAATAAAAATATTTATAACTCATAAAAAATGACCAATAATTATAAAAAATCAAAATAGATATACTTATGGTGACGTAATAGTATTTTGCAGTAAGCAGGTTTATTTAGTGTTCTCCTTGTTCTTTGGTCAATCTTCCTTTTTTGATTTATTTTCTATTCCAGTAACCTGTGGTTTTAGTTAGAATGAAACACTTATAAGCGTCTTTTTTTTTTAAACACCCCACTCCATCACAAGAGCCTTAGTGACCACCAAGGATACGACTCAGCTGAGTACTTTGCTTACTCTAATTATTTAAAAGGCCCTTAAAAGGAAAAAAAAACCGGTTTATTGGTTTAAAATTTTCTTCTTTTGCGAGCGACCCTAGTTAAGTTCTTTGAATTGCGCGTCCTTAGGTGTGGGTGGGCCTAGAAGTAATTCTGATCATTGAGGTTTTTTTTAATTAAAAAATAAATTATCCATTAATATATCAGCTTTTTTCTTTTATACATTGTTGTTAATATATGAAACATTCATAAAAACTGATTGTTACAAGAGCGAACAAGGTCATAACAGATGATTGCTTGTTTATTATGTTACAATAGGAAAGATCGACTGTTATCATGGTGGGAAATGACAAATGAAACACGTTTAATAAGCGTTTTAAAATTAATAAACTAACATTATTTCAGTAATCACTTTTAAAATGGCCGACAACAGGATGAACATTGAAATGATCCCTCATTTAATTAGTGCAATATTCCCAGTAACTATTGCACCTTTTAGGCAACTTACGATATCTAAAAAATAACAAAATAATTATTCCAGTAGGTCTTATTTTGTCAGGTGTTGACATAATCTTTTCAACTTCAATTTTGTTTCTCTCGTTTAAAAATTTTACTGGTCCTATAACAGGAACTGAACCGGTTTAAAAAACAAATTGTTTTTTGTTAATTCAAGCCGAAGTCTTCGTTAAAAACAAATACATATCCAAAAAAATATACATTAAATGCAAATCATTTTTAATGAAGCATAAAACAGTTGGAAAATCTTTTTTTTAGGACTTTTTTAACAGTTAACAGTTAAATCTGTCATTACTTCATTATTTTTTTTACATCCTTGGTTTTTGCTAATATTCCTAATTTTTTAAACAAAAATTTTGGGCAAAAAGAACTCTGAAATTCTGGAATGAATTTTGACAGTTCTTGAACGATTGCCGCTAATTGACTGATCGGACCCAGCTTTTAGATCTTAATCTTTGTTGCGTGGTTTAGGGGCTCAAAATAAGCCTTTACTTTTGTCCAACGCTAAAGTGTGCTTGATTGATTGACCTGTTGTTATCGTTTGATCTGTTGTGGTGTGTTTCTTTGGACGTCAATTCCCAGGATCTCCATTCCACTTTGAGAAAATTAATTAAATTTTGATGTGTGAGAAATTCAATGTTACTGTGCTGTTTTTCGAAAGCTCTCCTAGTTTCTGAGTCTAAGCATCTTAGGAGAAGAAAGAACAATATGAAATTATCGGCGTTAGGGATATTAAACTGCTTGAATGAATCTATACTTTCACCGACAGTAGTGAGCAAGTGCTTTAGACCACTTGCGAAGAGTCTGCTCTGGAACGGTTTATATTCTAGTAAGGTTTTAAGATAACCGCTGGCTAGTCTCCGCTTGTCGTTGTAGTGGTCGTTGAGCAGCTCCAAAGCTTGGGGATAGTTAGCTTCTTGCAGCTCAACTCCTATAATTAACGTGAGTGCAGGGCATTTCAGGCTGGAGATTAAAAAAATAAATTTTTCAATATCCGATATTGAATCCTCATCATGGATTAGTGACCAATATGTCTCGAACAATGGTCAATCCCCTTAATTTCCATTGAAGGAAGGTAAATTTATTTGAGGAAGCCTGGCTCTGGCTGTTCGAGAGTCATTTAGCGCGCTAATGTTTGAATTCTGCGCCGTTGTAGCATTGATCGCTGATGGTGTAGGATTCATAAATGATGTTCATAAATAGCGCAGGATTCATAATAATAACACTCGACTGCTTGGCGCAGGGATTTATCAGTTTGTGATGGTAAGGCGTCCGTTACTCCCCATGCAGCCATAAGCTCTATGATGTTGTCCCAGGCGGCATTAAATGAATCGAAGTAGGGTTCGAGCTTCTTGTACATACCATTAAATATAAATAACTGAATTGTCCCTAGCAATTAAGCGTTCTTGTTCGGTAATGGACTTTATCCTGTGCCCTACGCTTTGTAATTTCGTTTGTATGGGCATAATTTTGGCCAGCTTATCAGCGCTTAAGTTTTCCATGTTTATCTTATACACAATGGAATAATTATACGATGAAAAAAACGACGTTATATTGTAAAATAAAGTAATTTGGGGAACGAGATGTTGAAAAAACAAGTTTAAGGCCCCTATAAATTTGTTCTGCAAAGAAAAAATATTAAATAATAATATAAGATACAATATTATAATATAGCAATAATTGCAATAATATAATTTATAATCATAATACCATCATAATACAACACATTTTAATATAACAACAATGTATGTAAAATAAAAATTTAATGAAAAAGGCCAAAGTGCACGATCCGGCCCGCAGGACCAACAAATGTTGCGTGGTTTAGGGGCTCAAAATAAGCCTTTACTTTTGTCCAACGCTAAAGTGTGATGGCTGGATTGTGCAAACGGGGGCTCTTTAAAACTAGATAAAAAATAAAACAATGAGATTTATATAAAAGAAAAATAACATAAAATATTTATTATTGATTCAAAATGAATGATATCTTGTAAGAAAACAAAAAATGAAAACAATAATAATATTTCACACATACAAAAAAAACAATACTAATGACAATAAGTTGCGAAAAACATAATAATTGCAATAAAAAAAACATAACCAAATAATGATATTCCATACAAAAAAAAATATTTATAAAAATAAAATTTAGTGTGAAAATAATAATAATTATTGAAAACGTTTACAGTAGTAAAAAAGTAGAAATGATTAACTACAACAATCACCTAAAGATATTTATTTAAATTTTTTTCGTCAATGCCTTTGACCTAAGAACATGTAAAAATAATACATTAAAAAAAATACTTATTCTAAACTTAAGTTTTTCTACTTTAAGCAAAATTACTACTATTGATTCCAGGAATTTGTTTTCTGAGTAAGACAATATTACGGTGATTATTCCGCAGGTTGTTGCATCCAGTTGAGTCACACAAGTTTTAACTTTTCATTCGTTTCCCTTTTAATATTTTCCTAATATCCAAGTTATCATGGATTAAGTTATCATGAGCTTTAGCATGGAAAATAGTATGGAATGTAATTATGAGAAATGTGTACTTCGGTGATCATTTCATCTACAAGTTAACGTTTCAACAAACATATATCATCTATATTTTGAAATATTTGTTGAAACTTTTATTTCGTGATGAATTGATTACTCAAATCTACTCATTACCCATTTAATTTTGAGTTATGTTCAGCTTTATATTACCAAATAAGGAGAATAGTTGGAAACTTAAAAGAAAAGTGATACCATCTGAACTACAGAAGAAGAAACTGAACAGTACAGTTATACAACTTGAGTGTAAAATTTAGGTATAGCGTCGTCCGATTATCCGTAGCAGCATAAAGTGATGTTTAATTAATTAACTATTAGATTCCATTACAAAATTCTGGAAAAGTTACTGCTAGAATCATGATAGAGTATCTATTTGAGGAGGTTGGAAAATGTCTAGATTAGCCGACTTTAAATTAGTGGTATCCATTAAATAATGCAAGCCATTAAAGCCCGTGAAATACCTTTAAGGCCGTCCTCATTCTTCTTCTTAAAAAAGATTATAATAAATTCATAAAATTACAATTAATTTATGCGAAATGAGTATAATAAAATTCTCATAAAAGTCTAAAGGTTAATTTATGACCATCCAAAAAAAGCTTTCTTGTCCAATGTACTTCACAAACGTATTCAACTCGTGATGACAATCATCGAACCATTGACATTAAATTGATTTTTAACTTAATTACACTAAATTTCTCAATTTTATGAAAGTACAATATCAGCAACTATTATAAAGGAAGCGATTCATGAATCTAAAAATCTCATATGGACAACTCCTGACTTCTTTACCAATCAAACTAATATTTGCGTGTACAGCAGTATTGTTTTTTCTTAATGTAAAAATAAATATTTTTGCTTAATTGGAGAATTGAGGAGTGGATTCTGACACTGATTTAGGGCCATCTATGGGTATCACATAGTCCATAAACATTGCATACCTTATATTTATGATAGTAGGTGTTAAGCGAGTCACATGGGGTTTTTACTACGAAACAATGGTTATTCCTTCATGCCTAAAATATGAACGAATAGGGTAATTTTCTGAAAACTTTTTTTTCAATTATTCATAAATTATCATTTGAATGTAACACTTGGCTTCCATAGCTTCGATATTGAGAAAGTATAAAGAAATAAATGTATTATTGCTTTTACTAAGATAAACTTCAGTCTATAGTATGCTATATTAGAGAATGTCGTATTTTCATTATTAAAATCCATATTAGTTGGGAAAAAAAGAAGAGAACATATCGATTTTTAGCTTTCCTGTTAATTTAGAAGGTTTCTTTAATAAAGACCAGAGTCGTGATTCCGTTTTTGTAATCGGATTACTTTCGGAGTAATTTCATTTATTCTAATTAAGGGAGGACAGTGGCTCAGTGCTAGAGCGCTGAGTTGCCTTGCCGAAGGTCGCGGGTTCCAGCTGTGGCAAGTTTTATTTAATCTGTTAACTGGACTCTTACGGGCTCACCCAGCCTCTATATAGTGGGTACCCAAAAAAGAGGGAAAACCTGGCGGTTCAGCGTGATGTAGGACTAATCACCTTCCTGCATCTTGTATAACCGTTGTCCAAGAAATAGTAGACTCTACCACGTACTGAACCCCAGACTTCATGAGTTTTAGTGGCACAGGTTTTTTTCTTATTGCTGAAGTTTTTATTTTGTTTTCTTGCAATGAATACCTCGTAATATGGTAATCGATGTTTCTGAGTTCATTTTAACACAGCATTTGACAGCTCATTTGCATTTTGAAGTATTGTTTTTTTAGTGAAATATTCCAAGATAATGTTGGTAACCAATGATCACATTAAATTTGATTTTCCTCAAGCGCCCTGTCGAAATAGAGAGGAAAACTACTGAAATGCTTGCCAGAGGTTTTCTTTTAATAAGATTTTTTAAATCTATTGGAATGAACGACTGTCGAAGTCTTCAAAATTGATGATAGACCACCTGTAACTCTAATCAGCTATGTCACTCCCCCCACTACTTCTTAACCCTGGCATTTGCCGCTTCAGTGATGAGCTGTAGTGTTGAATTGTCTGTCTGTGATATACTTGTCTAAGATACTGCGTTCTAGAAATGGGTCTCTTATGTATATTTTCACTTATTCTTTTAATATTCTTTGATATTCAGTATTATATCAGAATTATAGCTGTTGTTTTGTTTGGAAGATTATTTGAAAAGAAACAAAAAATCACAGATCCTACTGTAATTTATGGTAAGAAACTTTTATATAGCTGATATGTATTCTTTACAAAATCATACAGTGTTTTTTATAATATAATACTACTTGAGATTTTACACTGAGGGGTTTATAAAAGTTGTAATATTTATTATTCTAATAATTAATGCTTCTTAGTCATACTAAACCATAAGTAATTTAGAATAAGACTCTATTAGGCTAAAATAGTGAAGCTATATCAACAAAATACGTAGCTAAATTTTCTGAAACGTTCCCGATTGGTTCAACCTTTTCTTAGTTAAATTTAAACATTCAATTTTTTTTAGCCTTACATTAATTTTCTTACCATTAATTAAAACGTGTATGTTTATCTTTACAGTAAATAAATTTACCAAAGTTCAATAAATTGTTCGAATTGTTAAATTGTAAAAAAACTATATTTTAGCAAAATTAACTCCTTCATCAACTTCAAAAAGGTAGTATATAATTATAAGTAAGAATAAGTAAATTTCTATACAATTCTTAGCATAACTCAGTAGATGTCAAATTCTGGAATTTAATGTTATCATTGTGATATCGACTGAGATGAATATGAAAATGGCGGGCACCTATAAACTACAGACGATTCTCAGTATCTCTTAAAATTTATGTAAAACATTCAATTTAAAACCTTAGTAATAAGCTCAGTTAATAATTTTAAAGACAACATATCTTATTCTTAAGTGCTAATATATCAATTGTTAATTATTTAATATTTATCGAAGATATAATTTATTATCCTTTATGTGACTGCAAATTATTTAGTGAAAATCCCTCAAAGATCTGATCATAGCTTTATTTCTTTGCCCTCAAGAAAGCTAAGTTGGCTGAAATGACAAGCCTTTTATCTTGATTTTTGATTCATATCCAGATAAATAAACTTAATCGTCAAATAATGTTGAATTAATTTCTATCTGAAATTCTAATACTATTATTTGTCTATAATTATATCTGGAAAGTTTTATACGTATTTTAGTTTCATTTATTATGGTATTAGTTCCAAAGATTATCACTTTGAGTTGAGTCACAACAATTTGTATCTATTCATGTGATTCCTTTTTAATATTCTTCAAAAATACAAATAATCGTGAGCAATAGTATAAAAAAAAAAGAGTCTAATTATGGGAAATGTGTATATTTTGGTATATGTATGTCATAAAAAAACTAACTTTTCAATAAACATATATCATCTATCAGATTATTAGAAATTATAATCTAAATATACGCATTTTCTATAACCACTGTTTTTTAAATATTTCTTCTTTCTTTTCTTCTTTATCCAAGACCCGTATGTGGTTCCTCAACCATTCGACGTCGAGCCTCCCAATAGCGATTTATGATGTCTCAGCCGAGCACAATAGAGCCTGGCAGAAGAAGAAGAAGAATTATTTTTATTGTTGAGAATATTAAATAGAAAATGAATGAAAAGTTAAAATTTGTGACTGAACTCGAAGTGGCAAACTGCAGGACTGACTGATACCTTTATTATTTTTGGTGGTTTTATTAATACTTCATACTTCTATTTAACTGGCAGAATAAAACTTCCAAAAATCCATTAAATGTTATCGTCATTGTTTCAGGTTTCTGTTTTACTCAAGATTTAGACCTAATTTTCAAGCATATGAACAATGCTAGGTTTGTCAGAGATCTCGATTTTGCACGTTTTCACTTTTATGATAGATCAGGATTATATGATGAAATGGTGAAAAGAAAAAGTGATGCACTCCAAGCTGCTACTAATATTAGATACCGAAGAGTTATTCCAATTTTCACATTTTACAAAATAGTTACTCAAGTATGTAAAATCTTTAATCATTAATGTTCATAGATGTAATTGTTTTTATTGCATTATAATTTTTGATACCATAATGATGATATATTTTAGGTTATTTATTGGGATGAGAAAAGCATCTATGTTGAACAGAAGTTCATTACAAATGATGGATTTATTCGTGCAATAGTTTTAAGCAAACAGACAATGATTAAAACTAATGTAGAAGAAGTCATGAAATCATTAAATGCTGGAGATAAACCTGAAATACCTAGGGACCTTGATCTGTGGTTACAAAGCATGGAAGTTTCAAGTGAAAAATTAAGGGCAAAACAAGACTGATGATATTTTTTATTTATAGAAATGTTTTTATATAAAAATAAAAACCATCAAATGATTGGTCATGTTAAGTGATACTATTATGATTTTAAAATAATTATTATGTTAAAGAATTCAGTGACATATTTTATGAAAATTATTGTTATGTTAATGTTTCAGAATTACATTACTTCATTTCTATTGTTTTAAATACCCTCTCCATTATTCAGTTGGCTGCATGCCTATGCTGGCAAAAAATTCCTTCATATCTTGACCTCTGGTAGCATTACGTAGAACTTAATTTTATGTTTGTTCTTAATCTCTAGATAACATTCAAAAACGCTATTTCACTTGCAGTATTGTCATGAAACTATGTGTGGTTTTATCAATGGTATCTCTCTAAATCCCTATAATTATTTATTTTGACTATTTGAGAAATTTTCTTGGTTCGTTGAAAGAAATAAAAAACGTAACTCATGGATGCTTTGTTGTCTGTTGAAAGTCAACAAAGAAACAATCAAGTAAATTTGAACTATCAAAAGTTGCATTTGACAGATAATTCAAAAATATACATTTCAGTTTTAGAAACATAATTCACTATGAAATCTTAATAAAAAAAATCATAGTATCTGTTAATTGTGCTAAAAATTGTTTAGTTCTTATTATATCTTGAATTAATAAAAGTTTGGAAGTATTATTATAAGTGCAGAACATATTAAAACAGTAAAGCCCATATTTCCTCCATTGATTTAATGTTTGGAATGGAAATATATGAAAGAAAAATGTTTTCTTTTAAGAATTTATATTTAAAAATTTATATGTACCTTAAGACTTTTTTAAAGGAAACAAAAGAACTTCTTGTTTTCTTCTAATTAAGCTGTTTTTATTGTTTACTGGAGAAGTAACACAGGGTCGTCCAAGGGTGGAACAAACCCCATTTTTCCAATTGTTCAATCGCTATATTATATATTTTTCTTTCTTCCACTAACACTGTATTGGCATTCTCCTCTGTCAATTTTTCACTACTCAAATTTGTTCAGTTTTGAACTGAATAAGTATATATTCTTTTTTACTGTAATTTTTATATTGCACAATTTTACTTTTTTTTAAGGAACCTTTTTCTATTTTATGGCACGCTTATTGGTTATTTCCCATCATATAATTTATTTGCTATTTGTAACCTTATCTAAGTACATATTCCTTTTCTATATAAGGGCTTTGTAATATATTACTCGCACAACACTGCAGTTTATATATTTGATATGCGTTGGAAGCTTTTTTATTTATAATAGAAATATGTATTCATTGGAAAATAAGATTTTTAATTGTTCATAACTAAAAACACTTCAACAACAACACACTTTATTAGGGAAGCCATAATGTACAACAAGCAAGAACAATGTGGGAGAGAGTAACGCACATTTGCAAACAAAAATCGATACTGTCAGCATTTATACAAAGTGATACATATTTTTATATAATTACAATACTTATTTCCAGCAGTATTTGTATTTGCTTCAATCAAAGTCCTGAATTTATCCTTGCTTGATTACCAAATCTTCCCTGTAAGAATATACTAATATGTATTTTTATTTATTTCTGCATGTAATGTGATGATATTTTTGTAATTATTGTTAATATATTTTGTTTTATACAATGACATAGTATTTTTTCTGATAAACTTCTTCTTTTAGCACACAAACAGTATTGGAGCATTAATTGATTAAAATACTAATTAAATTTATATAAAAAATATTTCTGTTATGATTTAATAAAGTGAAAATATTAGCAACTACAGTCATTTTAAGACTCAAAAGTTAAGCAGCCACTTATAATAAGTTTGATATAATGGTGGTTGTGGCATGGTGTGACAGAATATAAATACAGCCACAGTAAATAAGTGTTTAAGTCAGTTTTTCTCCAAATTGATGATCCACTCCATCCACGATTATTTTATGGTTTTGGCTTGTTAAATATAGTTTCTTTCTGCTTCTCCGGGTTTCAATTCTTTCTCATTCGAAGAACTTGTTTTTGTACAAATCTTTTAATAAAACGTCTTCATCTATCTCGTCCATTCAGCTTCTTCTTGGTCGTCCTCTTTTTCTTCTTACTCTTGGCACCTATTCCATTATTCGTCAAGGCCTTCTATGTTCTCCCATTCTTTCTTTGAGATTTGTTTCTGTTTTCATCCTGTTTCTACTTCTATCTAATTTGGACTTTCCACAGCTCCGTCAGGAGTTCACTATGGTTTCCACTATTGATATCTCATGCTTCTGTCCTATTTATTATTACGGTTTTAAATAGGGTCTTGGTATTATTTTCTTTGTTTCTATGTTGATGTTCTTGTTCAATAGGATTGAGTTTAGATATCATGTGACTTGTTTTCTATTATTAACTTGTTATTAATTTCTTCTTGGCTGTTTCTTTGCTTGTTGAATATAACTCCCAGATACTAGTTCTTAGTCCTTGGATATGGTCCAGTTCCAGTTCCAGGTTATCTGTATTATCATTACCGATACATAAATATTCAGATTTGTTCGAATTGATGGTCAGTCCTACCTCCTGATAACCTTTCTACCAATTTTCTAATCATGTTATTCAAGTCATCTTGATCTTCATTAAAAACTACTTGTTCATCAGTGAAATAGAGGCTAATTTTAATAGATAATTTTAATCAATTTGCAGCCCCATTTATTTGATTTTATTTATCTAATTCTGTAGAGCTTTGGCTTGGTATATTTTAAAAAGCTTGAGTGATTTATAACAGCCCTGCCATAGAAAGACTTTGGATGTGGAGAAAGCCGATGTGAAATGTCCGTTTCCTATTCTCTCGGAATTATTTTTTTAAAGAATTTTGGTTGTCCTGATAAGGGCTTTATTGATTTCTAGTCATTTTAGAATGTTTCACAGCCCTGATGTTGGTATGCTATCGTAAGTCTTCTCTAAGTCAATAAAAGCAATATGAACTTCTTTTTTTCGAAAGCTATTTTAAGAGAGAATATATTATCCATTGTAGACCATCCTGCAGGTTATTATGTGTATTATAATCAACCCTCTGATAAATTTACAAGGAGTTCATTATTCTTCTAGATAACATCTTAACTAGCTACATAATGCTTAATTGTTTTTACTATTTACATAAATTTTGAACCCTGTTAATAAGAATCTCCATTTAACTAATGAATTATGAACATAGTGCATTCAGTTTTTCAATTGCATGTTTCATTTTTTTTGCTGATCGCTGAAAACTTTAATGTTATCTTGTAATAGTCACTTTTGTAGGATAACAATGAAAATATTATTTTGGAGTATACTGATCAGGATTTGGTCAACATTAAATGGTTTATTCATCAGAAATATCTTAATTTGTACCTTGATTTCAGCATTATATGGTTCAATTAAACTTTATATAAATTGATAAAATTTGTTTTAGTTGTGGTATTAATTCATCTATGATTTATTCATATTTGAAGTATATCAGAGAAGAGAAAGCTTGCTTGCCATATACAATTTACTTAATAAAAAGGATTAACTGACATTTGTTATCACAATTAAATCAGCAATAGAGTATTGACAAGTTTTTATGCTGTCTTCAAAACTTAATAAAATAATTAACTGTAGAGATGAATGTTTAGAATATACCAAAATAATGATTTGTAATTGTATGATATATAATTACATTTTTATTGGATCATCCCCTCTTATTAAAATACAACAATTAAAATTTTTCAATGTTTTTGATAAATATCAAAAAGAGAAGCTCTTTTTTATCCCAACAAACATAATATATAATTCTATTTTTACAATTATTTATTGCATTATTTTGGGATACCATTTAATTAATTCTGAAATATTTTTTTTTTAATTTAATTTATTGATATTTACAACTATAATAATATTACAATAAGTAAATCTGCTATATGTACAATACGACTTGAAAAACACTTGTGGAGAAACTACCCATCGGTAGCACTCCAAAAAAGTTTTATAGTAGATGGTCTCGAGGTCATCTTCTTTTCAGACGCCTCGGAGGGTTATCAGGAATAGTATGGGAAGCAAGTTGAGAGACTAGCGGATTCAAGTGTGTATGGAGCTTGTCATGGAAGGATAGGTATCTAGTTTGGGCCAAATCAGTAACATATGGGATATTAAGATCATGATGGATGAGTTTGTTTGTGACATAATAAGGAGCATTGAGGATTTTACGAAGGATTTTGGATTGCAAGGATTGGATACGAGATGAATTGGATGGTTTAGTAGAGCCCCAAAGCTCAACTCCGTATGTCCAAATAGGCCTGATAACTGTCATGTAAACGAGTCTTTTGTAATTAATTGGGAGCTTAGAGCGTTTATCCAGTAAATGCTGAAGTAGGCGAAAACGACGAGCAGTTTCTTGCCTTTTCAGTCTTGTATGAGGATTCCAAGTGAGACGTTTGTCCAGATGGAGTCCTAGGTAATGTACCTGTTCGACAGGGTTCAGAGGAATATTATTAAAGGATACAGTAGGGCAGGAATTTGTAGGTTTACTACAAAGGGTGAAGGTAATTTGATGGGATTTGTTAGGATAAATTTTAATTCTCCAATTTTGACACCATTCTTGAAGGTTTGAGATATGGTATTGAAGATTTTGGGATGCAACAAATGGATCATTATTTACTGATAACACACATGTGTCATCAGCGTGCGTAGTGAGGACAGTGCTTGGATGGGTTGGGATGTCAGCTTCTGAAATATAAGTTAGAAAATGTCTTTAAGGTAATAGTGAACATACTATAAATTATTTTTCCTTCTATTCTATTCTGTAATAGAAATGTACTTATTGATATCCTTCTTAGTAGTTTATTTGATTTTTTTCATTAGAAATCAATATTTTGTGATTAATGCCTTCATTTCCAGAGCTAAAATTTAATTGTTAATTAAAGCTTGAGCTTAATTAATTGTTCATAGTTCTCATTTAAACATTTTGTATGCATTTTTTTTCAAAACTATTTATTCAAATGCAAATATTTTTTCATAACTTTTCCAAAATTTCTATCCAAAAACATACTTCTCACATTTATTCAAATTTTTCACCAGGGCACAATTATTGGTTTATTGGTTACTGATAACTTAAAAAATGTTTTGATTTATTATAAAAGAAAAATTATATATCTTTGGACTTTTCAGATCTATTGTGGGTAAAGGTATATTAATTATTTTAAAAAGTCAATGACCAAATGTATAAATATATTTATTTTCATGATATTAGTCAAAATAATTGTAGTACATATATTTATATTTAACACAAAAATATATTATTATATTATTTTCTTTGTATATGGGGTTTATCACCCTTTTCTACTCTCATAAGGTGTTTAGAGTAATAATTATAACATTATATAAATAAGATAAATGATTAGAACTATCTCTAATACTTTTAATATTTTTTACTTTTATCACATCACATATTCAAATATGGCCTGCTTCATTTCACCCTCATCTCATCAAAACACAATTATTATAATACCACAATATTTTTGGTAATAGTAATTAATAATTTATTGAATTCTTTGTTCCTGCTCTCGGTCACTGGTAATCAGTTACTCGTATGAAAATGTAATTTTATCTAATTCAAATATTAAAATCAAATTTTAAAAGGCATTGAACAAGTTGATTATTCTTGAATATTAAAAAAAAGCTTTCTAAAAGTCTATTCATTTTTTCTAAAAATCTGATATCTTAGAGCAGCGGTTCTCAACAAATGGGCTGCTGGCTTCATAGACTGGGCCGTGCGCATAACTTAATCCAGAGTGGATAAAGGCAGCAACTTTGATCCTAAAGATAAGCTAATAACCTGTGATTAATGTCCCCCCTCCAATAAAATCTAGTGGTGTTATATATTTATATTTAGTTATTGGGTCTCAAAGTTTTCTTTTTGAAATGGTTGGTCGGCACAAGTAAAATGGTTGGAAACCGCTGCCTTAGAGTGTTCTTTTTTGTTGTGACTAAGAGATATTTTCACTCTTTTTTACAGTTTGGTATTTTAACTGTTTACTTGTTATGCTCAATTGACTAGAGTCTGTTCTGTCGGTTTGTCCTTGGATGGATCCTTTGTTTCTAAAATTTTCAATCCTAACTTTTTTTAAAAGTACAGGTAAAATATCAGTTTTCAAATCAAACATGATGAATATAAATGCTCCTTGCAGACCATTTAAAATTGTGAAAGGATAACGGTAAGCAGGCATATTGGTTATTGATGCTAAGAGACCAAACGTCCAAGATGTTCCCATTATTGTTGAAAGTTTTATATATAACCATAATCTATTATATTCTTTCCTACCTGATGTTTTAAGCTTTTCTGTAGAGCTATGGTGCTTTTGTAACCAATAAACAGTAATCGTAAACAGTATAACATTAAGCAAAAGGAGAAAAAATATAGGGAAATAAAAGAAGATGGCCAAAGGTAAACTGTTTCCGAACCAACATACGTTTGGTCTTGCAGCATAATGAGGTCGATAGTTTACTGGAAGAAAATCAGTCATATCAGCAATGATTGAGGTTGTAGTAACAATGGTCGCTCCACCCCATGCATAGATAGCATACTTTGTATGGCTGTTTGATGAATTGTGTTTCAACGATGCATTGGAGAAAGTATTATATACATCGACACTCATAGCATTCATCCAAAAAAAAGAAGCTAAATAAAAGAATTGCGTTAAAATTGCAACCGTTTGACAAATGCCACTTGATAATTCAAATATTCCACTCAAAAAAAAAGTCTGAGCAATCATAAGAGAAACAGCGAGAGAATTCAGAACTTTAGCTGGTAGGGTCTTAGGAACTGGTAAAATTATTGATATCAACAAATGCATAAACAGGCAAATTACAGAGGTTGACATGCATACAAGTGTTATATAACCATCAATTTTTTCACTTATGTGCTCTTTAATATTGTTGCAGGTTATATCACTTTTATTACCCTTGTTAGGATTACAAGAGCTTCCAATAGGACAGCTAACTGAAGTGCATTTCTGTTGGAGACCATCCCAGACACTCTCTGGAACATCACATGAATTAAAACTCCAGTCATAACTCAGTATCATGGAAAGGCTTGGCATTGTCCTATATTTGTATCCAAACCAGCATCGTAATTCAGTTTTGCTTATGCCATTGCAAATTGCACAGTGGGGGTTCCTATACCTCTGTAAAGAAGATAGCACAGTGAATTGAAAAAAAAGTATTTTGATTAAACCAAGATATAATTTATTTTTCATTTTCATGGTTTCATGATTACCTCCTCTGACTTTGATAATATCATCGAATATGAATTGCATTTGGCAGAAAGTATAGGGTCTGTATCAGAAGGACAATCAGATACGGAAGGAACACATGGTCTGCCGTTTCTTACCTCTTCGACAGGAAAGATACTGCAGAAACCATTTTCAACTTTCCACATCAGCTTTCCTTTCTGATACTTTCCAATTTCCAATAACTGAAAAAAACAAACAAGTAATGCTTTAACATAAGATATAAGATATATAAATAGATATAAATGAATAAAATAATTATTATTGTTTGTAATACTAAAAGTACTGTAAAGTATACCTCTTCAACGGTTATGTTATGACTACATTTTACTGAAAGATGCGGTCCGGCAATGAAATTCTGCTGGTTGTGGCAGTAAGCACAATATATATTAGCATAATAAAGCCTTGTCAAGTTTGAAAAGATTGGAATGTCCAGTATATAGTGGTATTTGTCAGGAGGAACATCTTTTTCACATAATGTCTTCCACGGTCCTTTATATAAACCACAATCTGAGACAGCGTAAATGCTCTGTAAGAGAGATATATTTTAAATATCGTGTAAGAAAAGAATAAAGTTCATCCTTCTTCTGAGTGAAGATGAGAGTATGTGTTCAATTACTTTTTTCAGACTATAAAAATATTTAATTGAAAACTAGAACTTGTTTATTTTCTCTGAGATTAAGTCATATTTTTTTATTTTATTTTAAATATACTGTTGAACAAGATTAGTTCACTACCTGGAAACTTGTTTGTTTACAAAATTTGTAGTACTTTAGTTTAATTTAGGATATTAACCAATAAACAAGAATTAATAAAAATATATTTATTTAATGAAAATATTCTTTAATTTACAATTTAAAAATATGACTGGATTTAAAGCAATGACTTAAGGTTCTATCTTTGGCATGAATTAATACAATCAATCACTATGACCTCAAAGAGGTATTTAAAAAATTTCTGTGTGATAATGACTGACTGTCTCTTCAATATTAGCGGTTTTCCAAATTTTTAAGTTTTTTAGAAATAGAATTTGTTTGGATGGAAATTGGTGCATTGTATTTTTTCTTTTTCTTTCTTGCATATCTGAGTTGATCCTTCTATGATCGAGCACAATTCTTATGGCGTGAATACAAATAAACCTGCCAACCAAATGGATAATCACTTTTTATCTTGACTTGAAGTGAGTTTGTTTCTTCAAAGCATCTTAGAAGCTTACAAATCTTATTATAGTGCTACAGCCAACCTCTCACTAGATATGTTCATAGGTTATTAGTGTTGTGGTAACTTGCGTTCCCGATAAAAATAATGGACTTTTTCTTTTATAAAAAGAATGAGAGACATTATTTTCTATGTAATAAAAACTTTCCAGATGCTAATTTGTATGGCGTTATAAAAACTAAGCGGACTGAATAGTGTTTAAAATATAAGCCAGGTGTTATTCATAAACTGGTTGAACTGTTTGTATGATTTTCCAATTAAGTGAAATGTTATATTTTCTATCAGAAAATTTTAAAGCTCTTTCATTTAGAAATCAAATAAATAATTGATTTTAATTTAAATTTACCACTACTTTGGGAAACAACTCTTCAAAGGATTAATCATTATCAAATTGTAGATAAATAATATACTTTAAGGAGTTTTATTTAAATGACAAATGTTTCATCAAGTAAGATTAAATAATACAAAATATTAAAAATTTTTTTTTTATCAAGTTGTTAAATTTGTTGCTTACATCATTCATGTTTAACGGTATACAATTCCACTCATCGTTTTCCTTCATCTTTAGATTAGGAACTGCATCAATACAACAGTCTCCATATTTAGCACATTGATCATCACACTGGCAAGGGCTCGAGTTTCTTCTGGAACAGTATACATTAACAATACATATTTCATTGATGTTCATTATCTTATGGCACACCTTATTTTAATTTTATCAAAATATTATTGTGTTTTAGTTTCAAAGTCAAACTATTAAAATTCTTAATGATCAAAAACTATCCTTTTTTTTTTAATACTTCCAACATAAAATTAGCACCTCAAGTGTATCGATCCTTTTTTAGAGTAAATCAGATTAATATGACTTTTTAAATTCTGTAAATATTCTATTTCTTAGAGTCTTACTGAACGTTCAAAAAACAAAACAGCAGCTAGTAGGTCATGAATTTTGAGGATAAATAACTGCTGTAAAAAGTAGTTGAGGATACATATGACAGCAGTTTAGATTCCCTAGATTAATCATTGATAAAAGTAGCTGTATGCATGTTTTTAAAAATAAGATAAAAAGTCTTTTATCAGCATTCTTATTAGTTTTATATTTAGTGAATCCTAACTAAACAATAGAAAAGAAAAAGTAGTTAAAGGCAGAAAAAACTGATGAAAGTAGATAATGGATTCATGGAAGCATGAAGATGGAATCTGGGAGTCAACAAGTGATAACTTAAGAGACTAATAATACCTGTAAAAAATGACAAATTTGTGTGTTTAATTTAAGTAAGTGGTTGTACAGCTTTTAGATGAAAATTGGCAGAGGGGAGTTATATTAAGAAGCATAGCTTCATTGCTCTTAACCCTTATCTACTGAGATGAAATATTCACCCATTCTTACTGATGTGGGCCTAAGAGTTGATAACGTTTTTTTCTATATCAACAATATTTCTATATTTTCTATATTTTACTATAAAAAAATAATGGTACTTTTCCAATCTAAAGCCCACCTACCCCAGCACGCTCCTCTGGCACTTACCTCAACTATTTGGCAGCTGTCAGGTTATGATGCCTGAAATATATTTGAAATAGTAAACAGACAACAGGATTCTTAGGAAATGAAATAGGAGATGATATACAGCTAAAATATGATTTTTTTTTTGGTTTTCTTTCATTTTTACCTATTTTTCTTTGAAAGAGAAACGATTTGCCCGGGCAAATCGTTTCTCTTTCAAAGAAAAATAGGTAAAAATGAAAGAAAACCAAAAAAAAAATCATATTTTAGCTGTATATCATATTTTCTCTTTAAATTTAAAATATATAAATAATACTGAATAAATAAGAACGTAAAAAATAACATTTATTATAAACAATATTCATTACAAATAAGAATATCACATCAAACAGTGTCGTATATACAGAACAATCAAAACAATTAACCATAAAACATCACATTGTAGTTAAATCTAATTATTTATGTTCAATATTTAAATTACAAAATACAAATTAACATCTGATAAACATTTACTATAAACAATATTGATTAAACACAACGATATCTAGCAACAATTGTAAACAATATTAATTAAAAAGAACAATATGTTACAAAAATTATAAACAATGTTCATTAAAAAGAACAATATTCAGTTGCAGTTTCATATTATGTCCCTTTCTACAACACATTTTCCGGGGAATGAATTCCTGTAGAAATACCACAGCTGACTTTTCATCAATCACCTCGCGAAGAATCTTCATCAAATTCCAACTCATATTGTATAATTAACATGAAAACAAATAAACGTCCAATAGACACAAACAATAACAAAGGGCTAAGGAAGGTTTTGCTAACAGTAGGAGGTAGTTAACGAAATTGCCACTTGGGGCACTGGGGTAGGTGGGCTTTAGATTGGAAAAGTACCAAAATAATTAGCTTTATTATATTCATATAGGTGTAATATTTAATTACATAACAAAAAGTAAATAATCTAATAGTATAGTGTGTAAATTTCAGAATAGCTAAAAGATTTCCAAAGATAAGAGAAATATGATAATTATGTATTAGTTCACAATTTACATATTTTGTTGAAAGTTATTGACTATATCTAAAGAATTAAAAATACTAAGAACCACAAATATATTAAAAAAAAAAAAAAATGGAACCACTGCTTTAAAAGCACATTTTGCACACTATAGCTACACATTCCATAGAACTAGGCTCACGAAAGCAACCGAATTAACGACATCAGTATTATTTTTCATCAGGGAGAAATTCATTTGTAATTTCTTTTTTTATTTTGTAAATCGACCCAACAAAAGTTAGTCCGTTTTTGAGAATGACACCAACCAACGGAATGCATGAACACCACCGACCTGCAACGATTTCATGGTTCTATTTACTATTGGTTTCGCCAAACAAATTACTGAGTCGGGATTAAAAGGAGGAGGATGGTCCGTCCTGAAAATACACGAACTTGGAAAAGCTATTTTAGGGAGAATGAAATAAAAATGGTTTGAGTTAAAATAACACTTTTGCTGA
Organism: Arma custos; assembly: GCA_037127475.1. Lineage (NCBI taxonomy): Eukaryota > Metazoa > Arthropoda > Insecta > Hemiptera > Pentatomidae > Arma > Arma custos. Next base: position 58,532,726 of record CM073764.1, read on the forward strand.
GGTGGGGTCCACCTTGGCTGAGTGGACCTATTGGACAAAAAAGGGTAAGGTGCACAGTACTGGTATAACATTCCATAGTGTTAACAGTCTATTGTAAACAGAAAATTTGTTAAAGCCTTTCTTTTTTTAAATCTATTTATATCGCCATTACATTGCTTATGTATATTTAGCTGTAAATAATGCATACCTACTCTTAGGATAAGTTGATACTATTAGAAACTTTTGGATTATTTGTTGTTTTTGTTTATCAACTATAAAAACCTGGCAAGATCAAATTAAGTTTAGTTCATATACAGAACCCCTGTTTTAGTGCTAGCAGTCTAGTATTAGGAAGGGTAAAGCCAGTTTAACTCTTCGACAGTAGACAGTAACGTCTCTTGGATCCCGGGAATAACTGATACCCTACCATCCCATCTAAGCATCTTCTATATTCGTACATATAATCTGAACCCATAATGTAAATGCATTGTTGGTAAAACATTTTACCCTAATTTCTGACATACCTCAACTCGATAGTTCTCGATTAGATCTTTCTATAAAATTACTAAACTGACAAACTGTTCTATAAGATTGATCTTTAATTTTTTTTATTATATCAAATAGTATCCAAGAACTCCGACCTTGTAAATCACAGATTTTAAAAATAAATATTCATGTTATTTGACATAAATGTTTCAGCCCATCGCGATAAATTATGCGTCGTCCTACGAAACATGCTACATTTAAGAAAGTGAATAAAATAAATAAATAAAATGATAATAATAATAAAATACAATTTTATTTGAATACATTCATAACTTGAATCAATTATAATTTTATGAGTAAACGCCGAAAATTTATAATGTTTATAAAGCCTTTATATTTATTACTAGCGACTCAACCCAGCTTTGCTCGGTTTTATGCCTACATAATTATGCCTACATAATTTGTCTGTGTAATGTATTTTTTTTTTACCACGTACTGGACACTAAGGACTAGACGAATATTATTGGTTAGGCTTCTTTGGGAGTCTTGATTTTCTTTCTTCCCATCTCAGCTAATATACTTTATTATATAAAAATAAAAACAAAACCAAATATTTTTCTTTATTTTGTATTATACTGTAAATAAAATTTTGGGGGATGAAAAAAAAAATATATATATGTATATATTTTTTTCTTTATATACGAATTTATTATCTTTTTATATCTGATCAGGCAGCGTCTTTGGTGATACCCATCGATATTCCACCCCTTATAAACAAAATCTCTACAAATTATTTACCTAAACCTTCCTCGTGAATCATTCTATCTATTTGTGAAAACCGCATGAAAATCCGTGCAGTAGTTATTGAGTTTACCGCGAATCAACGCGGCCGAGGACTTTGTTTTATAATATGTATAGATGGTTATATAAACATTTGTTATTCGTTAATATGGATTAACGAAATAATCACACTGTTTACCATGAAGTATCAAAACATTTGTTTCAAATATGATTTAAATCATAAATATCCTGTTATAGCGATGTTCTATAATCATTTCTTCATACCAATTATTAATATTTAGATGGAACGGCATCATTATGTTTTATAAAGTTATTCGCTAGTATAGTTTGGCGTAGTATATCGAAAGTGTTAAGTACCTAGGTATTGACGAGGTTAAAAGCACGTAATCATCTGGCGCTCTCTGATGCTCGCGTGCTACAATTTTCCTAAAATAGGGCATTGTGTATTCATGATCCACTATTCAGTCTTCAGGGCATGCAGTCATGCTAAAATGTCGGCTAACGCATCATGGATGGTTCTATATATTATGCCTATATCCTAATTGTGGGAATGGCTATAAAAAATAATCACGAAACACCAATTTTAATTATTTTTTTTCATACATGATCCTTACTGTTACGAATATAAAGTAAGCATTGAAAACCTCAATGTTACATTTGTTGCTGATTTGGTCCGAATCCGATACCAGTAATTTCATGGCAAACTTTAATCTCACTCAAACCCACCAGTTTCAAACCTTCAATTCCTGATAATCCTCCAAGGTGTCTGAAAAGAAGTTCTACCACTGAGTAGTTCCTCTACCTACCTTTATGTATTTTATTATATTTACTTGTTATGTTGTTATAATACTGTTGTAAACTTCAATAAATAATTGTTTTAAATTATTTTTCTTGAAAAACGATTGTATATACCCCACCATTGATTACCTGTCATTAACGTTGATGATCATTCTATTTGCATTTGAGTACTAATCAATTTATCATAATTACTATAAATAGTAATATAAATATATCAACTATCATTTTGGAAAACAGGGTGCTCTATTTTTACATGTTACCGAACTATTCTAATCAGAGTGGGAAGGAATAGTCTTATTCGGTGGGTCAGCCACAAAATTAATTTCAATCTGTTTAAGCTGAAGTTCAAACCTGCAATAGTTTTGAGGTTGGTAAACAGTACTATGCTCGATCAATACGGTCTCAGGTTTAATTAGTAATTTTCTGTATTTTCAAAAGTACACCCAAGTAATATTGCTTGCTTTTTAAGAATTTCTTTTAAATAACTCGGAATAAGGATTGAAACCATCGCGCGGATCTCATTACCACGTAGGGGAGCGTCCCACGGGTGGGGATGGTCGGTGGTTATCTTAGAAATTCTCTGGAGGTCCTCCGATGGACTCGCTGACCAACAATGAGGGCGGCTCCCCCCCCCAGGCTTGCTTGAGGGATGTGACATAGGTCAGAACGCCCTACTCACATTACTTGTTTAGTTCACCAATACCATTAATAGTCATGGATCTTTCTGAGGTAAAACGCTCATCATCCGGAGGTAACTAGTCCCCCGTCCTGGTCTCCGGGTGGGGACTGCTTCAGGGGATTCATGGCACAGGCTGGAATATTTGCGTATAGAGACTTGGAACGTATAGGGACTTATGGGGACATGTACCAATGACTGCAATTAGACGAAAATAAAAATATCTTAGCTAATCCTACGGACATTTTGAGTAAGTTTAAACATCACTTTGATAGTGTTTTGAATACCGGAATAAATAATCAAATCCCTATTTCGGAATATCAGAGTGCTGAACCATTTATAGATGGATCGAGTAAGGAGGAAGTCGAAATAGCCATTGGAAAATTAAAATCGTACAAAGTCGATAAGTACAAGGTCGATAATATTCCTAGTGAACTAATAAAAAAAAGCATGCGGGGAAGTAGGAGTCTCAAAGATTCACGTTTTGGTTACAAAGATAGGGAACATAAAAAAATTCCCGAAGAATGAAAAGAAGCGAAACTTATTCCGATACACAAAAATGGGCCGAGGATGGATTGCAATAACTACCGCGGAATCTCGCTCCTACCGACTTGCTATAACATATTCTCTTTAATCCTAACTAGTAGAATTACGGAACACAGCGAGGAAATTATCGGAGATTATTAATGTGGTTTAGACAAAACCGTTCAACTATCTATCAAACATTTCCATTGCGCCTAATAGAATACAACGTTGTTGTTCATCAGCTTTATATCGATTTTAAAAAAGCTTATGATTCCATCGACCGTCAGATTATGTATAACGTATTGTTTGAACAGGGTATACCAAAGAAATTAGGAAATCTGGTAAGGATGTGTATGAGCGTAACTTTCGACAAGGTTAAAATCGGTAATGATAGTTCGGAGAGTTTGAGGTTCGGCATGTAAAGTTGCTTAGTAACCAACGAATTCCTAAGATGTTAATAGGCGCTGTGCCGAATGGGAAATGCCTGAGGGGTAGGCCGAGGCGTAGCTGGGAGGATTGCCTTAGGAGTGATCTGGCGGGTTTGGGTGGTGCTTTGTGGAAGGAGGTTTGTTAGCGGAGATTGGTGGTATCCGCATTGAGCCTTCGGGTTCGTTAAGCCTTTTATTTATTTAAGAATTGAAGCATTGAAAGGAACCAGTGACGAAGTGAAGAAAGATTTTACACTTAAAACATGGTTACAATACCAAGTGGCTTTTTGGGTCGGAAGTGATTTTCAAAATATCTTAATCGCTGATATAGAAATAAGTTTAGGAGATATAAATGAATAAATTTCTGTTCCAATTTTTTTGTATAAATATGTATTACATAAATGTATATACAATTTGTTTATACTTTTATTTTTTAAATATAATCTCTAGTCTGTCAAATAGCCAATGAATTACTAAGCGACTCCGATCTGTTATGTCCAAGATCGGTGGTTCGCAGCATGGCAGGTTGCCCTAGGATATTTTAAGGGAGTAAAAAATCCTTAGTTATGCGTCCTTCAGAAGGGACATAAAATAGGGGTCCCTATAATGTTAGCCACTCGTTAAAGATCCTTATTCAAATTAAACTTGGATGGGAAAAATTTAGTACTCACTCTGCTGCTCGTCCGATTAGCCTTTGTAGCATAAAGTGACGTTAAACGAAAAAAACGTCTAAAGCACACACTAACAAAAAGATATATTGAATTTCTTATGGAGTAGAATAAGCGAAAGTGGATCACTATAATTTTAAAAATATAGAGGAAGATCTAAATTTAGAATGTAATGATTTTTTTTATGCGTGAGTTGCACGAAATCCAGGTACAATAGATAACGGAAGAGGAGTAAGTTTTGAGGAATGACGGAGAACAGACGTGTTTCACCATTCGTAAAACTTGATTTTTCTTTCAAAAGTACATGTTTCATATCTGTATTTTTTCAGTGAAAGCTTTCTTGAACGTGTGAGCTGTGTTTTTATGGAAAAATATGCTCATGAAACTGGACTATAAGTGAATATATAGTAAAAATGTTTATAAACGTTTAGTGGCACAAAGAGAACAGTATTTGCTTTACACTGCATGCATGACGGTTATCAATATGGGGGATATCCTAGATAATACTCGCTGTTATTTGTTATTTTATTTTGTGCCTAGGAAAACAAACGGAACACGAATATTTGTGACATTTTATGATAATTATGCACATCGCAATACCACATTTAAGAGTTCAGTTGTAATCTTGAAAAATAAATAAATAAAATTAAAATTAAGCTTATTTTAAAAGTATGACTAATAAAATTAAAATTATAAATTGTGTAGATATATTACCAGATCTGTAATTGCATAGTTGGCCACCGAAATGTAAGGAAGGCGACTAAACTTCACATATTCAAAGCAATATACCTCCCAACACTTACATATGGGAGTGAAAGTTGGGTGATGCTTGACAAGCACATCAGCCGGACAACAGGAGCTGAAATGAAATACCTTTCCAGAATGGTCGGTAAAACAAGGAGGAACCGAGTGCGAAATATAAACATAAGGGGTCAGCTGCAGGAAGCAGAACTGAAGACCTCCATCGAAAAAAGACAGCTCAGGTGGTTCGGCCATGTCTGTCGCATGGACGAAGAATGGCTTCCTAGAAAGGTTATGGAAGCCCGCCCTATAGGCAGAAGACCCCGTGGACGCTCGAGAATCCTCTATGAGGATTATATCCAAAGAATAGGAGGTAAAAGAGGAAAAATCCTGGCTCAAATGAAGAGTAGTTGTCGGGACCGGGAAGAATGGCTCCAATGGATTGAGGCCCCTCTTCGCTAAATGGCAGAAAAGAGGTAGCGAAAGGGGGAAAAAAAAATTATGTTTGTGATAACGATAAGATAATAAAACACCGGTTGTTCGACAGAAAATGCTTGAATGTACTGAATATATTTTTTGTGGGGGGGAGGTGAACTAATTTAGAAAACGTAATAATGTTTCTACTAAATTTTTGTAATAATACATAATTAATACAAGGAATTGACTATTGAAACAAAAAAAAATGAGTATCAAAGGCTTACTGAAATTAATACAAAGAAATCGCTGATGTTAGTACTCGATAATGCTTGTTATAGACGGATGAACTAGTATTGTTGGCACCATTTCCGATTAAATAATAGGAAATAATAAACCATATAGAGAAATATTGTAATTTATAGAATCTACAAATAAATTTGGATAAATTAAAAATAGTCAATCTCCACCAAGGAGGATGGTTAACCGAATTTGAGAATTGGATGGATCTTTAGAGGAAATCTAGTTGAGGTGATAACAAAATAGAATCTGGTTATAACAATTACTCCGAAATTTGTGTTTAGGCCCCACATTTCAGATAAAATCAGCCCCCTCAACTATACAAACATAATTGAAATATGTCCCTTGTATGAACACCCTATACAAGAACTGAAAAAATTGTCTTTCAGGTGTTGGGGGCAGGATTATGGGTTACAGCGCTATGATATTTTAGAAAAAAAAAGTGCAAGATACTTTCAAAACAAATTACTGCTCTTCCCAAGGTATTGACACAATTATGTTCTAGCACATGCAAGACTGCCTCTACATAATCTAATAGGCCAAAAATATATTTTGATTATGTATTGAGAATATGTACGGGTGGAGCTTGACTCTCTTTTATCTAAAATCCTAGGAAAATAATAGGGTGTAAAAAAATGACCGTTTTTTTTTTTTACTAAATAATTGTATTATTGTTTCTTTGATATATTTAGATGGCGATTAACAGTATCTTTCGACACACCACACTCCCTGGCAAGTCCGCGAGTACTTGTGGACGGATTTGACTCAACAGCTTCCTTCAGAACCTCATCAATATCCATTAATGGTCACCCAGAGCCCTTCTTCCTTTCCAACGTCGTATCTCCACTACTAAATTTTTCAAACCAACGCCGCGCAGTGCGCTGGTCAAGGACACCTTCCCCTTAATATTTAATAATTTCACGAGCTGCTTCAGCGGCTGTGAAATTGTTTTCCAGTAATGTCTTAAAATTACGAAAATTTCGTAGGACACTTTCATGTTTCTTCTTTGAAATAAATAACTAAACTGAGGCTTTTTTTGAAGAATCAAGTGTTAGTAAACAAGCTTAGAGAATGCTGTAAAGGAATTATTAAGTGTTGGTAAATAATAAATAGCATTAAAATATTTAAAGACTTTTGAACTCAGGAATTAGATAAAACGGTCATTTTTTTTTTTTTATACACCCTATTAATTGATAAAGTATTTCAAATGAACAGACCTACTCTGAAAGATGACCGAAGTTAGATATGCGATGCAATGCACACAAAATGACGGCCAATCAAATATGATTAAGGTTTCTGAATAAAATTGTTTAACATTTTTAGTATTAGTTTTATAATCACCTGCAACATTCGATTATGTGCAACATGCATCGCCTTATAGATTTTGATGAAGTCAAAGTTATTAAGAATGAGAATAATACTAGAAAAGAAAGTTGATTGTGGCTACCTTCTTTTTCTCTCTATTATAATTGTAACATTTTTTTATTGTTTTACGAATATAAAATATTAGGTTTCATTGAACTTTTTAGAGACTGTTTGGTGCTATGCTCTATAGTGAACGAATTTAGATATATAGTCGTGAAAAATGTAAAATAGTGCCGGAAGAATCGGGATAAAGTTGGTAGTTTTTTAAAATGTGAAGGAATGAGAGTACAGAAAAATTTGCATTTTTTGCATTCATGCAAGTTCATAACGATACATTTATAGTTCGGAAATTATATTATATTAAATTAAATGGAACTTAATTTAATTACTTTGATTTTAACTTAAACTTATAAATGCTTATTCAGTCCTGCAGGAAAGCACTACTTATTCATCCTAGAATATAACTTGGACACAATTATGTTTTCTAAATGGTAGCTTAATGAATTATTGACTTTACGGTTGTGGTTGTGTATGATTTTGGCTCTGTTTTAAAACGATTCCATTGCATAGCGCCTTCCTCCCACAGTTCTTGAGTACCTCAATCTTCCCAATATCTGCAACAGTTACCTGGAAGGGAATCACCAGGAGCAGAAATCTAAACATTAAAAATAAAATTATTTTATTATATATATATATATATATATATATATATATATATATATATATATATATATATATATATATATCAATATATTATTTCCATTATATTGTTTATATTTATATACTTTGTAAGTAAAATGTTATCATGTTTTCACATACATTTCAAATAAAAACAAAAAAAGTCAATGCTTCAGATTTGTTATCAGTACGATATTTGTTATGTGAAAGGTTTTTTCACAAAAATTATTTTGTTCATATCTAATTTTTAGGAATTTGATATGGACAAACATTATTATGACTAACGTCTTTGTCCTCTGCCGGCAGGCGGCCTTGGTGGCTCAAATGGTAGGGCACTCACAGAGAGACAGAGGTTCCGGGTTCGATTCCCGGCCGAGGATCTATCTTTTCTCTTTAAAAATAAAAATATTTAAAAATAAAAAAAATGACCAATAATTATTAAACATTATTATGACTAAATCGTAACGAAAAGGGAATTATGTTAAATCATTTTATGGGCGAGCATTCCAATACAAATTAATTTTGACTATTCTTGATATGATATTAAAGTGATTTGACCCAGTCCACACTGCACCGGACAAGTTCTCCAAAATTAGGGTACCCACATTATAGAGACTATAAGGGTACCCTAATTACCATAAGGGTAGAAGTGTTTCCACATCTCACACGTCACATTTTTGGCTGTCATCCTTTAGGCAGAATCATCCTTAGTTGCTCAGAATCTTTTAAAAATTATAAAAAACCTTTATGAAAAGGCTTGAAGGAAATTAGATCATCTTCTTGGGAATATAACTATTTCTGTACTGTTACTGTAAATCATATACCGAAAAAATCATTGTGCCTGACACATTAATCTAACATTTTAGTTGTGAGTAATCAAATAGAAAATTCGGATAAAAAATATTGAGAATTGTCAGAAATTAAAGAAACAAAACAAGCAGCTTGTCCTAGATTTATTTCCCGTTGGTGAAATTATGGAGTTAACTGAGTAAAAAAATACTGTTAGTACTGTTAGAAAAAAAAATTAGAATTTTCATTTCAAAAGCAAAGTCATAATTATAAGTTTTCGATTCAAAAGTTAATCGCCATTAATGACCTCATTTAAACTAAATGCCACTTTAATTTGCTGAATAAGAAAATAGAATTATAATCGTCTTTTAATGATTTTTCATTAACAAAAAAGCGTATGTCTGTTGATGAATGCATCGTCCTGGATGACAATAGAAAAATAATCCTGAATTGTCAAAACCAAAGAACAAGAACGTTGGGAAAATATATAATTAAGTTCATTGATGCAGTAAGTCATTAAGTCATCATTAATGGAAATCAAATAACCATAATTACGTAATGTAAGAGATTGTCTAGGAGAACAACGCCACGATAGTTCATACATTGCATTCCATCAATCACGTTAATCGTGCAGAGGAAATCAATTAAAGTTTTAATAAACGTATTAAACATTACGCACCCTCATGTAAAATAAATTAATATATTACTCTTATAAGCCAATAATAAAATATAAGAATAATTTCATAAACATATGCTTTCGCAAAAATTAGTCGGATTCGAAATAAGATGGATTTTTTTTTCAAACGTTGTGGAAATGAGTTCTGTCGTCTAGTCGTGGGGAGGCTGCAGAGCGAGTTGTTGCAACGACTTGTTTGCTCAAGGATCAAATATTGACACCTCAGAGAACGTTCGGATATTGCAGAATATTCGAATGAAATACGAAAGAGTTTCTTGAATCTATAGAAATTCAATAACTTGGTTGTCGTTACAAGAAATTTATGGTACTCGTTACAAAATTAAAGTAGGAGAGTCATTTCATGGTTTTTAACTAAAACCAAAAAGTTTGCTGAGATGTAAATACACGTCACAACTATATGGCAGTTGACTTAATAGGGTTATAAAAAGAAAAATCGTATTTGAAATTTCATATAAACCAGTAAAAAAAAATTTTTTTACCTTTTTTATTATGATAAAGTACATATTTCATTAACTTTTATGAAACGTGTTTAGTTTTCACTGCACTGAAATCATGGAAAGACCACAACTCCTAATGGTCACATCTCTAGAGTTTGTAAAACAGTACTTTAAGGGGAAATTTATTGCAAAAATTTAGAAGTAAAATGTATTTAGCTTTGATGTCGTAGAGTCTTCCTATTTAAATTTTTATCTGGCAGCCCAATAGAGATATCGCAACTAGGAAAGTATAAACAAAACATTTTTTTTTTTGTTATAAATAAAAATGTATTGGTTCCAACTCCAGAGTGCAATCTAAAAATATAAATTTATTATAAAATTAATGATAGTTGAATTGCTAAAGCTACTTCTACAGTTATCAAACGAACCCCATTACTTTTCTGTTTTACTTAGGATGGACTATCGTATGACTGGTATTGTTTTTACATAAAATAGAATATATTTTTAAAGTGGTGAATTTGATGGGATTTGCTGTTTTTCTAAACAGAGTGATTTGAGTGTGATGTGAAAATATATTAAATTAAATATGTACTCTTAGGAGTTACGGATGTATGCTCGTACGTATGTATATCAACAATTTTAGGTCATTACTTTAGGAATAGTTACATACATTACTTTATTAAAATTTCCTAAATCTTGGTTCACATGTCAAAAAAAAAAGGTTTCTATTCTTATTTGAATAATTTAACGAAATAATTTAAAATTAATATAAAACTAAACCATCTACCTTATATGAGCGTATAGCTAGAAAATTATCGATTCTATGTGATTTTTCGATTATTTAAAATCTAAATTTATTATTAAAATTGACACTAAACTGTGTTAAATAATAATTTATAAAATTACTATGCAATGAGAGTTGTCACCTGAACGAGACGTGGTGAGGCATGTGATCTCTCGGAGGGGCAGGTCATATCTGAACCAAGGGCAGAACTCCCAAGGATGCCACCCTTAAGTCTGGTGGGAGGTAACTAATAACGATATACTGATATAGTTAATTTATAAAAAATACATTTAAGTTATTGTCAATAATGCTATAAGCAATCCGATCTGCACCTTTCCGTTCCCTAACAACTATCTAATTAATTAATATGCATTTCAAAGCAAGTCACCAAATATATTTAAATAATTTTATTCAGAGACTGAAATCTCTTAGAATGAAGTTATAATAATTAATAAATAAATCAAAATAGAAAACGAACCACAATTAACATATACATCCCTTCAGGGCTTAAAGAAATTATGAATTTGGAAAGAAAGGAAATATAATATTTAAAAAACTATTTAAATATAGAAAAGTGGGAGCATCGACAACGAGGAATGGAATTATGAGAACCAAGAATCTAATAAAATAGTAAAATTTCGTAAACTGAACAATTCTAAAAAGAGAAAGATACCATTTGATGATTGATTTTTCTCAACAATTATTAAATTTTTATTATTTTCCTTAAAAAAATTGCTTTAAATTTTATAATGTACCTTGTATCCACTCTTACGAGGTAAGTTCTTACTACCACTTAGGTTGTAATTCCAAAGGGTTTTTTTCTTAGCCACTTGGCTTTTATTATTTTTTTATAATAACATATTAATAGGATATATATGGGATATATAATCCAAAGTAGGAATTTTTGTTGTATTTCAACTTTTAAATGTAGGATTACGTTCCTCTATTTTTGGTGTTACGACAAATTCAAGATTTTTTTGTAGCCATTTTATCTCTCTATGTCTAATAACTTCTAGAAATCAATAATGATCCGATTTGAAATAAATAACGATAAGCCTCTAAGAAACAATTTAAGCTGAACGCTAACGCTCCACCAAGTCTCATTAGAAAATTTGTGATCATTTTATTTTAAAAAAAAAAATAATATAGAATATCTCATAGATATTATAAACACAAATTAACTGAATTTTTATTTACGACACTTGATTCCAATTGTAAATATATGGACTAAACCCATAGACATAATCAAACTTAGATTAATTTGAAACATGTATTATTTTTCATTGCTTACGAATCCTATAAATAAAATCTAGTTAGGAGTAACACTCCAGTCCGATTGGATACACTGTATTGATATCAAGGGTTGATCTGTCCAATTGGCTGGAAATATATCAAGGGAGCCATCAACTCAAGTGGCTGCATGTGAGCCGGCAATATCTTCTTTCTCTTTTCTATCTGTGAAACAATCTATCAGTAGCTCATTAAGGTTTCATTGTTAATAGAATTGGAAGTGAAGATTTAAAGATGAAAGTTATAATAAAATTTCAATGTAGATTTTATATTTGATTAGATACGTTTACTTGCAAAAACTATTGACTTTTATAGACGTTTTTTCAAATCAGTTGAATCCGTACCTCATAAGATATCACCCTTGCATCACGTTACTTAATTGTGTGATATCCATATGAAATGACATTTTCTAGGGTATAATGCAGATAGAAGAAAGCCAGGGAACAATGCCAAAAAGCAAATCCTTAAGTGTCTAAAATACTGGGGAAAAAACAACCATTCAACGTTTCATTAACTCAGGGAACATCAGGACACACAACAAAAGAAAAATCACGTAAAAGAAGAAAAGGAGCTGTTTGTGGAACATCTTGGAACAGGGTTGCTATCTCTATTTGATGAGTCCGCTGATGTGAGATATGCTGCACTGTGTCTTTGTTGTTTTGATTTTCCTTTTGGTGTGTGTCCTGACAATACCTGAGTTGGCGAAACGTTGATTGATTGGTTTTTCCATGATTTATTGACTTAAGTCTTTCTTTTTGGGATTTTTCCTATTGTATTCTAAATTGTTGTTGGTTTTTAGTCTTCTTTCATATATCTTATACGCTAGGAAATGTCTTTTCACATACATTTTACCCAATTAAGTAGCATGATGCATGAGTGATGATTAACGAGGTCCAGGGCCAAATGATTTGTGATAACGTAAAGTCAATATTTTTTGGTAGTAAACTTATGCAATCAAATGTAAATTGCAGCACCTCTCACATAAATAGTCCAAACTGCCTCATAAAAATAGAGAGCAACCTTGCTCCAAGGCGTTCCGCAAACAACTCCTTGTCTTCTTTGATGAAAATTTTTCTAGATGACGCCTAAATTGGTGAAACGTGGACTGTTTGGTTTATGGGATGTTTCCAGTGCTTTCTAAATTATGACTTATGTCTTCCTTTTTACGGTATTTTTGCTCATTTTTATCAATTATCAATATTTGTATTATAATAGAACTTCACTTAACTTCAATATACAAACTGAAGAAGTTGCGTGCATTGTTTTGTATCAACAAACTCGAAACATACAAATTTTTCCCCGTAAATAAGACAAAACATCTGAAATAATAGGTAGTTGGAGAGAGCAAGGTGAATGTGATGGATATTGCAAAACATGAATGTTTAGATCAGGTATTTTTACCTTCTTGTGGGAAAGGGAGTGTTCTTTTTTTAGGTTTCAGAAGACGTGTCCATTTTGAACATCCCTGGATCTATTTCGAACAGTTTCGACATGATGACTGTACATTTTTTCGTTCATGGTGAACTCCATAGGTAAAAAATAAAACAATATATATCGTGGAAAGTTCGCATATTTTTCTGAAATAAAAACTTGAAGATGCAAGTATATGCTTCCATAAAATGCAAAACTGACGGGCTTAAAATATCTTCAAAGATCCCTTGTCGAATGTAAACAAAGCCTGTTTGTCCTGGATTTTCTTTCACTTCGATATCTCTAGCACACAGATAAGAAACGGATGCTTCTGCTGCAAGATAAGGAAAGCCAACAGTTCAATAACTTTTTTTAATATGTTCAATCTAAACATACAGCTCTAGCAAAAAAGATAAATCGCAGGCTTTATAAAATCCCCGCTATTAGTCATTAGGCAGATAAGGGTCGATATGATTTACTCCAGTAATCCATTGTAGAATGTATTCGCCTCAGACCTAAATTTTTCTTCAAGAACTTTTTCCAATAAACATAACCCATTTATTACTCCCTGCTTATCACGGATCACTGTTGAAGCTGTACTACGTATATACTCCTATGGAACAGCCAAGACAGAGATTAGTTTTTTGTGGGTCTCTTTCTTTGTGCTCGACATTTTTCTTTATAATTTATTCATCGAAATTTACAACTGTATTATAACAAAACAACAAGAGAATGGCAGGAATGATTCATATTGGCATGAATAAAGACAAGTAGGGACAAATAACAAGCTCAACTTAAAAGATTACAAGGCCATCTCCTTTTCAGATGCCTCGGAAGATTATCAAAGATTGAAGAGGTTAATAGGTTCGAAAAGTTTGAGTGGGAATAAAGTTTGTCATGAAAAGATTGGATTCGGACCAAATCAGTAACATTAAGGTCCATGTGGATTACTTTATTCATAAAGAAGTAAGGAGCAATGAGGATTTTACGAAGGATTTTGGATTGTAAGGATGAGTTACGAGAGGAATTTGGTGGTCTAGTGGAGCCCCAAAGCTCTACTCTAGTAAGTCCAGGGTCAAATGATTTTCAAATATATGAGTCTTTGTAATTAATTGGGAGCTTAGAGCGTTTGTCTAGTAAATGTTGAAGAAGCCTGAAACGGCTAACAGTTTCTTGCCATTTCAGTCTAGTATGAGGATTCCAAGATAAACGTTTGTCAAGGTGTAGTCCTAAGAAAACCTAGTAACCGGATTTGTTCTACAGGAGTCCGAGGAATATTATTAAAGGATACAGATGGACAGGAAATAATTGGTTTACGACGGAGGGTGAAGGCGATTTGTAGGAATTCATTTTAATCCTCACGTTTTGACACCATTTTTCAAAGTGATATGGGATTGAAGAGTATGGGATGCTATCACTGGATAAGTGTTGTCCTTAAACGTGGTAAGTATAGTATTAGGTAAGGATATTATCATCATTTTCCAGAGAACTGTTTCTTCTTTTTTTTCCGTTATGATGTTATAAGGAAGAATAATTTAAAACTTAAAACTAATATTATTTCAAATCTGATGTTTTCTGTCACCGGTCCATTATCAAAGACTATTAATCTATTTATGTTAATCCTTATATTATTATTTTTTCACTGAAAAGTCACAACTCAAAAATCGGTGCTATGAATATTAGAGAAATGGGTAAATATCTCATTATCACTCATCAAAACTGTATCAACTACTTCAGAGCTTGTCTGACAGAAGGCATTTGTATCAGTCTTAGTGCCCTAATGTTATTCCAAGCTCACTAATGGTTTTACCTGTTTTTCAAAAAATGTAGGTTTTTGACTTATGTTACTTTGGAAATATTAGTGCGATATATTCATGTAAAAGGTTAGTCTATACGATTAAAAATAACAAGGAAGAATTAGTGGAGGAGGTTGATTGGGGTAGATCGAAGAGTTTGGACTGTTCCACTATATTTAATGTTTACTGCAATCCTTTTAAAAGTGTTTGGGGTGAAGATTGGACGTGAGTATTTAGCAGGTGTAGGGTTGCAAGTTTTATTATAAGACTGATCATGGTATAGTTCATTATAAGACTGATCATGGTAAAACTGCTTTTTACCATGAATTGGGGGATACTAAGTTTGGAAGAAAAAAATATATGTGGAGAACTAAGTTTTCAGCAGATATTATTTTAAATTTGACGGGAATTTCATCAAGCACTGTTGAGTAAGAGAGGAATTTCATAAGAAAGGAAATAAGGTCGGTGGACGATGTCTTTCTTGTGTAGGAGCTCCGAGATATAAAAGATAAATAAGACAAGGGTGGATCCAGGGGGCACGGGGGCACGTGCCCCCCAGACAGTTTTTTATGTACTGTGGAAAATCCACCATAGTACAGAATTATAGGCAAATCATGAGTGAAACTATTGTTTTGATATTTTAATAAATCTTTGAAATCTTTCTATAGATACATACTACAAGTTAATTTGTAAGCTATTGGTGTGTTTTTTTCCTGTATGCCCGTTGTGCCCTTCCCCCAGAAAAAAATCCTGGGTCCGCCCTTGAAATGAGATATAACAAAATTCAAGAAAGCATATTTAACGGACTGTGAATTATTCCTACAAGACCGGGTAAATAAAAAAATGTTTTAAACAATAATCTAAAGCTATTTTATGAAGTCAAAGTGTTTGCAATCTTATATTAAACTCTAAGAGTTAAATTTATATTAGAGTTATTTTTTTATGTCCTCCGGATTGGGTCGATTTCGACCAAGATGATAAATGATAGTCTTACTATTAATTAAAAAAGAAATCATGAAAATCTGAAGATAGGTAACGTTGTGAATTATTGCAACATAAACAGCTGTTGGGTTATAATTGAGCTTTGACATTAATAAGAAAATTTTCCTTCTGTCCTTCAAGTTTTCATGATCAATCTTGTCAAAATGCTTTTAAATTCTTAGAGGAAATTAGTCATTTTCCTCTTTATCATTCTCTATTCCATGACATGGAACAAACAAATTAATACATATTATAAAGCATAATGTCACATTACCTTAGCACATCTCTTCTCGTTTACATAGTGCAACAGCAATTATTAATTAATTATTCCTTTATCCAAGTTCTTCTCTTCTCTTGATTTGTTTTGTATTGTAAATAAATAAATCAGGAGGATAAGAAAAAAAAAGTTCTTCTCTTGATAAAATTAATTAAGAGCTTTAATGGCATGCATAAGGTAAACAAATTTTTACCTAAAACAATAAATAAATTAGTCCAAAGAAAACTACGATGGTAACACAATGGGTGATAACAATTGTGAAATAATTAAGATCCAATGGATTTAGTATATATTAAATTATTATTAATAATATCAATATCAATAAACTGTTTTATTCCAATGAATTTAACAATTTACATTTTTTAACATATTACTTAATACAAGTTGATATGAAACAATTTACACTGCAAGTTGAATTAATATAATAAATAAAAACCAGTACACATTTATTACAGTAGGAAAAAGGAAAGAAAAACCTACACAAAATAGAAAAAAAAAATTATATAAAAGTAAAATAAATAAATTAAAATAAGTATAATATTTGGTAGTAAAATAAACGAATTTAGTACAATAATTTTTTTACATTAGAGGAATAAATTAACTTATAATTAATAAATTATTATAATGTAATAAATTAATTATATTTATTCTTATAGTATATATCCAGTTCGTCTAAGTATTTATCGTCTTAAGGTTTGTTTATTATAACTGCCTATTGATTGCATTAAGGGATTTCCTGAGTTTTTGTTGAGTTGAAAAAGTTCCAAGTCTGGGAGTGAATAAACTGTTAAATTGTTTGTAGATCTAAATCTAGTATCATACCGGTTATTTTTGTGTACCTGGGGTAGTCATTTATGATTCTCATACATAAGTTCTGCATTCTTTCTATTTTTTTATAGTTGCAGTCTCAAGCTCCATACAGGAGAGCCGTATGTCAGTAAACGTCGTATGACTGATTTATATAATATAATTTTGTTGTTACTAGAGGGCGGAGATTTTCTACGGAAATATGGGGCCATAGTACTTATAAGTTTTTTGGCTTTACATTTTTTATTTATATGGGTAGTAATTATTAATTTTCTTTGCTAAACGGTATTCGTTATAAAATATTCCAATTCTAGAAATGGAAAAAAAATGTGCGTTTTGTTTCCGGCACATTTAAGTAAATAATGTGAAAATATCTATAGCAAATTTACAAAAATTTAGATAGATATTACATTTTGAACTATATCTGCGCTTTTCCATTACTGCGCCACTATAGCCGAAATTGATATCCTGCATCTAAATGGAAAATAAGTCGCTATGAGTTAAAATTGATGTTTTAGGGGTATGCATTTCTGTAGTTTTTTTTCTTTCAATGTATAAAGCCGACAAGTGAATTGATTGGTTTAATTAAAAAATGTCGACTATATTATTTTCTGGCTTTTGTGTATTCAAAATTGAAGCTCAATAATTAACTAATTAACTAATTTTGAAAACTTTTTTGTTTTTAATCTTGTTGACACATTCATGGCTGATTCCTCACCAACAGTTGCGTGCCAACTCAGCCTTGATTAAGTAATGGAATTTAGTCTAAAAAGTGACTTACTTTAGGAATAGCGTATGTTTCTGTACATGCGACGAAATAACAATATTATTTCCTTTATTTATTAAATCCTTTTTTTTTTTATCTATCTTATAAGATCGAGAAAACAGGAATATTTTCACCATTCCAAACATAACTCCCTCTCTCCACATAATGAAAATGGAAAAAAATTGAAATATGTTTATATGAGAACCATTTTTTATTTTAATCTGCGCAGTGGAGCTGTGCCAGAATGGCAGTTTTTTCATTATAATATTTATATATTTTTTAAAATTTATATATTGAAATTTACAACTGTATTATAAAAATACAGCAAGTAAATATAATGGCATGGATCAAGATAAGTAAAGAAAATACCCAGTGGTAGTACTCAAATAACAAATTTAACAACCATGGAGCCATCTACTTTTCAGAAGCCTCAAATGATTATCAGTAACTGAAGAAGTAGCTAGGTATAAAACTAGTGGGTTTGAATGGAAATGAAGTTTGTCTTCAAAGGACAGGTATCGGTTTCGGGCCATTGAAATGGAACATTGAGGTCAGTAATTATGACTTTATTAAAGCATTAAGGGATTTACGAAAGATTTTGAATTGTAAGGATTGGATACGAGGGAAATTCGATGGCTTATTGATGCCACAATGCTATACTCCATAAGCCGACATATGTATTTTTATAGTTAGATATATAAGTCTTTTGTAATTAATCTGTCTGGTGTGTTGCAGTATCCTGAAACGGCGAGGATAAGTATGAGGCGAAGAGTAGTATGAGGATTCCAAGTTAAACGTTTTTCAAGATGTAATCCTAATTATCGAATTTGTTTTACAGGGGTCAGAGGGATTATTATTAAATGATACTGAAGGACAGGAAGTCATTGGCTTCCAATGGAAGGATGGAGGTGACATTGAATTATTAAAATGATGAGCGTGATAGAAAACAGTTGGAAGATCGCAAAAGGCCAACCCTAACCATTTACAAATTCACATTGTTGTAACACTCAATTTGAGGGAATTCCGAAGGTTCGTAAAACCTTAAAACCCGCGGGGTAGGAGACAAAATTGAGAGCTGAATTTCATTACCCAATTTCACAGTAGGGTAATCCCAAATTCCAATTCCCATCCCAAAATTAAGCTAATTTAATATAACCCTACTAGTTTTCAAATTCGCTCAAGCATATTCTATAATTATTACTAGGCCCCCCTGTATCGTCTTATGCAGGGATAGCGATCCTTTTTGGCTACTGGTCAAAATCAACCTAAATGAGTCTATTAAAGAGACGTTTGGGTCAGAGATATTTTATTGTATTAAAACAGTCTTTCAGTAAATAACATTTTATTAAGAATACAATAACTGACATAGTTGAATGAACTCCATTTAATAAGTTCTCTTCGATATCAATGGCTTCTCTTTTGACGTCAATTTAGTAAAACCTGGTTTTTCGTTTAAGACGAATACAAGCATCTCGATTTATTTTATAATATTGTACCCACCATATTCTAAAATAAGATTTTTGTTTTATTAAATAAGTGTTGTTTGTTGGCAGTGGTGGGCGTGGGTAATCTCAACGGTTAATACGTTAACCCACCACTGCCGAAACCCGTATGACAGCAGTGCCAGGAAGGGATACTGAAAAAAAAGGTTAGATGTGGTGTTTAGGGGTGGTTAGGAGTGGTAGATAGGGGTGGTTAAAGGTGGTGGTTAGGGGTGGTTAGAGGTGATGGTTAGGGGTGGTTAGGGTGGTCCGGGGAGGTGGTAACAGGTTGTTAGAGGTGGTAGTTAAGGGTGGTTAAGGGTGGTTAGAGGTGGTTAGGGGTAGTTAAGACTGGTTAAAGATATTTAGTGGTGGTTAGTGGTGGTTAGGGGTGATTAGAGGTTCATTTTTTGTATTTATTTT